>BOPP01000017.1:4300689-4367278 GCA_017312745.1 Gryllus bimaculatus
ATAATAATAATAATAATAATAATAATAATAATAATAATAATAATAATAATAATAATAATAGCATCAGTTATCTTCAATTTAAAAAGCTTAGTCTATGTCGCCAGTTTCGTTTCTGCATATGTCAGAGTAATAAATCAATGTCGTTTTGCAGAACCAGTTATTCATGTATGTCTACAGTGAAAAATGTGTATTTTCTAAGAGGGGAAGGTAAACTTTCAAGAACTTCAAAATGTATACATCTAAACATTGGAAAGATAACAAAGAGGCATTTTTACACTGCCTCTCTCGCTATTTTTGAAAAGAAATTAATTTACCAAATTTCCAAAAACCTGTTCCGAATCTGTTCTTTTATTAATTTTAAAATTAAGACAATCATTTGACACTCATTTTCTTCGCGCCATCTAGTCTAGAAAATTGAAACATTCCCTGAGACTTTCAAGAAAAGTGGTTAGATTAACCTGTTTGATTATAAAGTTATTGATCGGACAGCGTGCCTCTGCACGTTCTTAATCATATATTTACGGGAACGGGAATGATAGAGGTGATGGTGTGGGACGACTGTCCAATGCATTATAAAATCCACATACCACACTATTGTGCCAGTTCTAATAGGTAGTACCTGGCCAGGTTTTGGTAAAAATGAGGTAATAGAGAGGTGGAGGCGTAGGTGTTTGTTGCTAGGCACTATGTATACAATGGTAGCACCGCCATTGGTGGTCAAAAAAGAAAATAAAACGAAGTGGAAGCATCCTGTCTGCTACTGCTTACAGAAATATTCAACTTATTCATTCTCTCTTGCCTCTACTTCTGTCTTATTTCCCTACGTCACATCGACGTACTGTTCACGTACGGTCTTTGACCAACGAAGGCCTCTGATGTCTCTTCCACAACTGGTACCTGTTCTCGAAATGCACACGACCATCACACGACTCACGTTTTCTCACTTTCAGTCGCGGTCACCTTCGTCCACACTCATCCTCTCTCGGCCACTCTCATCCTCTCTTGTGCATTATAATCTATTGTCGACCACTCGCATTCATTCTCGTCCTCTCGTCTACTGTCGTCCACTCGCGTTCATTCTCGCCCACTCGCATTATTCCACGTTCACGCTTGACCACTCACATCCATTTGTGAGCACTCGTGTCCGTTTGTGTCCAATTCTGACCACTCGCATGCTTTTGCATCTATTGACGTCACCATTCACACACTCGCGTACACTCACGTGCTCTCGCATATTCTCATGTCCAGTCGCGTATACTCTCGGAAACTGGCATATACTCTCGTGAACTCGTGTATACTCACGTGCTCTCGAGTACTGACATCCTCCCACATACAGATACGTACACACGCAAAGACAAATGGACTTTTGCGTTCACCACCGTTCTTCTTCTTCTTCTTCTTCTTCTTCGTCTTCTTCGTCTTCTTCGTCTTCGTCTTCGTCTTCGTCTTCGCCTTCGCCTTCGTCTTCGTCTTCGTCTTCGTCTTCGTCTTCGTCTTCGTCTTCGTCTTGTTCTTCGTCTTCTTCTTGTTCTTCGTCTTCTTCTTGTTCTTCGTCTTCTTCTTGTTCTTCGTCTTCTTCTTCTTCTTCATTTTCTTCGTCTTCTTCGTCTTCTTCTTCTTCGTCTTCTTAAGCCCAGCTAGGGACCACGTGTCAATTTCAATTCCTTCTCGTTTACCAATACAGTCATTTCAGTATTCTTTCAATTCTTTTCTCTTACAATGCAGAGAAGAGCGCCCCAGGTGACACAAGCTGCCGCCAGGCCCTGTCGCCCGCCGGCGCCGTGGTGGACGCGCCGCGCGGTCCGCGGCGTGACTGGGCGTGCGTGTCGCGTAGTCACGCGCCCGGCGCGCGGGGGCGCCCCGACATTGCGCCGGCAGCGGCTCGCGTGTTCTCATAAGTCAACGCGACAGGTACCGCGGGGGCAGGCGACGCACGGCGCCCCCGCGCGGAGACGCATGGCCTTCGGCGACCCGTCGGATGGGGGATTATGCTAACTATATCGGCACGTAATCGGATTAACATATCATAGTTGACGCATTAGCGTATCGCGGCCGACACATTACCGTTTCATAGTTGACACTTTTGTAGGATTAGTTGTTTATAAGGGAGGGGAATGTGTGCTCGTGTTCATATATTTACGTGTTGTGGGAAATGCGTTATTTGTGTGACGTCACAATAACAGTTAAATCATTTTCCCTTTTCGCTTTATTTCCTGCATTCACAGCTATTCCAGTTTTTTTTCAGTTATTTTGCCCGAAGTTCAATGGATTTCAACCACGAAATAGTTCAGCTCAGAGTTGTAGATCATTCATCATATTTCCAATTTAAACATTTACGAAATATTATTCCCCTTTGTTGTTCACATGATGAATTTTGTCCTGATTTCCAAGATGATGAAGTTAGTTGAGATATTTATCTTTTCTAAAACCGCAGTCTTATTTCTGAATCTAATTTCAAGTATAAATTGTTGCTGCACAGGCTCATTGCATCTTACATTAGCTATTTCAGTTACATTGTTTTATTATAAAATTCGTATTTGAGATCACTATCGTTACATACAGTAGTTGCGTCCCGGCCAGGCGGCGCACCAGTCCCCTTTCAATGCTAATTCAAGAAGCCTTTAAAACTGCCCATTGACCTTAGGCGCATATTGTTAACATTCTTACACCATAAATCTTTTAATGTGTTAGTGAAAACCTGTTGGCCATATTTTACACTTGCTGGTTATTATGCATTACGATTATTCTTCTTTGCATGCAGAAATGCTTCAGGTTGATAGTTTTCCAAGGCATATAAAGTTTATAGTTATTCGTTGAAGCATGTTATATACAAATATGATTTATGCTAATGTATAGGCTAATAATAAATACATTGCGAGAGAATAATGTGTTATAATTATAATTAATAAGTGAGTAGAAATAACTGGTGAGAAAAGCAGTGGATGGCATATTTTTTTGCTTCATAAAAGCAACAAATGTAATAAGTTGAAATGAGAGCTACTCATTACAAAGATGTAACATCAAAAAGATATCAAGGTTTTCCAGATGATATTAGTACTACACACAAACTTGCAGCCCTGTTATGGCTGACTGATTCTATTACTCCCTTCTCAAATTCAGGAAATTACCATGCATATCCATTACTTGCATTTAGCTTTCTTCCATCTACTGAGAAGTTACAATTTTTTGCAATAGAATTTGTTTCTTGACAAGACGATATTTTCATATTAGCTGTGGGCACCACATTTTTAGTGGCGTATTGTATTATTATTTTAAGTATTGTATTATTAAGAAATATTTCCATCTTATTTAGTTTACTCTTTATCTGGATGTTAATAGTTATCTTCAAATCAAGTCCTCTAGCTACAACTGAGGAGTGAATGAGGGAAAAGAAAAACACGTGTGCTCCAAGGAAAATGGAATTCAATTAACGGGAAACATAAAAAAGTACCGCTCTTAACAGCGCATCAAAAACTCAGCGATGGGCAGACAGTTTCGTGGTTCACCTGATGTTCCCGACGACCTGACGATACACACGTTCAACAAGTGCTGTACAAATAATTCACATTTTATATTGATTGTTACAACGCAAACACTTGATCGAATCTGGGTCTAATTCCCGAGACACAGACTAAAACGCAGAGCCGCACGTGGTGCAGTGACAATAAAAACCCAGCGCCGTCGTGATGCAACGGCGCGTGTGGGGCAGGGTTCGTCGGTCGGTGGCGCGCGGCGTCGCGGCTGCTTTCGCCTCGACTCGTGGGCGGGTGATTCATACCTCCTGCCGAGCTCACACGCGCGCTCACGCAACGCGCCGGGCCCACGCCGCCCACAACGCCTCCATTCACAGCCGCGCTCGCACGCGCGCGCATGGGCGATGCAGCGGCTGAGGGCGGCCGCTCCCACCTCCGCCCCCGCCCCCGGCCACCGCCCCTGGACCCCTCACCGACCCCTCCCCCGCCCTCTGCTCCACTCAGCCTCCGACTTCCTCGCTGCTGATTCGGTGTCAGACTGTGCAGCGTTTCTGCATTTGCGTTTGGAATGGATCATTGGTGGATGGATACACGTTCCGGGCTAGTCAACTCCTTTTGCCATTAGTCCCGTAAGTGTTGTATATGTTGTATCTGGGGAGGTGGTGGGATTCATTCCCTGCTGGAACGTTGGATGCGGCGTTGGATACGTCCCACGGGGTCTCTCCTTCATTTATCTCCCTTCCCGAGGCTCCGAAGTCGGAAAGGTCTCTCGGCGTGTGTGGTAATGTACTTAAGTGTAAGTTTGTGTGTAAGGGGAAATGGTGAAGTCGAGGAATACGAAGGAATGTTAGCGCGCGGCCCATGGCCCGTTTGTCAGGGCACTGCTCCGGCATTCGCCTGTTGTACGAAAAAAACACGTAAAACTACCGACTGGAGCTGTCGGTCATTAAAATTCTTTACCAGATTGCATTTGGATTATTTGCAATACAATGACCAGCACTAATGTTCTCATTGCTCACTGCATCAAACATCTGTTGTAGATATTTCTTCGTACTAGATAAAATTCGCCTTTGTAGTTTAACTACTTAACGACAGTAACAAATGAAATTGATAATTGAGTTTGCCATCTAATTATCAGTTTCATATGCCTTCTACTTTGCTTTACCTATTCGCCTACACTTCTATACAATGACTTCTCTTTTCGGATTTCGTATCCTGTTTTCGTCCTCTTGAGACAGAGAACGCGTGCGCCACTTTTCTTCCACATCATCCTGGTAAGTCTGGCTCATCGCTTCCTTCGCTTCTAGCCCTCACCTACTTTTTTTATCAAGTTTTTTATTCACCATCCGGAAGTTAGGGAAAACCCTTTTCTTCATAGACCATGCAATTTTCCAGGCGGATTTTATATCTCTAGAAACGAAACGAATCCATTACATTTTCTGCATTAAGTACCTACCGTGTTTCGGGGACTGTACAGAAATGTATTTTGATGAAAAATTTAAATTTAGAAAAATGTCCTTCCTTTCTCAGCATATTTCTTTGCAGGGTCAGATTGAGATATGGATATAGAAACTGCTGATCAGAGTCCATACCTAGATCTTTATTAGTGTATATTCAGGAACTTAACCCCTTTTCTTTCCACAAGTTGGCAACAAAAAATGGAGTGAGCTAATACGCGATTATCTCGAGATGAAACGAAATACTTTTTAAAATGTTTAATTTTTTGTGTATTTTTTATATTACCGACACCCCGCCTTCAATTTTCTTAAGACCTGCTGGCAATGAACATTGCAGGGAATTAGCAGTTTTGAAAGAACATTATTGCAACGAAGTGCATATCGAAGTTTTCCGAAGTGTTTACCCAAAGCACATGTGGCTTATACGCGAGGGGTGCATATGTTCCAGAAAATACGGTATCTAGTAGAATTCAAAATATTTAACTTTAGTAATATTCGAGTAGTCATATTAAAAAGCAACGCATGACGATACATGAACATAATATAATATTTTTTTCGTAGAGTCGGTACTGTACGGAGGCCCACAATGTCTACATCTGGTTCTGCTTGTCTCGAAGGTTCTGGTATCTATTGATTTCTCGACGAATTGATTCTCAGCATGTTAATCCTCGTGCTCGTTATCGCCTTCGCGTGCTGTCGTGTGCCTTCTCGGGTACTTTCAGCCGGATTCTCGCTTGTTTCTCGCCGCACCGCCCACGCGCCGCCGCCCGCGCAGCTCGTGCCGGGCGCGTGCCCGCCTCCGCCTGCGTCTGCATCTGAGTCCGCGCCGGCGACCGCTGAAGTACCTCTCGATGCCCGGCCATGTACTTGCAGCACCCCGTTGGAACACTCTCCTGCGCATCTGATTTGAACGCACGATGGGTGCTTCTCGGATGCGTATTTTTGCGACTTGAAAGCGGACTTTCTTCCACAAAAAAAAAGAGTAAAACCGTTGATGTTGGTTGGAGGTGCCCGAGAACTTCGGTGCGGACCGATCACCGTTTAGATTTACATCGACCTCTCCCTCGGACTTCACCACAGACATATAGTTGATAAGCAGGGTTTTTTGAAGATTATAATCGTCGCTAGTTATAAATTTTACAAATACGCTCCGCCATGTTGACTAACGCTCTTCGCTAAGTCAACATTTAGAATTTAGAAATTTTAAAATTTGCATGTATGTTTCGTTTAGGATGTATGTCTATCGCTAATTATAATATTCACAACATATGACATAAGAAAAACTGTTGAAGTTGGCGGCGCCGTTTTGTGGGCAATGGGAATAAATGAGGTTCATCACCCGACCACGAGAAGCACCCTCGGGCAACATGTCGATAGAATTCGCACCTGCAAATACTAACTAATATTTGCACCACTTTGTTTTTAATCGGTGAAATGATTTTGGGATGCACATGAATTCTCTTCATATATTTTAGAAAAATATCTATAAAAAAAATTAAAAAAACATTTCAACCTTCATGTCGTATTGTATGAAAGGCCAGACGGTTAGCACTCCCCTCAGAAGATTATGGTACTTTCATCTCGAGTGCAATCCGATAAATATTGACGATTGAGATAACATTCGTAAGTGCCATTAGACAACTGTTGCATCTCGTTTTCCCAAAAAAATCAAGCGCCATAAAAACGGGATACACAAAAACCAGTGATCTCACTTTTTTACAATGAATGTGTGTATTGTATAAATAATTTTTGCATTTAAAATTATTTTTAAAGGATTTCCGTGAAGTAACGTTGCGTTTAAGACTGCAAGCCACTATAAAATCTTGGGGCTCCAACACTTCAGAGAACGTCCTCAAAGGTCGAATCTCATTCCTCGGCGCAGGTGATTCATTCGGCTCGAAATGCACCTACGACTCATCGCTCGTCCGGGCGATGCGACGTACCCACCTGCTTTCCAAGCGACCGCATCATCGTCTGAGTGCGGAGCGGCGCGAGGCGAGGCGAGTCGGCGGACTATAGCCGCAGTGCGCATGCGCAGACAGGCTCAAGGTCGGCGAACCTCCGGAGCCAGCGGTTGGGCGCGCTGGCGTCAGTCGCGTGGCGGAGGCGGACGAGTGTGGAGCTGCGATCGGCGGCAGTGCGACTTGCCAGTTCTGTGCGTGCGCGAATGTGCGTCTCGTTGTGATTCCGGATGCCGTACATCGCGTGTCATGAAGAAATGTGTGCGTCGCCGGGCAGACAGGTGAGAATCACCGTTTCAAACGTTCTTACTAGAAATTGTGATGCTCTCTCATGTTTATCTCTTTCCCTGGATTTTTCTTCTGGTGCGCCAAATAGTGAGGATACATATTTGCTCATCGAGTATGTGGTATTTGAATGTGTCGCTGCGAATGATGACGTGTGTGCCGAAAGTGACAGGTGCTTTTAAAAAAGTTAACTCGTTTAAACGAGGTCAAGTGGGTGTTTTGCTGATCAGGTGCGTCAACGTTGCACCGTGTGTGTATTGGAGGAAATAGTCGAGCGGCGTTGTACGTGTCTGAGCGTCCGTGCTCACCTGGAGGCGTAGCGACAAGTTTACTGTAACTGGTAACCCGTGTGAATGTCGTAACTTTGAATTGGTGAATACAACGGAGCGGTGGGAATACCCGGAGCTCACGTACGGTGCTCTATCTAAAAGGTCGTACGTGATGTAGATAACGTACTTCTATACATCAACCTCACCCAAATACTGCAGGTGTTCGATTACAGAAGAGGGTGGCATATGGAGAGTGCGAGTAATACTGTTTTTCAATGAATGGTGAACGCGAGAATGTACCGCATTTATTTATTATTCTACATTGTAAATTTACCTTTTGTAAAATAATTTTTAACTGATAACCTCCCAGTACAGGTTTGTGTTTTTTTGAAAAATCCCGGGAAATCTGCAATCCACTTCCAAACGCACGGATTCAAATCACCGTCAGCATCCTCTCTCCCGGTTGAATATTTGCGATATTTTGAGTCCGTTATTTGTAGAAAAAAAATACAACTAAAAGAACACGTTCAGAAAGAGCAGTTCCAGAAATTGAAGGAGTCAATGAGTCGTAGGCGTAAGCCACAATTTTGATTTTTTCATATTGAAGACATCAGAACGCTCAATGTGAACCCCCTTCAATTCTGTGTGATTTTTTTCAACGTTCTCCTCTAATGGCAGGACAAAATCTGTGGGATTGGTCCGCCGTTTATTTACATGACTCCCTCAAACATTAGCTGAATTGATCTCAAAAATGCAACTTTTGATCGTTCCAGTAACTTATTGAATTTAATTCTTACAAAATTTCGCTTCGTGACTTGAAGAAGATATGTAGACTTTTGTAATTAAAACCTCTTTTCTAATACGTTTTATTTTGCGAGTTCTGAATCTTGACTGTCAAATATTATTTAAAGTAAAGCGCCCGTTCACTTTAATTGTACCAAGTTGTTGAACACCTGGATGTTTTTCGTGAATTCGTAACTGTTCGTGTTCCTCAGTTATCGCTTTTGCATTCCTGAACGAAAACCTATTACTCTGTAAACCACCTCAGGCAGTCTTAAATAATACCTCATACTTACGCGAATAATTTCACTTCTTGTGGTTTTTGACTGCTGTCCTAGTTTACTGCAAATTGCTTCTGTTAAGTGTCAGCTATCTTCGGTGCCTTGAATTACAACTCTCCAGCATTAATTTTCAGTTAAATTATAGTACTCTTGAAACTGCGACACTTTCGAGAACCGCTTGTCTATTCTGGTGTGATAACATAACAAAACATACCAGACGGTGTAGCGACCGACCACCAAATGTATTCCATTAAAATGACTGAAGGAGTACGCAATTCATTCTTTTTGTCAAATACAACGTTTATGTCAACTGAGAGTGTCATGATTGTATGAAAAATGCTGGGAAGTCACCTTAATTATGAAGAAATATTTGGAAAGCTTCCACTATTACTTATGTTACAAAAAATAGAAAGTTTGTGTTACAACCATACAAATTGAAATATTTGCCTTTCGGGTAAATAATTTACGAAGACATCGAAATGTGTACGAAATGACGGTTCTGTGATTGAACTGAACAAACCCGAGAGATGATTTCAAAATTGAGATTCTCTTACGAAACATTAAGTCCCGATTTTCACGCTTCTTCCTAATGAAAGAATTTGAAACTTTAGCAGGATCGCGCATGTGCAGTGTTACTTCTGGAGTTTCAAAAAACCCACTGCTCAAGCGCGCGTTCGGTAAATCGAATCATGCGCCTAAAGGTTGCGTGGCAATCGGGTCTAAGGTGTGTGAAATATCCGTACTATTCGTAATGATTCAAAATATTGGACGGTACTAAGCCACTTTTGACGGTACACTGAAATTTGATAAACAGAAATTTGTTTCGATCCTTCTTTGCTTCTATCTTCTTTTGACTAATTATGTGATGTACCCATTGTAACATGGAAATTTCACTCCTCTGGATTATTTTCGTTTTTTTAGATCTGGACCGTAAAGTAGATCCTTCCTCCAAGACCACAATAACTGAGTTGATGTGAATATTTTATCGTGACTTTTGCTCCCATATGTTGTTTTACGGCAAAAATCAAGCTGCTTCGTCTTCACAATATAACTAACAATGAAATTGTCTAGATCCTTGCAAAATGCTAACCACGTGTTGTAACATTTATCCCTATTGAACGAGTTAATTAAAAAAAAATATGCATTTTATTATTTAGGTAATTTTTTGACCATTTACGACTGACCATTCTCACCATTCGTACTTCATGTCATTCAATTAAAAACTACGCTTATCCCGGATTTTCCTACCGATTATTAAACGTTCTACCATATCAAACGTGGAACAATTACCTTGTGTGATTCAGTGACGAGCGGACGGATATTTTGCGGACCGGTTTCATGGTCTGTAAAGCTGACTTTTACGGACCAGTCAAAACGCTTCATTTGTTTGTGAACGCTCGGTACGGATAGGCGTAACACAATCGCACATCCGCGAATTTACTCTACTACAAACGACCAAAAAACGACACGTACCCAAATCCCAACAACAGCCTCTGTAATCCAGACACAAACCGAAATGAAGATTGTGCAGATCACACGAGGCCGGGAACTGAATTCGAGAACCTCCCGGCGGTCGCATCCCTTCCCATTGGAGACTGGGAGAAAAAAAAAACAACAACCCAAAGCGAAACAGAAGTCTCCCAAACACAACTCGACACATTCATTCCACTGCGGGGTTGCTCTGCGGTTGCGATATACGCGCTGCAATCCCGCGCGGCGACCGCCGCCGACCGCTTGCAAACCGCTCGCAATTGGTGCGCGTTACCGCATTTACTCCGCCGAATCGAGTTACCGTAATGTGCAATTACGAAGCTGCGTAGGCGGCGCTGGCGGCGCGCGTTTATTTGTTCGCGAGGTTGGAATTGATGCGCGCCGGGCGCGTTTGTGTAGCTTGAGTTTATGCCGCCCGGTGAGCTCTTGGCGTGTAGACCGACGTATTAATGAAATAATTATATAAAAACGCGCGTTGGCGGTTCGTGCCGTGTGTGGTGGCCAGCGGCGTGACGCTGCCTCCACTATATGTGGAGAAACAATTTCGAATTTTGTGCTAATCATTTGAGGGTAGGCCACTTAACTTTTTTTTCCCCATCGCAATATCCCCTGCTATTTCAGAGTCGCAAACCCGAGTATATTGTAAATAACATGAGAATCAGTTACGCTCTCTGATCTCTCTCTGCCATTAAGACACGGAATTTTCCCTGTCTTAATGGCAGTTTTTAGCATCTTCACCGCTATATTTCTTTCATACACAAAATTGTGCTCAAGTGTAACGAACGATATCTTTTTTCTAGTCAATTTAATATTGCAACAGTATTTCCCCTGCAGAGCTTGGCTTTATCCTGGCCTGGTTCGTAATCAACTTCGTAGTTAGAGACCCTATACAACTGTGTATCAACTACTCGGCTATTCTGTACTGCGAATTTTGGTACTGCTTCTTATCCTCGCTATGCTTCCGCTATCCTCGCCTACGCTTTTTATACCTCGGACTCTGCCATCTCCAAAATCATACATTCCTGCCCCCTCATATGTATCACTATTGATACACCGCGTATAAAACGACCATGATAGCATTGCTGGACTCTCGAAGCGTAGATGAACCGTCCGTAGCGGTCATGAGAAACTCTGTAGGCGTGGCTTCTTGTGGCTACGTGGTCAAATGAAGCCACGAGATTTGCACCCTGTGCGTGTGATCGTGACCAACGCTTAAATAGTCGCAGTGTACTCATCGTGCGTGAAGAGCATCATCTGTAACCGATGCCGAACGCATGGCGACATTACGTTGTACGAAGAGGAGAAGTTGCCGGGCGTTGAATATGAAGAAGTACAGCCGTCAATCAAATTTTCAGCGCGTGGCCAGTGGAGGGTTTTTTTCTACGCGATTCAACCGTGGGTGGGGTTCACTGGTGTCAGTGTTCGCGGAATTATTTTGCGGCAATACCACGACGCCGTCCTCGGCCGCGACCACGACCGCGGCCGTGCTCGAGAGTTCTCCGGAAACGAACGGGTTGTGTGCGTTGGCGCTGTGGTGGCGCCGGCGCCCGCGGTGTGACTCGCCGTCCGCTTTCTGGGAATCGCTCTAAATATAGCGGTTCGTACTATTGGGCGGTTGTTTAGTGTGAAACAGAAGTTGACACTGGGAACATTAATTTAATGCACACGACGATATAAGACAATTGAATTTGTATTCCGGACACATTAGTCCAGTGTCTTAAATATTACGATGATATTATATTCAATTTCGTGTATTTTTTTAATTTACTTTTTTACTTCGTGCTACTAAATCCTCATTTTTAATTCGTGCTAATACACTTGAGGGAGGTCATTGGCTTGACATTGACAAAAATTATAAGTTACTATTATTTAACGCATTTTATTAAAAATAGGTTGTTTCATCCAAAAGACCTAACGTCTCCTTAGGGTATCGGCAGGTGTAAAAGTTGCCTCTCGCAACAGTGATACACATGAAGTGTCGTCAAACACCATTTGAAAGATGACAAACATAGATATCCATCTTTGTCTAGGACCGAAATCCTTGTGAATGAGAATGTGGGTTTAAATGACGAAGTTTTTTTCTTGCATTTGAGCGTGTGCTTCCAGAGAAATGTGCTTATCTTTCAAGAGGAAGAACGTTCTAAATTTATGTCAAAAACTTTTGAAAAAAATGCCACGTAGATGCTTGGATAATACACCTATTTGATTTTAATGCTGTTATCTGTTGCAATAGTCACAGAATGATGTCAGCAAGTTATCTCTCGGAAGATAAAATTCTGATATTACTATTATCATGAGGTATGAAGTGGGGAAATTTAGAGACGGAGTAAACACATTCTTGAGGGATCATTTTTGTTTGTGGGGAATCATACGAATTTCACGATGCATTCTCGGTAGCCATATTGCTTTAGTATTAAGGGAGTCGTTTTGACTCAACGCATTCTATATTAACTTTCAATAGACTGATGACGTGTAAAGGTATGATGCAATGTTTACGTGCATTTACAATGAAGTCACTATTAGACAATTTTTTGTTAAAAATTTTAAGTTACAATTGAACTCCGTATTTTTTGTGCATGATGTGCATTTGAACTACATTTTTTGATTTTATTAATGTAGATTTGACACGGTGACAACACTGTTCTTTTCATGAAGTATTGGGGCAGCATGCTTCGTTTATTCATTTTTGACATTGTTCCAATACTTCAGTTTGTATTAGTATTAGAGTATGATCAATTGGTTCAAACACGATGCATTAATGTAATTTGCATTGGGGGGATTTGGAGGCAACAGCGATCGCTTTGACATATGCGGGTGGCGTGGCAGCTATGAAGATGGATGAGTCCTGCCCGCTACTTTTCGGCGACCTTATCTGGCTGGTTCTGCCAAACGTAGTGACGAAACCAGCGAGCAGAGAAATGTGTTATGATAGTGACTCGTGGTGAAGGTCGCGAGTTCGTTGTCAATGCAATTGATGAAAGGGACAGGTACGCTGCGGGTGGAGTGAATAGAGAATTGAGGGCGAGGTAATCATGAGTTTGAAAGAGAGAAATGACGACCTGTGGTGTAACTACGAGTAGATTTTTGCCGCTGAGGATACCGTGGGGGCTGACCGTATAAAATGCAACGGAAGCGGCGAGATGTACCACACTAGTCATATAGAGGTCGGATGTTTTAGGCTCCTCTAAAAAAGAAAAGGTAAAATAAACCTCAAGAAAGATAGCTGAGACACGGCGTTAACGGAGACGGCGATGGACGTTCCAGTATACCACGGCCAACGTTATATACTGTTCAAGAATTTTGGGGTGACTGGATCGATCGAGGGGCAATTTATGAATGATGTAAGACACGAAGGTTATTGCCAGCACAGCAATGTTATAAGAAAAGATGAAGTTATTTTCATTTATTTCTTTTTCTGGCGCTTAGAGCAGACGACCGCGCGAATATTCCCCTCAGCAACCCAACTGATCAGAGGGAGACGGTAATAAGGCAATCTTGGATTAAAAAATATTTTTAAGGAGTTTTGAAAAAATCCAAGAAAATATGTTTTATTGAATATACATAGGGTAGTGATTTATAGCTATGTAGAGTATTGAATTTTATCTTATATTACATTTGTTAGTTTTGATTTATACATCTGTGGTTTGCTGCAAGAATGGCGAATGTTTCTTGTACTGTAAGAAGAGGCTTTAGAGTACACACTGGCCACACAAACCAAAAATCCCATAAATCTGGTTTTCTTACTCCCAGCTACAGAAATAATTTAATAATTACACATCTGTTGAAATCTCTCTTCTACAACTAAATTTTTACTAGAAAAAAGTTTAAATTTGAATTCTGTAAGAACGGTTTTAATGGAGCGGGAATACATTTTTAAAAAGGCATAAACTGTTGGTATTGTTTAAAAGAAATTCATAAACAATAGGTTAGTTTTAAGACTATTTATAATTTGCTATAAAATATTGTCGAACTCCGCACATTCACAAGAGGGGGAGGGGAGGACGCATGTCTCGAGTGGCCCTTCCTGGAGGCGCCCTCGCAATACTAGCGTGCATGTGGCGGGGGGAAGGGGGAAGTGGAGGTGGCGAGGCGACGCGCGTCGCCCGGAGCGCCCGTCGATTCGAATCAATTTGTGCGCCCAATTGACCGCGCGCCCTGCCGCCGCCTACCCCTGCCCCTGCCGTGTGCCCGGCCCCGAGACCGGTCTCCGGTCGTTCTCCCTACGCAGCTGCGTGCGTCTCAGCCCGAGGAGTCTTCGGTTGTTAAGTGGCTTTCAACATCCGCCGGAGGAAGACGAATTGTTGATCGGACGCAGAAAGTGACAACGGGAGTGTTTTCGTGGCAAAATCTTTACGTATTCACAGCAACATGTTTTCTGATGTTGGCGTTCCTTCGCCGCTAACCACCTTTTAAGTGAACTTTTTGGATGTTTGTCTTGACGCCACTCAGTTTCTTACGAATTTTTGTACTCCTTTCACCGCTCAGATCACCTGACAATATTATTTTATAATCATGAAAAGAAAGAAATCAATTCGCGTAGAAAATACGAAGTAATTTAATTATCAAAAATTAATTTATCACATGAAATATAAAATAAATTTATTCTTTAAACTATTGGTCACCTGCATGTCTAGTTTTGCTCACATAATAGTTTACCTGAAAATATATCCAACCAGGGGTTGTACATTCTGTTTAATTCTATTGCCGCTAATCTAGCCTCATTTTCACGTCACCATTGAAATGGTAATACACCCTTCTTACATGATGGCGTCTCATAAAATTCGCCATCACCGATCACAATCATGACGGCCTTCGCCCTCCTCCCAGGGCCCTTTCTCCCCGTGGGGCCGGCACCCGCGCCCGCGCCATCTGCGCCTCCCGGGGCTAATGGCTGGCCGACACGAAGGGCGGTCCGGGGCGTAACAGATATCCCGTATCGCGTAATGGGGCCCTTGGCGTCGACCGTCTCAAAGAGCGTGGCGGGGTGCGGCGGCGGGCCCAGACGCGCGTGGCGCCTCTGAAAGCGTGCCGGTCGCGAGCCGAGCCGCTGCCGCCGCCGCCTCTAACGAATGCTGGGCCTATCTCCGGATTCCGGGCGCGCCTACGGGTAGTCTCGTTTCGTGTCGTTGCTTTTATCGGCCCAACGAACGGGTGGCGGAGGAGGTGTACGGTAACAGCGGCGGAGAGGGTGGAGGTGATGGTGATGATGATGGCGAAGGCGAGAAGGTGGGAACTTCGACGGAGACGGCTCGGGTACGGGTTGATGCGATGCTGTGGGATGCGATTCTATACGATACGATTTGATGCGATGCGATGTTGTACGATGCTTTGCAATATTATGCGACGAGGTAGTCTATGACGATACGACTGGAATGTACGAAAGTACGAAGTATGGGAATAATAAAAAAAGACAAATTGTGGTGACGTTTGACAGTGGTGATAGCACTATGCTCTGAGGTATTGGCGATGCGACACGATACGACGCGACACAACATAATACGATGCGATATTGTATGATACGAAACGACTCGACCGTGCCCTAGTACGATAAAGCAGTGTAGGAGATGGCGACTGCGTTAGTGGGTGCGAATGCGGTGGTGGGTGAAGACGGCGGCGGCGATGGAGGCAGAGGCTGTGTCGGCTTTGGCGGAACGGAACGCAGCCGACCGCTCGCTATAATCGTATCTAACGCGTGAATGCGATCTCAGGGGAGATACAACATGGCCTCGAAGGAATTCTACACGTTCCAACAAAAGTGGGCCAGTTTTCTAAAAAAAAGAGTATATCTTCGTCCAATGAGAACCAAAAATATGGCGTAAACCTTAATATTTTATCGGGTCGTATTTCTTCGTAATTTTGTTAATGTGGTAATTAGGCTATCAGTGAGAGCGATAGCATTATAACAGATAATTGGATGGTTGTTTTTTGATAGTTTATTTTATCGTAACTGTATACGTATACTGTATACACCGAATATAAAGGAAAAGATTTTAAAAACATATACATGAATGGTATTTTTTTAGACCCTGTTCAACATAATAAAGTAATGTAATTAATGGCATTTTGCATTCGGTGTTTGCAATGGTAATGTTCGATTGTGTTGTTTGCGATATCTGTTTAGTTATTTTGTGACAGTCAGTTACATGGATAATGTATCTATTTTCAGGTAACTGACTATCACATGAGAAAATGACTTTTTAAATAGTTCTCTCTTCATGACTGTTCGCTTGATACACATTTTATCATTAATGTCATTGAACTGAAAAAGAATCACAATGTATCTCATTATTTCACTGTTCTGTCTCATTGATATCATTTTTGCCAACGCCAGCCTGGAACTGGCCATTTATCGATAATCGCATCAAGATATATTTTGCTCGAATTTAAGAGGGAGGTTTATGAAGAGACGATGTCGTCTCATCTTGAGATATGTAGGGACACTCGGGTAAGATAGAAAATATCATATTTGATCAAGGCAGACACAACAATTTGCTTGCACTGGTAGCATTGAAAAGTGTTAAGAGCGTGATCGCCCGTGAAATACTTGCCCAAATTGCTTAACACTGAAATTAAATAACCGTAATAAAATTTAAAATTGTTGACTTCGAGAAAAACTGTAGATATGCTGTACATGAATATGTATACTTGCAAAATAATTGAATTACAATTACGTAAAAAAACTAACCGCATGAAAATGCATTATCGTGTGCGTCAAAGATTGGGAAAGTTCCGATAGGTGTAAATATTTAATATGTATTAATGAACACTGAGTAGATATTATTTCAAAGCAAAATTCTGTGAAGGAGAACAGAAAATCAATATAGGTTGTATACTTCTCAGTAAAACGTTATCTCGTTAGTGCTGGCACCACGCAAGAATATAAATACACGAGGATGCCCTGCCCTGGCGGCGCATGTCCTGGCGGCTGCTGTTACGAAACCTACGCAGAGGCCGCATGCGGTCGCGGTCTCAACATTGACGCGCAGCGGACGCCGCTCCCGTCCCTGCCCCCGCACATTGGGCCGAACCGGGTAGAAACCGGAATTTCAAAATAGTTTTTGTGAAAATGATTTATCAATAAATATCAATTATTAAAAGTTATTATAAACGTAAGCTAAAAATTCGCATAGTTTTGTATAACGAAGTCTTAGAAGTTAAACGTTTCGGTCGAATAATTTTATTTACTTTTGAAAATATTTTATTCCTTTCGTGTACTTATTTTATATTGACCGTAAATAAACTTTCCCATTTCCAGCTTTAGTACACTAAATCTGTAGCTCGTTTTAACTAAATGAATTTTGGCGACCGATTTATAAAGAACACTTAAAACACCTTTGGAAAATTAACTGCTTTAAAATTAACAATAACGAGTACATTCCGTTGAAATTGACTGCCTCCGGTGCCCCTTAAAACATGGGGCAACAGATTAAAGGTCGTATTTCACAGAGTAAAAAATGAAACTATATTTCACGGGCGTTATTTTGACGTAGTGTGAATAAAAATTGCCTTTGAAAACATGCATTGTCGCGAACATTCATATTTATTGCAATACAAAACATTTTCAACACTCATTCATGGAAACTACGTCTCTTTACTATGAATTGATGGACGGTATCGTAGGCGACGTAGATGGGTTCATATTTATTGCAATATAAAACATTTTCAGGACGGATGCATTCCATGCGAGAAATACGTTACGTTTACTGTTATTGATGGGCTGTATCGTAGAGTACGCCAAAAGCAACCCTTTGCAGAACGCATTAACTTTTGACAGTAAATAAACACTGAGAATTGGATAGTAAACAGAACTCTGTGGTAGTGTGAACCAACATGGCTGCTGTCGCGCGTATTGTGAATGATCCAGGGAGGTATATTCTCGTGGGTTTCAACGATTTCGCACTAAAAAGTTTAAGAGTATTATATAACTAGTAAAAAGTCTTGGCATACCGGAGAGCCTGTTATCCAAACCATTCCCGGATCGACACTGTGCACACTACTTCGTGTACGCAATCTTCCTATAAAATCCAGACTATTGTAGTTAAATTTAACAGGCCCAGTTCTTGTAGCTGAAAAAAAGAAAAGAAAAGGCAAAAGAAGAAGAAAAAAAAACACGGCTCAGCGCGCGTGATCCGCAGACGCTGGTCGCCGCCGCCGTCGGGAGGGGCGCGCCGCATCGTCGCGTCGTCTTGGGCGCGTTCTTATGCGTAAATTTCTCAAGGCTTTTTGCGGGCCGATATCGCGCGCTCTAATTCCGGGAGCGCCGTCTTAAAATAGGAACGCGCACTTCTTGTGGGCAGCTGCGTGCGGCTCGGCGCACTTGCACGATCCGCACTGTTGGTGCTAGGAGCGGGCCAAACGGGAGCTTTCTGGGCGCGCATTGTGCGCTTTGAAAGGATTACGTTCAAAAGGCACAGCGTGGCACAGCAGGGTTTTTCTCTTATCTTGAACTGTTTATATCGTCTCAGCAGATACTAAGTGGGAACATTTGTTAAAAAAGCGGAATATGTTTAATGTTTAACGATACAAACAATTATGAGCAAGAATATTTGAAAAATTTTGAAATATCCGTAATGTATTGTGATGATTTTGCATGCACGTTTTTCAGGCTTCGCAATGTGACAGTCTGACAATCTGGCAGTATTTGATAGCTCAGTGGAAAATTATTAATATGCGCTATTAATTTTTTCCTTTCATCTGAAAATCACACGCCAAATAGGTTTACATCTTTTCAATCATTTACTTTTTCTTAGCTTCCTTTTATAAAAATAACAAGTAATTAAATATGTTACTTCAATGAAAGCCAAATGAAAATCAATTTGAAATGAAGCTTTAGGGACGAAAAACAAAATTTTTGGGTTCGACTTATATATTGCCGGCTCTGCTTCGAAACGCAAGGAAAGTCCAAACACCGGCACCATCAGAAGGAATAAATTAAGTTCTTCAGCGCTGGATGTCACGCCATTCCCTGTAAAGAACAAATGATAAGAAACGCATACACGAATCTTATCAAACGTAGTTCATTGTGAATCAGGATGCGAACGAACGATCAAGCACTGGCGCGAGAAAGGCGAGCCCGAGCGGCCTCTCTGTTCAGGAATTTCGTGCGCGTCCGGTCGGGACCCGAGGCGGCGGGCGGGCAGCGGCGGCCGGGCGCGGCCGCAGATGGCGGTGCCCGGCGGCGGCGGCGACAGGGCGTGGTGCGTGGAGTGCGCAGAATCGCCCGCGCAGCTGCGCGCGGCGTCGGCGGTGGCGTGTGCGCAGACCCCGCGCAGGGTCACGCCCCGGCCGCGGCGGCCTGCGACTGCGGGGGCCGCAAACAAAACGCAGCACGTTCGGCGCGGGGGCCGCATTGCCCGCCGCTGCCGCCCCGCAACCCACCCGGCCCAAGTTGGCGCCCAACTCTGCACCGGGGGGCCTCGCTCCGCGCCCCGCTTCGCTCTCGCCCCGCTCCGCTCTCGCCATCGCCCAGCTCCGGCTCTCCGCCTCGCCCCGCTCCGCTCACGCCCACGCTCCGCTCTCGCCTCGCCCCAGCTCCGCTCTCGGCCTCGCCCCGCTCGCTCTCGCCTCGCCCAGCTCGCTCTCGCCTCGCCCAGCTGCCGCTCTCGAGCCCCCCGCTCCGCTCTCGCCCGCTCCGTTCCTTCGGACCCGCTCCGCTCTCGCCGCCGCTCCGCTCTCGGCTCTGCGCGCGCCCGCTCTCGCCACCGCTCCGCTCTCGGGCCCCGCTCCGCTCTACGCCCGTCCGCTCTCGCCCGCTTCCGCTCTCCGCCCCCGCTCCGCTCTCGCCCCGCTCCGCTCTCGCCCCGCTCCGCTCTCGCGCCGCTCCGCTGCTCGCCCCTTGCCGCTCTCGCCCCGCTCTCGCTCTCGCCCGCTCCGCTCTCGCCCGCCTCCGCTCTCGCCCCGCCTCCGCTCTCGCCCCCGCTTCCCTCTCGCACCCGCTCCGCTTTGCCCCGCTCCGCTCGTCGCCCGCTCCGCTCTCGCCCCGCTCCGCTTCCTCAAGCCCGTCCCTCTGCCGCTCCGCTCCCTTCCCCGCTCCGCTCTCGCCCCGCTCCGCTCGCGCTCCGCTCCGCTCTCGCCCTCGCTCCGCCTCCCCGCTCCGCTCTCCGCCTCGCCTCCGCACCGCTCCGCTCTCGCCGCTCCCTCGCCGTCCGCTCTCGCCCGCTCCCTCTTCCCCCGCTCCGCTTCTCGCCGCGTCTCCGCTCTCGCCCCTCCGCTCTCGCGCCCGCCCGCCTCGCTCTCGCCCCGCTCCGCTCCTCGCCCCGCTCCGCTCCTCGCTGCCGCTCCGCCTTCGCCCCGCCGCTCCGCTTCCCCGTCCCGCTCCGCTCCCTCCCTCCTCCGCTCCGTCGCCCCCTCCGCTCTCGCCCCGCCCGCTCTCGCCCCGCTCCGCTCCCTCGCCCCGCTCCGCTCTCTCCTCGCCGCTCCGCTCTCGCTCCTCGCTCCGTCTCGCCCCGCTCCGCTCCCTCCCCCGCACGGCCTCTCGCCCCGCTCGCTCCTCGCCCCCGCTCCACGTCTCGGGCCCCCGCTCCGCTCTCGCTCCGCTCCGCCTGGCCCGCTCCGCGGCTCTCGCCCGCTCCGCTCTCTCCGCCGCTCCGCTCTCGCCCGCTTCCGCTCTCGCCCCGCTCCGCTCTCGCCCGCCCTTCCGCTCTCGCATCCTCCGCTCTCGCCTCGCTCCGCTCTCGCCAGCTTCGCTCTCGCCCAGCTCCGCTCTCGCCTCGCCCCGCTTAAATCTCCACTCCATGCCCCGCTTCCTGCCCCGCTCCGCGCGCTGCCCCGTCCGGCGCCCTTTCAAACTCGCCGCCTACACCACCCTGTCCCCCGACCTGCCAAACTCGCCGCCGCTCGTCGACGCTCCGGCATCGCCGCTGCGCGTTACGTCTTTCGCTATCCGCCGTCACCACCCGCATTGTCCCTCTGCCGTTTCTCCTTCTTGGTTCCGCTGTCCCAACTGTCACGGCCTCTCGTTTCTCTTTTCCCGCTCTCCTTCCTCGTGTCCCGACTTGCTGCGCCAAGCGCGTGTCCCAACTCGTTCTACCCGCGATCCATACCGCACCACCACGTCGTACCGACCCGCGTTCATCGTTGTCCACGTCATCCCATCGTGCCCACTTCCGTGTGCCTCGTCCCGTCGTGTCCGCCGCATCCTTCTCCGCCCCCGCTGCGTCTCCACCCTTTCCCGGCACGTTACCCCCCCTCCCCTCCCAAGACCCGACTCCGTCTTCCTTCGTTTCGCCCCGCCGCCGCCCTCCTTTCCCTCCACCTGCTTCCTGCCGCTCCTCCCCGTCCCAACCCGCTCCACCCACCCTCGCCCAGCCTCTCAGCTCCGCTCCGCGCGTGGGCAGCGCGCTGCTCGGGTTGCGCCTCGCCTCGGTCCATTGTTCTCCTAGGCAATGACATCCGCTGCCCTTTTCTACGTCGCTCTCCTGCAATTGACGGCGCGATGATGGTCCCCTTTTAGATTATGGCTTTCGTTCGGTTTCCCACAGTTCCCACTAGGTAAATGCTAAGGTGATACATTGTTTCTGGCGCTAAAAATGTGACTTCCCGTAATTCCCTTTCAGATATCAATTTTCTCGCTCCACTTCCGCTCAACTTTTAGTCTTCTTATAGCTCTTCCTTTTCCTGCCCGTGCTACTACATTTCACTTCTCCCTTCTTTTTCCTTTTCTTAATCTTCGCATCGTTATGCCATTATATTGTTCTTCAACCTCACACTTCTCTACGTATCCTCTCACATTGTAGCTCTACGTATCCTCAACCTCACACGTCTTTCTATCGAGAGTAACAAGCTGTCATTTGCGATATCTGTCCAAGTGCTTGCATGTCCGATTATTGAGAGCTCTCTTACCGAATTAATTCTGAATCCAAGCTAATTATCCCAGTGATGTGGGAACGATTTGTAGGGCACTACCTTGGACCAAAAAAAAGTTTTCAATTTGAATGATTAAAATTATTATTTTACATATATCATCCCCTTTTAATTTAATTATTAAATATTTCTATGCTACTTGAGGTAATAAGCAGTAAGTGTAAATGATTCTTCATTAAAAGATTTCCCTATGCTCTCCCTTTCAATTCTGGATCCGGGCCTGATACCAACGCAAAGACTTTCTTTTTGGGGATTCACTTTCCTTTCAGTAGCTCTTCACTGTTTGGTTGATTTCCTTCCTCTCTTCCGTCCACACGTTGCTTTTTATTATTCCATCGAGGAAAAAAATAGTTTTGAATCATTCTTATGAATTTATAATGTTCTCTGGCTAATCTTCCGTTATATCCATACCGTGCACCTAGTGATATCTCTTCTCCGAGTGATTTTTATCAGAAATAAAAAAAATAAAGTAAAGATTGACAATTAAAATAATTTATTAGTATTGAAGAAGAAACTGAATGGGAAGGGTCATTTGAAAGGCAGCGATGACGCGCACACTTTGGGGGGGGGGGCGGAGGAAGTGACGGGGAGGGCGTGGCGCGGATGGAAGAGGAAGGGGGCGTGTCCTTCACCTTGCCTCGTGCCCTTCCGTGACTCTCGGCCAGGTGCAGCGGCACGAAGGAGGCTTCTGCAGCAGGGGTCGCCAAAGTATCGTGAAGCATCAGACTTCCGCAAGGAATAAAGCAATGGGTACCCGAGGTTTTCATTACGTAAATGAATTGGAATTAAACGCGCTGCCAAGAGCAGGGAACCGGAATGGATTAAAATGTCTTTCGAAGATTATTTAATAATTGCGCATTTACCTAGCGTTGTATTAAATACAAATAATATCTAATTGAGAATCCATGTAGACAGGAAAGGGAAAAAAATGAAACAGATTTAAACAAACCTGAATCCAGGGAAGTTCAAGGGTTCGTTGTTTTCATTTTATATAAGTGTATTGATGTCCCCTCGTGACGAAGTTGCTTTTCATAATGTGCTTCCTTTGTTGGTTTTTTTTTCATTGCCTATTAACAGGCGCGGATACACGGGGAGGGAAATAAGGGACATTTCTCTTTCCAAAACTTTTCATTAACTATTAATTTTAACTTGTTTCGAAACTTTCAATCACAAATATTTTCGTATAAACATTAAAACAAATAAAATTGTATGTCAACATGAGCGAAGTTTAGTCTGAGTCATTCTACATAATCTGTAATATGACACGTTCGACCGAAACATTTTGAATAAAAAAATTTCCCCTATCAAAGTTCGTCTCTGGATCCGCCCTGGCTATTAAGAATGTCTTGCAAAGAAAAGATGTTTTGTGATCGCAGTTTTGGTTTTCTGAGTTTCTCCGAATAATATACATATCCTGTAAAATGAATTTAATGTGCTCAGAAGAACAAAGGAAGGCGATCGCTTCGTCAGCATACTAGAAAGCCCCTGCATTGTGGAGTGCAGGGGTTGCTATCTACACTGCTATCTACACTGCACCGCGGCAGATCGATACCACAAACCGCGTTCTTACGATCGATTGAAGATTGGTGGTGGGGTGCAAAGGACTACCTTGACGCCTGACGGAATAGTTTAGCAACCTGTGCCTAACTAATACTCGCGACGTAATGTACACGTGCCCTGACTCCCAGCGAGATTTCCCCGCCTGATGTTCACGTACCGACATGAGGATCGCTTTGACAGCTACTTGAATTAATTAGGAGCGAAACGGGGGCTTAAGGGTGAATATTACAATGGTTGGGAATGTGTTACACGTGTGCAGCTGTGCGAAATGTATGCTTTGATTGACATTTGTCACTACGTGCATCATGGTTTCTCATTTATTTTAATTGAGAGTGTAAATCAGTAGTTTGGTTCAACAATATTAATAGTACAACTAAAAGCATTAAACAAACAGGAACCGCCTTAATTCTTGCACGATGTTGAATAACCAATACCTGGGTACTGCCGGGAACGCTTTGTGGTAATATTTATACCGAATCTCAGTATTATTTCATTTTTCTTCACGTTCTTCACGTCGTCAATCACTAAGGCACCTCTCATGTACAAATTCCTCGTAGAAATGCTATATTTTTTCGTTGCTGTGCTTGTCATTCGTGGGTGTTCTGTTGATGAGGGCCATGAGGGCCATGTCTTTGGCCGCAAAATAAATGTCTCCGCTCAGATTAAAACCGTTTGCTTGCAAATAAACATCTTATTAAAGAAGTCTATGCAGCGACGAAATGTCAATGACAATCCGTACAATATTTCGATGATGATGTAATAATAATAATAATAACAATAATATACCCATATTTCGCGCAACGTATTGTACAGGCACCGAGAGTCCCTAGATCTGCGCCGCAGGAAACTGGATGCAACCTCGAAATGATTTTATATTCAACCGACTCATAAAATCCTCGTTGTGAAGTACAGGAATAATAACGATACCAACGAAAAATCAATGACAATGATAGACTTGTGAAAGATTGTCATTACAACCGGACACAAAAAACTCGAAACGAAAAGCCAGCCTCGAATACGATTCTAGTTGAGCTCTAGGCGCGCGGGCGCGGAAGACAGCCTAGCAGCGGTCGCATTTGCTCCCTCACGACGTGCATTCCTTCCCGGCGGCGGCGGCGGCTGCCGAGCGACCCGCGGCGCGGCCTCCACGATTGTTTGCGCAGTGCGCTTGTTGCGAGGCCGCCGCCGCCGCCGCCGCCGCCGCCGCTGCTCCGTCGCGCTGCTTTGAAACGCGACGCGCCGAGTCCGCGAGCGCGTTGCGCGGAGCCTCCCGCGGGGACGCCGCGCTGCTTCTTTGTTCTGGCCGGTTACAATCCGGTTACCCAGAAGTTCTTTGCCGCGGAAAAATGGAATGCTTGTTGCTTGTGGGCTGATCTAGAGTTTAATGTAGAATATGTGATTTTCGTCTCTACTGCGAGTCCAATAAAATGATGGGTGGAGGTGTGTGTTTGTTACTTATTTGTAGACGAATTTAGAGCTGTCGTTTAATAGAGAAATGTTGCATTTTTTGGGGCGCTGACGTTGGGTTTGATGCTCTCCACACCGCAGAGGGTGCTATCAGTTGTAACGTACTATAGATTTCAACGAGTAATCAGCGCCGTTGTTATCGCTGTGAAGTGGAAATGTGCGTAAAAGTTATGTAAACTGTGATAGTGATGTATGATGTTTTTTTAAAAAAAAATTGCAACATATTTATTCTTATCTGCACAACGTGAAAACATTTTCTACTTGTGGGGACGTATAATGAGTAAGCGCTATTTGAGAAGTTGATTCATTCTAATCACGTAGCAGAAACTATTGCTGCGGTGGTCTCACCTTGCAGTCGTTGGTTTAAAATCCAACTTAAGGAATGAATATTATAGTGTGCGCTGAATGCACTTAGCTGCGGAACTCTCGCGAATATTCTCAGAACTGTAGGCAGTTAATGCGGTATCCAAAACACGCTCATCGAAGAGAACGAATTTGAAAACTGTATCAGAGTGCAGGATCACATTGCTTTTAAAAACTATAGGACAGTTCCTTTCTGAAACTTAATAAGATCTTAGGAAAAAAACAACAAGAGATTCAGCTGAACATATTTCTGAGTATGAAACAGGAGAAGCAAACTAATTTCCAATTCACCGCGCCCGTATTAGTTTCGCATTGATGACGAATTTGCAATTTCTTTTCTGTGGTCGAGAGAGACACAGTTACATGTCCTAAAGAGAAGAAGATTTCGAAGTGCTTGATAGCTCGTCAGGAAGGAATGTGTGGCATTCAGTCTCCATATACAAGTTTAGCCTGCGGAAGGCCTCCCAAAGAAACATGACAAGATTGATGAGTGTCATGAGTACATATCCTTCGGGGGGAGCGGCTTCCGAGCAGTACACAAGTTCTTTGTTTTTATAAATTGAATTGAATTGAATTGAATTGATGCCTTATTTTACGTGGCGAGACGCAGGCCATCAGGCCCGCTCTTCCGCCCGACCACGCAAATTTCGCTACGCTCCTTTCACCCATTAGCGGGCAAAGGAGGTATTTCTTGGGCGACGAAAGAGGCGATTTGAATTTATCTCAGAGGCTTCATTTAGGCTCGAGAATCTTGTAACTAAATCTACTAACATGGAACAGCCGCAAGGAAGGCTTACGAAGGATTTTTTCGAGTTTGAACTCGCGAACTTGGGTGTAACAGCCCGATCCGCTAGCCGTCACCATCGCCGTCGCAAATAAATAAATAAATAAATACTCGTGTATTGTAATGTGTGATCTGTCATTAAGTAAAGTATCATTGACAAAATGTGCGATAAAAAACTTTTGTATTTAATCTTGACTGTTTCTTCGCGTGATGGTCCAGTCGAGACCCTCTCCCGCGGCCTGATTCGGCGAGGGGCCCGACCCACTGTGCGTGGGTGGGGCGCTGCGCGGAGGGCTCCGGGAGGCATCAGATAAGAAGAGCGGTCGCCGGCGGTGCCCGCGCCGTCGCACGCACGTCATGTCGCGTCGAGCGCCCCGTGCCTCACCCGTGAGCTACGCGGCCGCTCCGCGACGCAGATCCGGTTTTTCGACTTCCCCGCGGAATTCGGACGTTTTCCCACGAATTGCCGAGATCGGAATGCAGCAGAGTTCCGATTGGGTTTCACAATAGAAGTGTCAGCTGGGGACATTTTTAGGGCCTGGTACTTGAAGTATGGGGTCTGCGATTGGATGTGGTGCAGATTTATTTTTGTGTTGAATTTCACAAGCATGCCAACGTCTGAAGAACAGATTTTTAAATAGAAATCATCGTGATTTATAAAGCACATTAAAAAAGTCCTCGCCAATTACATACTTTAACATGAACTGACAGTTTATTCCCGAGAACTCAGAACTAAAATTTCATTATTTTCGCCTTTTCTGGAGTAATGACCTTAAGAAAGATACTATGAAGATAAAACAGGTTACCGTTTATACTGTTGCTTCAATCGTCAACGATGTGTTTAATTTGCGATGCTTACAGTTCACATGTAATTATATGATGTCATATAAATTAACACGTTCTTGACATCTGGATTCAGGAACTTGACATTTCCTGTATTACAAGCCAACACAACATTCACTTTTTTAACTCATGTTATTTTCGTAATTGTGGTTATGACATGTGAGCTAGAGAGAAAAGAACTAACGAGATCCTATTTTTCTTGTCTCGCAAGATTAACACCTCTACAGTAAGGCAAAAAACATTCATGTGGAGAAAACAAATAATTATACTGTTTCGACTGAAGTATCATTAATTTGCATCACTATACTCATAAGTGGATTGTAGTGTCATTAAAAACATTTCAAATAGCCCAACGTCTTCCTTCAGTAAAACGAGGTTGTTCTTTAGCGGACCGTGTACCCGCTTTGCAATACGCTGTTATTCTTGCATTTTCCCCTACGCATTGTGAGTAGGCTACCCGCGAACACTAACGTGAAAGGTAACCGCAATCCCCGTTGAGATTGTCCGATAGTAGATTACGAAAGCAGAATTTCCTCAACCGAGCACACTCGGAACGCGGCGCCACGCTTGCGCGAGTCACGCGTGACACGGGTTGCGTTGTTTCCGTCTCCCCGCCGCGCGCCGCGAGATGTGGACAAACACGCGTGATGGCGGCGCTATTTTTAACGTCTGCATCAACGCCTCCGCGGCGGTTGCCCCGCTCCCGCCCCTGTCCTCGTACCGCAGCCACCGCCGCGCCGGCCGGCAGGCCGCCCGCCCGAGATCGAGCGAGACCGACCGAGATCGAGCGAGACCGACCGAGATCGAGCGAGACCGACCGAGATTCGAGTTGAGAACGACCAGGATCGAGTGAGAAATCGACGAGCCGAGTGATCGAGCGGAAGGACCGAGAACGGGGACGACCGAGATGGGGGACGCGCCAGCGAGACCGACCGAGATCGAGCGAGAGCCGACCAAGATCGAGTGAGACGACCAGATGAGTGAACCGAGATCGAGCAACCGACCGAGATCACAACCGAGGAGTCAGAGACCGACCGAGATCGAGTGAGACCGACCGAGATCGCGAGACGCGAGATCGCGGACGCCGAGATCGCGGAGCGGGACCCATCGTAGAAGATCGCCGAGTCGGACCGACCGCGAGATCACACCGCGCGAATCGAGGGGACCGACGCGAGATCGATCGAGACCGACCGAGATCGACGAGACCGACCGAGATCGAGCGAGACGACCGAGATCAGCGAGACCGACCGAGATCGAGGAGAACGACCGAGATCGAGGGAGACCGACCGAGATCGCGGGAACCGGACCGAGATCGAGGCGAGACCCGACCGAGGATCGAGGTGAGACGCGACCCAGAATCGAGGAGACCGACCGAGATCGAGCGAGAACCGACGAGATCGAGCCGAGACGACCGAGATGCGAGCGAGACCCGACCGAGATCGAGCGAGACCGACCGAGATCGAGGCAGACCGACCGAGATCGAGCAAGATCGAACGACACCTCCAGATCGAGCGAGAACGGCGACCCCAGTCCAAGACGCAATCGAGTCCGACCGACGATCACCCGCGGCCGCGGGCAGCGCCGGCCTTGCCCACATACGCGCGGCGCGCGCCGGAGCGGGGCGGCGCGGCGGCCGTCGCCGGTGACTAAGAGACCGGTCCGGTGTGGTCCGGCGCGCGGCGGAAGGCGGCTGGAAAGGTCGCGGGCTCGCTTCCAGAGAAAGCCCCTCCACGCGGAGCGACTCGGTGTGGCGCTGCGGGTCGCCACGCGCGGGCCGCCAGGAGCACTCGGCCGAGACGGACGTCTCTAGCGGCGCTCCGCGAGCGGGCTCCCGCGGCCGAGGGGAATGCGGGGATGCATGGAGATGTCTGCGCGAGAACGCCAGCTGCTAGACGGGCCATAACGATAGTGTTTCTTCTCTTCGCTTGTGATGTGTTGATTTGCGGCAATTGTATACTTGTCATTAGTTCCGTAAGTGCAGTGAATGCTAAATTCTGAGCGGTGGCGGTGTTCTTTCCCCACCGGAACTCAGATCCGGCACAGTCCTATACGTCGGCGTGGGTGTTCTCCTCCTGGTATCGCCTCCAGTGGGTCAACGCTCCCGGCTGGGACGAAATGTAAGTTCCCAACGTGTGTGGTAGTGGTGTTTGTAAATATGTGTAAGGGCATTGGAGGAATCAAGAATGAGACAGGTAAGATTCGTGTCTCGTTTGTTAAGGTCCTCCTTGATCTAAGAAACCACCGGACACTACCAGTCGATAAAATTCCTTGCCAGACAACGGTTGAATTCTACTCCATTATGTAGGAAGTTTCCAAAATCCACCACCATGGATTTACTACTTGGACCTTATGGTCAACAAAGTTATAGAGCCTACCTTTCCTTCCTATTGCCCTTCATGACGGAGAAGGAAGAATCGTGCGGGATTTGTGGCTCTCCGTTTTAGCCACGACTCACGTATCCGCCTGAAAGCACCTGGGAAAGTCTCGGAAGCGCCCCGAGAGAGTAGACGACTTGTCTAATTCTCATCCAAACAGTGGCCAGCTACGTGGTTGTGGAATATTTGCTACGATCGGGATTCAAATGTAAGGCCTGTCAGTTTACGTGACATCAGTAGGGAAATCGTAACGCTCTATTGGGACATTCCTGGCGAAGACGATTTGAGATTCGATACTTTTGTGAGAACGTCATCTACTAACGGCAGTCTTACTATCGTGTTTCTTTTCTGTTTTCTTTTTTTAAAAAATTTTCTTTTTATTATATATCTGTCTATTAGTGCAATGTAGCGAAGGCATTCAGAAAGAGTTCTTGTGAATGGAAGTGACGTTTGCGGTACGTCACAGGAAGTAAGTGTGCTGTTGTGTCGACGCAGGAGTTCGTGCGTGGTGTAGAGATAGTTGCGTGGTTCCGTTCTCTCGAGAAGCGCTCTAAGAAAGCTGACGTCGCCTCGCACGTCTCAACTAGTGAGGTTCAGCAGCACAGGACGGAAAGAAGATGCCTGCCCTAAGTGCTTGGGACAGTGTTCTGGTAAGCGCAGGAAGCTACGAAGCCAAATTTTTCTTTGAGTTCCGCTCTTCTCATGTTGGTGATGTTTTTGTTTGTTCACGTACAGATAAGGATAGATTCATATATTATGTGTGGTAAAGATTAATTTTGCGCGACTTCCAACATTTTCGAATAATGCTGTAATTAAAACCGCCAGCTGTAAAAAGTATTTGGTGTATTCATTGCCAACCGATATTTCATGTTGACGCTATCTCAGCAAATAGATATCCTCACATATTCTTTAATTGTAATACCTGCTATCGTAAGAATGAAAAATAAAACTACCGTTATATTTTTTGAGATTAACTGCACGTATTCTTTTAATCATGTCCTTGGCTCAGTCTCAGTTTAAAATGTATACATAGGAGCAGCCGAAAAAATTAATGAATATGTATTAACTACTGTTTCTTATACATCTGATTGTTCAGTAGCTTTTGAATTAATGTATCACATTCTTTCAACAGAATCCGTCTTGCCTAAAAGAGTAACAAGACTTAGATCTGAATTCCAAATAGTTTTTTCTATTTTCATATTTGACAGCAGATGTAATGATTAGTAAAATGGGCGTGTACTCGGGTAATAAATAATTTCTTAGGCCAAATTCCTCATATGCAGCCTTGTAGTAGACTGTGCCCACATCGTTCATTATAGTGACTATCACACTGTTGTAGCTTTCATGCCATTATTGTAAAGGGAAAAAAATGTTCTTCATTGATCACTCTCATTCGTGAGGTGCTGTTCTAGCCAAATCGAAAAACAAATTGAACAAACACGTTTCAATATTTTTGCTGACGGATGAAATGCTGTTATTACACGCTTAATTGTTGATGAATTATAAAGTAAATATGAGGCTTCAAAAGGATTATATTATGATTATTATTATTATTATTATTATTTATGATTATGATTATTATATTAATAACAACACTAATCATTAATAATAATAATAATAATAATAATAATAATAATAATTAATAATTAATAATAATATCGGTCCAAGCTCAAAAAATACTCTTTTTCGAGATGTGTTGCTAGTATGTGAGATGCGCACGAAGTATTGGCAGTTGCCCTCTTATTTCAGTCTCTACACGCTTAAATCACCAGCCGTGGTGGTCAAGATACGTAATTGTTTTTATGAACGATGTTTATTAAAAGGACACCTTGCACGAGTTTTCTATATTCATGAGAGAATCTTGTGATTTTTTTATAACTTTGGGATGAAAGAAGGGATGAAACAGAAGTAATCAATTCAGACAACTTATTAGTACATTAGAACAACGATTCACCAAATTTAGAATACCAAAATAATTTTAGGAACTACAATTTTTATATTTGGAGACAACATCTCTGAAGCTTGGAAATAATGTTCATGACGTTGTGAGGTCTATTTGCTTAATTTCACGCAGTCTGCGAGTCTGTTTGTTTAATTTACTTGCATTATGGAAACGCACGGAATACTGTAATACATGATTTAAAATATAACTTAATTACACTAATACAAGTAACTTATGAAAATCACAGAAATTCCAATAGAATCGTTAGCACTTTCTGTCTACCGCTGTTCAAACAATGCATTTCTTTCGTGCTGTAATCGAGCGGCTCTTTTACAAGAAAATGACTGGTTCCGCGCCTCCGTAATTTTCTCTTAAGCGACCGTCTCGTAATGACAACACTTAGGCCCCACCGTTGCCCGTGTCCATTGCGAAGGTGGGCGCCCGGCAACCACCCGCCCCCGCGCGCCCCGGACGCAAGGTCTTGGACGCGATCGCGCATGCCACCCGCCCACGCGAGACGGCAATTACGTCGCGCGGGTAAACTGTTTCCCGCGAGCGGCGATAACCCGCGTCCCGCACGGCATAACCGCATCAGAACCGCGCGCGGCGGGCGGCGGAGGCCGGGGGCGTGGCACCGCCGTCCCGCGCCGGGAATATAAAATCATGTTTACAGTATTCAGTGCGTTTCAAAATTCAAGTAAATTAAACAAACAGACTCGCAGACTGCGTGAAATGAAGCAAATAGACCTCAACCAACATCATGAAACATTATTTCCAAGCTTCAGAGATGTTGTCTCCAAATATAAAAAATTGTAGTTCCTAAAATTATTTTGCTATTCTAAATTTGGTGATCGTTGTTCTAATGTACTAATAAGTGGTCTGAATTGATTACTTTCTGTTCATCTCTTCTTTCATCCCCAAGGTTATAAAAAATTCACAAGATCTCTCATGAATATAGGAAAACTCGTGCAAGGTGTCCTTTTAATAAACATCGTCTAAAAACAATTACGTATCTTGACCACCACGGCGCTCGTGTTTAAGCGTGTTAGAGCGTGAACCGCGGCCGGGCGGCCGAGGGCGGCGTTGCGACGACCACGCGCGATACGACTGTCGTCGCCCGCCGGCTAAGATACCCGAATTTAAAAACCATCAGCGGCGGGGGCGGCGGGCGCGAAGGTCGCAATGTGGATTTGATTTGCTCGCTCGCTCGCCCTCTCTCTTCCCCTCTTCTCCCTCCCTCCCACCCTCTCGATAAGCGTTCGCGTCGACCGGCGCGATCAACAGGTTCGAGGGCGAGGGACGACGCGACGCGACGCGGGTGGTGTGCGTTGGATTTAAGGGACACGCGACGTCTTCAAGCGAAGCGGGATTAGGGCTGGGACTGGCGGGAGACCGGCAGCTGGCTGAGAGACGGTGGGAGCCGGGTTCGCGGCCTTAAATATTCTTGGAGATCTTCAGCAGGCGGAGCATAGGCGGGGAACAGGGGGGCGCGATCTAGAGGGGAACATTCTCCCCCTCGCCCCGCCAGACTTTGAGTTTTCGTTTGTTTCCTTCTTTTATTTGGCAAAATTGATTTCAATATTTATGTTATAATTATGTAATTATTTAAAAAATAATATTGTACAGTATTGTATATACACTATAAAAATAATATACAATATAATAACAAAAAATTCTACTGTGGCACGTTCCCAAATGATCGGCTGGATCTTCCCTTGGTGAGAAGGGGGTTTTGGTTATGGCGAGAAAGAGATAGGTTGTGGATAAAGCGAGTATGGTTGAAAAAAAATCAAGTTTTCGATACTGAACACAGGAAAGGAAATGTCATAATGAAATCATACGTGGGAATTAGCCAACCCTGTCAGCGGTATAATAATACCTAATTATTACAGAAGAGCTAAGAATGTAAGTACAGACAAGATTAGAAGCAAGTTCTCGGCCAACCCTTTATTGTGGTATACTTATTAATTCTTAGGAGAGGATGAGGTTGCGAAAATTGAAGTGAAAAATTTAACGTAGAAAACATGTCATTCGAAATGGGAAGAAAAGATGAACACAATTTCTAAGCACAGTAATGATTTCGGACATTCGTATGATTTGGGAATATTGGAGTAGCGCTTTGACATAACGTAACAATTTATGCGTAAATGTAGCTGTTTTCGTTTTCGATACCCTTCATCTCCATACAATAATTCCAATGCAATAAACATGCCAATTTTTGAAAGGGACGTAATTGGCGCGCGTACACGGAAGAAGATTTAATCCAGCCAAACACGAATGTTTATTTTCCAAATGAGGAAGAGTTCATTTACGATCTCATATGAATTTTTCATGCAATTTTATTCTCTAATTTTCTGCGTGTAATGCAGCACGGAATTGCCTTATTGAAGTGGAGTTACATTTTCGTTCATTATCCTGCATTCAGCTTTTTGACGTTGGCAAAACAAGCTTTTTTCGCTTAAAAATCCTCTCGCAGTATACAAAATAAATATGACATATGCAAATCAAATCAAAATGGTGTTATCAAATTAAATGATGTGATGAATGGTGATGACATACGGTTGAAGTGTGTAAACGTTAAGGATTATAGAGAAAATAATTGTTGAATTATTGTAAATGTGAAAAACTATCAAAAACAATGATGATGGCTGTTGATGTGGTAAGAATACATGTATATGTGCAACTAGAAAATAGAGAACTGAAAACATGTTTTAAATAAACATGTAAAAATTCAAGAGCGTTTTCTTAAAGAGATTGAAAATTTGTGGGACAAAGTTAGTGAATATCCAAAAATCTCGTGATATCATAGAGAAAGGTCTCAATATTGAATTCCGAACAGAAATAAGAGATTTCATCTTAAACAAAATATTATAAAAGATGAGTAGCTTTTGAGGGATTAACATTCATCATCAATACTAAGCCATAGAAAGCCGTTCATCTGTTAGAAATGTTAGAAAAACAATACCCTGTATATCTACGCGTAAACAATAACATAAAAGATAACTTCACATCACTAACAAACCAATATTGATATCCATCACATATATTTTATTAAAAAAAGAAAAGAAAAATACGGCGTGAATTCGTCACAGAGGTGGGGCGTTGATGCGTCAGATGGAAGCTCGCTGAGGTCACGCTCTAGAGGTCGCTGAGGTCAGCGCCGCAGGCGGTGGCTGCGGTGATGGTGGTGGTGGTGATGGCAGTGGCGCTCTCGGCTGCGGCTGCGGTGGCGGCGGCGCGGCGGCGACAGGTGCACCCGGCTGTGCCGCTTCGGAACCTTTTCGCTCCGCTCCTCCTTCATCACAGGCCTGCGGACATCACATGCATTTTCACCTATCGATAATATCATTGGTGATAACATCGTTTCCTTTTTTGCCGTCGTCTTTGTCGTTGTGGTTCACATTGTCATTGACGTTGTTGGCGACATCATCGTTGTCGCTGTATCTCTATTGTTTTAGTCGTTGTAGTTATAGTGTTTCAAATTTGCTTCTCTTCTTTTTTCCCCATTTAGTTTTAAGACTTTTCCCTGTGTAAATGCAATTGACACATCCTAAATCTAAACGGGTGTTTGTTGAATAATTTTCATGTCAAAATTATGTTTAGTTAGTGATGATAAGTACGAGTCAAAGTCATGTTGGGCGTGCGGTAAGACATCTTCATGTAACTCTATTTTCGATTAATTTTGTTTCAAAATTATTATTTGTATTTTAACCGATACCTATATCGACCTTTCGATACATTGATTTTGACTCGAAAGAACAATCTATAGTAGATGAAGAAAAAATATTTATGCTTTGATGAAATGGAATGTTTTGGTAATGTAAAGAAGATGGTTGACAAGAATATTTAACTCCTGATAAAACACATTTGTCAGTATGTACGCAATCTAAAGTCAAATCTCTCACGGAAAAATATCTCTGATTTCGTCAGTACTTGTGAGTCGACGTTATCGTTTACCTAACACACGTCTGAGATATATTTTGGATCGTTTTTAAGAAGTTTAGCCTCTGTGTGAATTCTTTGAACACATTGTACAAAGTATACAATTTGACTTATGTTCTTTAAAAATATGAAGAAATTGTGATTTAAGAACTTTAGAGAAAAAATAGAGTAAATTGTATCGATGATCCAGACTCATCGGGATAAGGGGAACGTATTTTGCCCGCTGCAAAGGGTACGTGGGTCGTCGGGCACAGAAATGAACAGGGCAAGCTCTAAGCTCCCGTCGTGTGGTTTTGTGAAGTGAATGTGTGTGTGTGTGTGTGTGTGTGTGTGTGTGTGTGTGTGTGTGTGTGTGAATTTCTAAGATGGGAGGAGGGAGAGCTGATGAGAAAGGAAAGATAATGCGCGTTCTGAGACCTGTTTGTTAATGTATTGTTCCGGCGTGGAGACTCCGATCGGCGAATATCACGGTTCAGAACAGCCGTCTGCTAGAATTCGCCACTAAACAGTGGTTTAATTCTATATACGAGTAGTTTCTATATACTGTGTTTTACCTCTATATACTCTGTAATTCTATGTACGTTCTGTTTTACCCACCGCCCCCTCCCGTAAGGAAACGATTTCGGAAACGCGTCGCATGAAAAGTCATGAATGGACGACATATTATCCGCGCACGTTTTCTTGAGCCCTCCTTTCGCTAGCTGCGAGAGGGGTGAGGGTTTGTTTATTTCGATGACAGGACAATTATATCAAACCTTTAGCACGTTTTTCAATATAAAGTAATTTCTGTTATACGGGAGCGAACATTTCTGATAATCAGATTTTGCGAACAACGCTCGTGACTAATAATTATTCTTAATTGAACTAATGTTGGTAAAAGAGTTGAAGGGCTCAAGAAAACTTGCAGGTACTTTACCTGAGGCGGGCGACGCCGCCTCCGCCGCCGCCGGTGCCCAGGGCCGCGCCCGTCCTCTTGACGACTGCGGAGGCGGCGGCGGCGGCGGCGGCGGAGGCCGGGTGCTCCACCAGGAAGACGTACTGGTGGTGCTTGGCCACCACGCCCGTCGAGATGCCGTGGCTGAGCACGCGCTGCGCCAGGCGCAGCGACTGCTCCAGCGGCACCGACCGCATCACGTGGCAGTAGCGCACGAACCACGGGATGGTGATGCCGCGCGGGTCCTCGAAGAACTGCATCGCGTCCATCAGCAAGCGCACGTACTTGGGCTTGCGCGCCTTGGCCTCCGTCGGCGCCGCCAGCAGCCGCCCCGGCGTCGACGCTCGGTCGTGCTGCAACGCGCCGCGCTTTATTTGCGACTTTGCTAAGCGGCAGTCGCTGCGTTTTGGGTTTTACTACCGCCGTGTCGAATAATCATGTGTTATTTCTGTAATCCATGTCATGTAATTGAGGCAGCTTACATCATCGAAAGGATACATTCCATTTACTATCGAAGAAACTAATGTTTTTTTATACATGTATGTGTTGTGTCGATTAAATGATTTTTCTTTTCGTGAGCATGCGTGTTAATATTTGACTTAAACCTTTAATTGTTGTTACATTATTATGACAAACACTTGAATATTGAATACGTAATGTTTTGGTACAATATGTAGGCTCTGTATGTGGTCTGTGCATAATCATGTTACCTTCAAGAAATACATGTGTAGCATTTTTATTGAGTGTGTGTGGAACAAGATTTAACATAAATATTTTACAGATTTGAACATTTTGTAATGTGGGGTAAAGCTCTTGAAAATATATTTAATTTTCGTTATGTGTTTAATAAAATACTGATTTAAGTTACCCCTATTGTGACCTCACGCAATTTTAGTTAAAAAGAATAAAACGTTAACAGTACAAATCACTTCCATAAGTTGTTTATATGGTATTTCTCAGAAACCCAGTGTACCGTACTGATGATCTTAATCACTATTCACTTTCATGTCATTTGAAATAAAAGCAATTTTACTTAAAAAAATAAAGTGACTCTCTTAAACAACTTATAATTAATATACTTACCCACTTCATTTCTAATTTTGACTAACTGGTAATTTAGATCACACCCCACCTTGATCGAAAAGACAGTGTTTTCATAGAAACGATGTTTCATTGTTTAAATGCTTACTTCCTTTAAGCAATGCCATCTTGATAATTATATTGAACTGTGACATTTAAAACATGTTTAAGTTATTAATTTTTTTAATCGAAACAAAGATATTGGTTTTGAAATTGTGGTCAAAACACAAGTCATCATTAGATATTCATTTTTTTTGGTTTCTCAATCGACACGTTTCGGGATATTACGTAGCTTTATGTGTTGAGTTACTTCTCTTGCGTGACACATTCACGTAACGAAAGGTTTAGGGTGTTGATTCAACTCAACCTTAATTACATAATATAGTCACCCTTCAATCAATCAATTCCTTTATCACACAGACGCGTGCGCGTCGTGATAAAATCAACTTCATTACTCGGTTATTCTCGTATCAGACACGAAATCAACAATGTGTATAATTTCGTAGGGCTTACTCCGTTTTTGTATTTTTTTTTTTCTTTTCATTATTCACATTAATCGACCCCCTCTCGGGTAAGAAATACTAGGAACTTTTTTGCGGCCATGATGGAGGAAAGGGCAAAGTAATAATACATTTACCACAACCGGAAGGCACTGATGACATATAGATTTGCTAATAAAACTCTTTGTCGCTCTTGTACGTTGTTAATTACGAGTTACTATAGTTGATCTGAATCAACTAATTGAATCCGAAAAGAAGTAGGCCTGATTGTTTTTCCTAAAATGTGTATTTTTCTTTTTTATCTTATCTCCTTTCACTTAAATCGAGCTTTTTCTTTCTATCCTCTTTTCGCTATTTTTGTGTTTCTCCTTTCTCTCTTTCCATCCCAGCCTCTGCTTCCTATCCCAACAGGCGTTTCTCCGCTCTCTTCCGGAAAACGTGTCAGGGCGAGGCAGCACGGGAGCGGATGGGGTGGGGGAGGGCGTGGACGGGATGACGTGCAGTCTGGCCCTGTTCCCGAGCCGGCAATTTCGGTGCCTCCTTCCGATCGCACGGCCGTGCGGCTTTGGCTGTTCGGGGGAGGCAGGTCTCGCAGTTCACGCAACGAGAGCACCTTCCCACCCCGCCAGCCCGCTCCTCAATCCGCCTCAAGCCCGCCCAGTGAGTGTGTGGTGGTGTGGTGGTGCTGCGGAAGGCAGAAGTGCAAGGAGATGACCACTTAGCCCCTTCTAACCCTTCCGGAAAAATGAAAAAATAACGGAAAGAGTAGCAATTTTATGATAGTGTCAAGTGTTTTGGTTTTCCCATTCATGCACTGGTGCTGCAATTGCTGCCATTACGATCGTGGTGATCCACGCTGCGATCACTACAATTACCATCGTCACTACCCCTTTCATCACTATCACCACCCCTATTATTACTATCACTACCCCTACCATCACTACCACCACCAGTCCCACCATCATCACTACCACCACTACCACCACATCGTCGTCTCCTCCACCAGTTTTCGAATTCTTTCCTGGCTACCTAAACGTGTTGCTTCCGGTTGTTGAACAAAATTCGTAAAGGATTTCACGTGCAACGCTGCTTCCGCCACCCTTTTTCATTATTTTCCTTTTTCTGTTTCTCTCCCTTCTTTTTGGAAGAACGATCTCGGACAGCGGCTCTAGCTACTCCCTCGTCACCCCACTCGACTTCACCCCGACCCCTAACTCATCCGGAGCCGCTCTGCTCCGCTGCGCTCGTTCGAATTAAATATTTGGCCGCGTGCGCCCGGCTTTGCCCTCTCCCAATTTCAGCGCCACCCCCCCCCATCCCGCGGCGCGTGTGACCTGCACTATCTTTTAATGGAATCTAAATGACACGGAGACACGTCGTGGTAACTGATCGCGACGTCGCGCTGGCCGGGCGCTGCGCTTGTCCAGCTTCCGCGCCGCTAGCCCCGAAAACGATTCCAGACATGATCTCCCCTTCGCGTTTGTCTTTCCCCATTCAGCCCCTCACATGAAACTTGTTCACACACAGAGCATTCTTCCTTTTAATTACGTACGTGGGTCATCAGTTCGATTTTTATTATTATTTGTAATGAAGATTGATTGCAGAAGGGACTATTAAACAAGCAATTATTAAAATGTTATTCCTTTGTTTAGTAGGGTTTTTCTCTTTCTGGACTATTAAGCAAAACATCCTGCTGAAGCCGGAAGTTCTATGAGAAAACTAGAAGGAAACTCTAGTTGAGGGTCTGAGTGCGTTACAAATTCTTATATCTAATGCTTATATTCTTAACACTTCTTATTTGTTGCTTATATTCTTAACTTCTTATTTGTTGATGCTATTTCTCGAATTTTAATTTATGAAAATATCATATAATAATTGGCAAATCAAACCATTGCAATCAACATCAGCTTTGTGCAATGATTTGGAGCTTGTTTGATACATATATTTTCTCGAATGCCGTCAGGTTTTCGTGTTTTAATTTATTCACATCAATGAGAGATTTTACTATTACTATTTACTTTTGAGAAAATAACACTTTTAACAAGTGCTTCACTTACTCTATATGTTTATAAAAAAATAGAAAGACGTGTAAAAATTGTGAAGTTACTTGAATTTTGGTCTAAACAGATAATTTTCAACATTAAAAAGAACGATAATATTCAAAATAATTATTACTGAACACTTTTTATAAACCTGAAAAAAATTAAGAACTGGATAATGATGTTTACTTCATGAGATAATTGCTTCAATATTTCTCTGTTTTGAATCGATAGCTTTTTTTCCTCTCACTAGCACGAGGTAAAGGGAAGAAGTTTGCCGTCGTTGCTTTTTCCTCCAGGGGATACGTCATTCAGTTCGAAACTTTGCCCTGATGTCATTGGAGACGCTGAGTGCGATTCTTTTCCTGCCGTTCCTTTTACGCATACTGCGTCCTTTTATTTACCTCAGTGCACGTGTGTCACGGAGAGCCAAGTATAGTCAAACTATGGGTATCCTAATACCATTGAAATATTTAGTATTTAACACCAATGTGAAAATAAACTATAATCTTTACTCTTTAAAAAATCACTAAATATTTAAAATTGTGCGAACTAATAAAAAAACTGTAACGGAAATAACCGAGTACTTCTATGCGAGGCGAGGGGGGGGGAGAGGTTTGGGGATATAGATGTGCTTCATTTGCTCATGTATTAATTCACACCTGAAGAACATTCTGTCCGTTCGAAATTGCTTCATTTCAGGGATATTACCATGCATATGTTCATCACGTTTAATTTGCCCTTTCCTAACCAATATTGCCATGCCCTTTTTTCTGCATAATCATAGTTTAAGGTATTTGTTTGCTAAATTATTCTTCAATGTTTACTGTATTTATGGTCGTTTTTTAAATACTTAAGAATTAAAGGCCTTGGAGCCGTAAAAAGGAAAGTCACATCAGCCACCTGAAGTATCCTGATATTCGTCATTACAAGTATCTGGATATTTGTTAAAATTTTTATCAATATGAAGGGCTTGGTTGCAAGTTCATGCATAAATGAAGGGCTTGAGGCAGTATTAAGGCAAGCGACACTTTAACTAAATTCGAGATATTAACGTTATCGAATAGCAGGAGCAGGTGACGATTGTGACAAACGTGAGCGAATAGCATGTGACAGGTGTGGATTGTCATGCTACTGTTTAAATAACCATTCACAATTCAAATGTAAACATAAACATTGCACATAGACATAAACATTAACATAAGTGATAGACTGAAGTATTCGCAATGTTTAACATAAACGTAAGCAAAATAAGAGTTTCTATTGGTTGTGAGACATTCGGGTTTACTATTGCTTGGATGTGAGAATCGATTTCAAGGTATCGACTGTATCCATGGCCCATATGGCGTTAGTTTTTCTATCGACTTCCCTCCAATTTCGATTCTCGATTTTGAGTTACCTTCTGTGATTGGTTCTTTATGGTTTCTTATGTCTTTCTTAAGCATAAGCACCGAAACTTGAAGATTGCAAGCTTTCAAGTAAACGTCTTACGTGTTATGCTTACGCGAACGCATCGTGAATGAGTCCGCCTATGGACGTAGTCCTAACTTTTATGTGAACGCCATGCTTATGTTTATGGTTGCATTGTGATTGGGTCTTAATACTCTCCAATTATTGCGTTGTGGGATTTGAATGCATACCTGAGTAGAAACGTTTTCGCGATTCTTGCCAAAACAAAATTCTCTTCCATTCAAAATTCTTCATTACTATGTATGGTTAGTGTTGTTTTTGTAATGAATTTTAATCTGAATTTCTATTATTTAAGAAATTTTAGAATAGATAAATATTCCTGAAGTTCAACACTAAAATGTTAATTTAGATTTTTATCATTCGAATTCCGTATCGGTATAAATTCACTCATTCCCATTAGTTACATTTGTAAGAAGTAATCTGCTGGAAGGAAATTAAATTTGTGTTTGATAAATATTTTTATATGTGTTCATTCAGTTCAATATCTTGTAAGATAGACATTTAAAAATGTATTCATGCAAGATAGGGGCAAATTAGAATGACTATCTGCGAAACGTCTCGGTAAAACTAATAGCTTTTGTGTGTGATAAAGTCTTATAGCCCGACAAAGCAATGTTTTCAATGATTCTATGCTTCGTTGAGAGTTCCCGCGGATTGCGGATGCGCAGATTCGCATAGTTTCCCCGCGTCCAGAGTCACCTGCGCGGAGGCGTGTTCAGTCACGTGGCGGGTAGGGGGGAGCCACTCGGGTTGCTGCTGACTGGTGACGAGTCCTAACGGCGGCGGCGGCGTTTGCTCTGTGTTGCAGCACTGCGTGGCGCGCGCCCTCTACGACAACATCGCCGAGTCCCCCGACGAGCTGGCGTTCCGCAAGGGCGACCTGCTCACCGTGCTGGAGCAGAACACGGCCGGCCTCGAGGGCTGGTGGCTGTGCTCGCTGCGCGGCAGACAGGTGAGTGTGCGTGGGTGTGTGAGCGTGCGTGGTGCGATGGGGGCAGGGGTGAAAGTGGTGTGTAAAAGAGGAATACTTCGTAAATTCCGCTTGCCAGAAAATAAAATAACTCGAGTAATTACTTAAGTGACACATTCAGATTCGTATATCTCGCAAAGAAATATTTAACAATTACCTGAATACATCGCATTGCGGCTTATCTGACTGATGATTAATTGATCCGCAAAGGGAATAGAAAGTTCACTTCACATATATTTTTATGGAACGCTACATCTTTTATCGTAGGGGGAAAAGGAAACCCCTTCCGAAATGGAATATTTCAGGCGAATTGATGTGCAGGCAGACTTTGCAACTTGATACATTCAAGTATTCAATTACACGTGCTTATTTCCTTAACGGAAATCTAATTTTCACCATACATCGTATCACGTATATTTTTCATCTCACGCTACGTCTTCTATCGTCAGCATTTTCCGTCAGTGATATACAGTTTAAAAAGATATGTCAATCATAATTTTTAATAGCTTTTAGTCCATGTAAATACCCGAAGAGCCAAATCACTTGAGTGGGCGAAAAGAAACTAGTCTCGATAAGAAAACCTTTAATATTGTTTCGAGTAGCTGGTATAAAATAAAAAAATATGGACAAATACAGTAAAAATGTACTCATTAAACATTTTTAACAATTCTGTAAAAAAATGGACAGTAAACAAATTATTTTTTTTCTGAAGTACATATTATTCGCTATCGTTCTCAGATACAACCTATTCAGAAATTAAATGACTAGAATTGATATTTTCTGATCTTCGGAGTTGTTCTTCCGTGACATGCGATGAAGAACGTGACGAATTCGACGAATTCCTGGCCAAAACGTTTTAGAGATTCCTGACAATACGACATTCTCTTCCATTCAAAATTCTTCGTTACTACGTGTGGTTAGTGTTGTTTTTGCGTAATAAATTTTAATCTGAATTTCTATTATTTAATTCATTTTAGAATACATTGGCAATTAATTTTGCTTAAATTCAACACAGAAATGTTAATTTAAATTTTTATCATTCGAATTGGGTATGGTATGAATTCATTCATTCTAATTAGCTATATTTGTAAGAATTAATCTGATGGAACGGAATTAAATTTATGTTTGATAAATGTTTTTACGCGTGTTCATTCATTTAAATGTCTTGTAAGAAAGATATTTAAAAATGTTTTCATGCAAGATAGTGGCAAATGAGAATGTCTATCTGCAAAACGTCTCGGTATAACTAATAGCTTTTGTGTGTGATAGCCTTATAGCATGACAAAGCAAAGTTTTCCAGACATAATCATGACTTCAGATATGTTTTGTAGCATGCAAAGGTAATATTTAGCGGGTTCATTGTTCTTGTAGAGACCTATGGTTTTAATAAAACTTGTAATAGGTATTAAGATGGACTCTTCAAAAATAATACGCAGTTATAAACATTATAGAGAAACGTGCAGAATCTCGGGTGTAAAAGTTTGCCAGGATGAACTTGCTTTGCGTGTCTAGTTAAGCAATACCTCCTCCACACAAAAAAACAACAGTTTTTATATCTCGCCATATTTTACGACGAACTTCACTTTTGCATTTCTGACCAAGACTCTCGTGTGTATTGTTTGCCTCGTCTCTTTGCTTTTCTCTTTTAGCGGAGCTCGGCAGGGGAGCGTGTAAATATTAAAAATTCCCCGAAACGCAAATCCTCATTCCAGAGCCCACGTCGCTCGTAAAAGTCAACGAGGGTGGTGGGAGGGGAGGGAAGGGGGAGCGCCGCGGAGCTTCTGCAACTGTCTCGCCCAAAGCGCGATCTCCCCGCGGTTAATTGCCTATCCCACCGGCTAAAAGTGGCTTCACCGGCGGTGTGTTGCCAGGCATCCGACCGCGCCAGACTCTCCGGTTTTATGCTATAATAACTTAATACATCGACGCCAGATTTTTTTACATGCATTTCCCTAGGGGGAAGCGCGGAATAATCGGCGGAGAGAGGAAAAGCTAAGTTGAAGCTTGCGTGGTGTGTGCTCAGGGAGGGAATACGAAGTTCGTAGTCAGCAGTATTCATTTCTCCCTCCACCATTTGTTTGCGCCGTTTAGAAGGAGATATGCCGATTGTGGAGTTTTTAATATTTTTGTCTTTAAGGATGAAGGTGTACTCAGTTATCCCAAAGACACTGCAATCCTTCATATATAGCTCAGTAGAGAGAAAAAAGTGAGCTATATTACTATATTGCTCAATTTACTCTGCGTAAATTGAACAGAGCTATATAATTAATTGTAGAGTTAAAACAAAATATCATATAGTTTCACATATTAGTATGGCTGTAGTAAGTAGAGATTATAGAAAAGGTAAAAGTAAAAAGTACAATTTGATGTCGAATCTGAAAAATGTGGAAGTAAGAACGAGCTCAAAAATATCATTTTGGTGGTCCTGGAGAATATTGTGTAATGCTCTATGCTCTCAAATGCCGCTTTTTTATTGCCAATGTCGTTGTCGAAAATTCCTTTATTGTGATTTTCATTCTTCAGTCATTTCGCCCATACATGACGTTTGGTCAAAAAAGTCGAATGGTTTTGATGGATGGATAAATAGCGATGATTTTATTTGAATAACGATGGAACAGCGGAGAATGAGAGGCAAGGAAAACGAGAAATCGCAGAGAACATAGCCTGCCTTGAACTCATTTTGCCCGCCACAATTTCCCAGTAGAATTCAGACGAGTAATTATTTTGATGCTTAATGCGGAGTCTCGAAACGAAAATAATAAAAGCGCACTCGTGCAAAAGATGGATATTTTTGCCAATCTCCACCGTCGAGAGAAAAAAGATAAATTCAAGCTTGCGACGGCCAGACCCGCCGCTCGTCGGCTGTCTCGCACTGACACGCAAAATAAAACCGCTAGGGGCGCCTGCGCGACTTTCGGTGTGGCCGCGCGGGGTGGGTGGAGAGGTGGGGCGAGGCGGGGCGGCGCGGAGGGGCGCGCTTCGCAAGCGTAATTGGCGGACGGCGGGGTGAGGGCGCCGGCAGGTAGCGACTTCAAAGGGCTTCACGGCAAAGAAACAGCAGTTAATTGCAGCGCTGCGCCAAGTGCGCGCTTCCATACGTAAATTCCAGTCGCTGCCGCCGCGGCGCGCCGCCCTCGCCGCGCCCGTCCGCCGCCGGACGTTGACAAACGAGCGCCGCTCCGCGAGCGGAAAGATGGAGAGCTTCGCCCTTCCCGCAGTCCCTTACGCCGCCGCTGAAAAGGCCAGCGAACGCCTCGTGGCCGGCGCTGACGGCGGTGAAAGCGGCTGGGCGTTCAGAGGCGTTCTCGTGAAGACCGGGTTGCCTGCTGCGGCTTTTGCGCGCTCCTGGTTCTTCCAGCCTCGCTTTAGGTGGTCCTCGCCGAAATTGTTTCGGTGCTTTGTTTGTGTGACGCAGTTCCTTTTGTCTGATGAATTCGTTTCTATGGGCAGAATTGCTTTTACAATTCGTTTCATTCATCACTTTACCATATCTTTTTCTCTCTTACTTTCCTGTTATTATCGGAACGCCTTTGCGTTCCGTTGTACCTCATTGCCCTTCGCTTATCTCTTCTTCACCTTTCCACTCTCTCTTCTCATTTACTTTCTAGTTTGTGAAATTATTTTGGGTGTCGTTGGATGGGTAATTTTATTTTAGTTCGAACATAACATTCCACCTTCCTTTCCTGAATCTTATTAGGTTCCTTCACCTTTCATTTTGCTACCTCGAATTTCATCTCCGTGGTCAATTCCATCTCACTTCGTCGTTTATCGGCCAACTCCGGCTTCGCACATTCCGTGTTCTTCCTCTCTCGCTTTAAGTGGTCCCGTCGAGGTTTGTTTCCGTCTGCTTTTATATTTCATGTCGTCCTTCAACTTCCCATTCGTTCTCTCGGGCTTCCCTGATCCGTCGGGTCTCACTTAGAATTTGCTCTTCTTTCTATTTTTGCCTTTCCTCTCTCCCCTCGCATTCTTTATCTTTCTACTTTTTCCAAATTATTTTCTATGTTTCGATGAATGTTATTTTCCTTTTGGTTCCGAACAGAACCTTCCATCTTTTTCTCGAGTCACCTCCATTGACGGTGGCGTAACGTAATGAGTGCGGGTTCGCCCGCAAAACTTTTATACGGGCCTCCTTTATAAACGTGTACAGCAAACATAAGTAGTGTTAGGACCTTACATAACAAAAAATACACCTTATAACTAGGCCCCCTTTTACTTGAGCCCGCCCGTACTGCGCGCCTTACAGTTCCGAACGTTGCGCCACTGTCCATATTTCCTATGCCACGGATTATTTTGACGCCTCGAAATGTGTCAACTTCGGTCTATTCCTGCTCACCTCGTCGTTTCTCGTGTCGGCTCGTCCCGTCCTTGGCCTCGAACGTTGGCTTGATCTCATCTCAGAATGTGTCAGAACTATCTCTGTATCCCACGCCTGGCCTCGTTCTTTACCTCAGCCTCGACCTTCCCGTCCGCCTACGCCCGAAAAGAGTGTGGCGCGCCGGTGGCTCCCATAGGAAGCCGGGCAGCGGCCGGGCGCCGTTCTGCACGGTCTACGGCAGCGCCGCGCCGCGCCGCGCCGCGCCGACTCCGGATGCGAACCGGATCTCGGGTCTATCGGGTTACCTCTTGCCACCCACTCGGGGCCTTGGTGTCTCTCCTACACAGCGCGCCCCCGGGCACGTCTGGGCCGCCCGGCTAGACGTTTTATCCCTGGATGCGTAGTGACATTGCTAATCTGAATGCGGAGGGCGTATTTCGTGTTCTTGTTTACGAGTTTCGAGTACTACGCGTGTCTGGTTGGGAATTGTTGGTGACTGGATGCAGAAACTGCAATGTCAAAACAAAACCTAAATATTTATGTACTTCTTATTCATTGCAGTTTTGTAGAAATCAGCTGTATCGGGAACAAATCGCGCGCTACTCGCATCGGCCTTAATCCCATCCCTTCAACTTTTTTCGAACAGTTGTGGATGAGCGTAACCGAAGGCGCAGGCTACAAGTAAAAGACTTTGGCATCTGTAGTACATTGGTAAAATTTCTTCACTTTCCAAAACGAAATTATTAACGAAACATATTGTTGTCTTGGAACGTTAGTAATTTGACAAATTCCGCTTGGTATTCCATGGCTTGCTTGTAGAATTTTTATTAAAGTCGAAAAGAAGCACAGAAAAATGCTTCGGTATTAAAATCCTCAGCATTAAAAAACGTTCATATGTGTGTTCATTCTTCACAAATATTATGCTTCTGTTTAACGTACCAGATGAATTTTTAGCCTTCAACCTACTGTAATGCGATATTTCAAGCTAGAGACAGAAATATTTTATTCATGAAATGTAATTCATTAAAAACCTCGCAGATTCCTATCGCGCGAGATTCCGTGTGGTGGATGGCGATGTAAAGATTACTCCATGCATTGTGCGACAAAGATCTGGAATGCCCGTCGTGCCCTCGCGTTGCCCGTGCCCTCGCGTTGCCTGGCCCGGGCTCGGCCCGAGGGTTGGCTCTGGGAGGGGGCGGCGTCGGAGCGAAGGACGGGGGGGGGGAACAGGAGGAGGAGGCGTTTGACCTGGGGCTTCGGTGCCCCTCCTGAGATCACCTACGGCCGCGCGCAGGATGCGGAAGGAATGCGCAAAAGTTGGGGGAGCGGGAACGGTTCCTGGGTAAGCAAATGAGGTGGCTTAAACACCAAAGTGGCTGCGGTTGTTTTTTTTAAGTAAGACTAGGGATGTTCCTGATTTGAAGAAAATATGCGTTGAAAACGGCATATTCGAGTGGAAAAATTGCCAAGTGGAAAATTTTAGGAGGCGGAGTGGAGGAAAATGACTCTGCGACAAGACACGATGCTCTTGATATGACGGCGTGACGATAAGAGGGGAATCCGAAGCCATGCAACTTCCTTTACGGATGTCGTTTATACTCTGAGGTGTCAATCTATAAATATTTCGCTTAACTGAAATGTTTACACACAGGAAAGGCGCATTTCCGAAGACTGTGATTCTTGGTAGAAACCTAATGGTATTGTTTTAATGTTCTCATCTCTCTTTTGTTGCCATAATAAGCAAATATAGAAACGTACTTGCAGAGAACCTTTAGCGTTCATAACTCACTCACCAGGTATTCTATTTTAATTATTTCTTCCCTGAAATGTTCCCTGAAAGTGAAATGTATATTGTTAGCAGCAGCAATGCCTTTTCAGTATATGACTTCCAAATGATAGAGAGATTTTGCGAAAGGAGTTCAGTTTCAGTTTGTTGTTGGTTAATGCCAGTCACCTGAGCGATCTCTCCTCAGCTTGAACGGGGCATATCGCGTAATATATTTCGCCGCGCAGGCAGGGCCTCGGAGGGCCTGGAGGCTGGGGGGGGGAGGGGCTCGGGCAGCGAACTTGGGGCTTCGCTGCCCCCAGCGACCGACGCGCCGCCTGCTGCAACCTGTGGCTGCTCGCAGTGCCTGGGCTCGTATTCCGTCTCCGCCCCCGGCTTGCCTTTCGTTGCATTCCCTCGCTCCGCTTCTCCGTCTCTCCGCCCCCAGCCCCCGCCCCTCGCTCGCCGTCCCGCGGCCTTGCGGCTTCGCTGGTCGCCCTCCTCACCTATCGCCCTCGTTCTTTTCTTTATCCGGCAGCCGTCGTCAACAAGGCAACAAATATTTGCCCTATACGCGCGCGGCATAGTTCGGGTGAAGCAGCGCAGAGGGGCCGTCAACCTGCGCCGGCCGCAGTATCCTCAAACGTCGGGAACGCCGCAGTCCACGCAGAAACGCGTCGTCACCGCCTCCGCACCGCCTCCGTCTCCCGCCTCCGCCTCCGCCTCCGCTCCGCCTCCCGCCTCCGCCTTCCGCCTCCGCCTCCGCTCCGCACACGCACCGCCACCGCACGCTATCCTTGCCACCTGCCACCTATGCTGCGCTGCCTGGTGCGCTGGCCGCTGCCTGCCCGGCAGCCGCCGCCGCCGCACACCATGCCGCCGCCTTGCCGCCACCGCCGGGCGCCACCGCCGCCGTCTCCGCCCCCTGGCTCCTGCCATTATCGTCGCCGACTCACGCCGCTCGACCCGCCACGGTCCCCACGCATGCGCCGTCGCCATTGCCTACCGGGCACCTTGTTCACGCGCTGCAGCCGCCGTCGTCATCACCTAACCTTGTCGCCACTGCATGCCCGCGGCCGCCACCGTCTTCTGCCGCGGCCGCACCTGTTTCACCGTTCCCTGTCTACTGTCGTCCGCCATCACCTCTGTCGTTGACAGACACTCTGTGGGGCCCCGCCCAAAAGCCGCTCTCGGTGTCCTGACCCGTCCTGCGGCCATCCTGCCCCGCCTCCGTCGCTACCACCACCGCGAGCCGCTCCATTCTTCTTTGCCGCCGTGTGAATGCTTTTTTTTACCTTCCCTTGGGACGCTACGCGTGCCGGCGAAGCGCTGACCGTAACGACGCAGCCGATTTAGTATTTTGGTTTTTCTTTCTGGATTCTTTTTTGCGCATTTTACATGAGATTCACCGCGTCGTTTTATGGCTTAACTTTTCTGTTCGGGCGTGCCCCCTGTTCCAAGCTTCTTCCTGTCTTCCTAAGTATTGTGTTTCCACCTAGTTCTAAGGTACATCGTGTTGTTGGCCTATATGCTCGAGTTATTCTGTGATGGTAGTGTTCTCATTTCAATCATTGTGAATTCACATGCCTTGCTTTGTGCAATAATTGCTCACTATCGAGCAGTCAGTGTTTTTCCGTTACATCACTGAGTGCGTCTGCGCGTAGCCAAACGCATGTTTTCCGTCTACTACGAAGTTTTTCAAGTGCTATGCTTGCTTTAAGTAGGAGTTCTTTAGATGATATTATTGTCATTGTATATCCTGGCTGAGCGATAGTTTTTATAAATGTTTTCACTAAGATAATGTTGTTATTTTTACTTATTTTTGTACTCTTATTGTTAAACTTTAAAAATATGTAGTTTCTTTGGAATTGAAATATTAGTTTTAATAATTCCAATTGTTCAAAAGAACTGTCCCCACGCGTCGAGTCTAGTCAGTGTTGGTCCTGGTTTACGTCCATTACTTCTAGACTCGCTTGAATACTTGCTTACATAAAACGAATGGTGTGGGGGGTAGGGATATTAGGTTGGTGACAATTTTCTATAGTTTTAGTTTTTCTGTTTCGTTTGTAGTTATTCCTTGAAAAATATTTAATTATAAAACTTAGAAAATGATTAATTTTTGTGTTTTGTTTATAAGCAATCCTGATTCTGTTTTACCCTATAATGTGTTGCGTGTAGGAAAAACCCAAAAGCGAATATTTTTGTTCTTTTTCCCGGCGCTTTAGACATCTTGCACGCGCCTGCAGATAGAATCTAGAAATTATGATCTCGAGTTCTAAGCGACCAAATTCCTCATGTTTTTGCGACTTATGCGGAAACTCACTAAGAAAATAGTAAGTTAGCATGGTATGTTTAATATCTTTCACATCGTCAACTATTCACTTCCTGCATTTGTGGTATCAACTTAGCACAAAAAAGGATCTCTCTCCGGTGAATGCACACTCTTTCCAATTCGTCACGTTTTATTTCAATCTCGGTTTAAGCTGTTCTTTGGCGATCAATTCTAAACCGCCGGCCAAACGACGCTAATCCGGCTTTAATTACCTTCTTCTGTCCGCCCTTCTTGCTCCTTTTTTTTTTCTCTGTATTTTTTTCTTTTTCTTCTTTTTTTTGCCTCGTTTTTTCTTTTTTTTTCTTTTCTCTCTCTGCTATTTTATATAAACGCGACGCTAGTTATAGTTCCTGTGATATTGCGGGTGCGTGGGCGGGCGGTTTTTGGGCGGGGCTTTTCATAAACGGCCGCTATCTTTTTTATACGCCTCATTCAAGCTCTCTTCCGTGTTTTGCAGATTCGCGCTAGTGGTAGTGTCCGGGGAGGGATGGGGATGGGGAGTGGTGGGTGGGGATTTTTTGGGGGTGGGGGTTGGCAGTGATGTGCGTGGAGCGCACGCACTAATGAGGAGGTTGTCGTTCAACCCCTCTCCGCTCGCAGGGAGGGGGTGGGTTCGGAACGAGGGTGCTCTTGCTGTGAGGCGCTCAGCGTTGCGCTGTCGCTGATGGGGCTTTAATGAGCCGACGGGACGCCAAGCGGAAGAGGCCAGGCGGGCGAATACGGCGCGTGAATCCGCACTCCAGGTGACGGACTTTCGGCGGCGTGTGGTGAGAATGATTGTTGGTTAAGTTGGCTCCCGGTGGGGCCCAGTAGGTGCGAAGAGCTCAAGAAATTTTGACTGATGGATGGCGTTGAATTTGTGGGGCGTTTAGTACGATTAATAAACACCTTTTTTTAATTATATTTTGTAAGCAGCATTCTTGTAACTATTAACCATTACAATACCGAGAGATGATGTGAATCGTCGATGTTGAGGAGTTTCTGTATTTTGCTTAACTTGGTGAAAGTATTGGTGCTCAGTATGCTGTGACAAATAGTTTAACGACGCGAACATTTGGGGTATTTGGGTGCACATTTTGGATAATATTCATTTTGTTGTCTGTGCTGCAGACCTCATGCCGCTTTGGGCCGCCTCATACAAACATTTATCATCATTAAAAGGGACAGTGATGTTAGAGATCGTATTTCCTTTAAGGGTGAATGGTTTTCTCATTGTGAAACGTGTGTAGTTTGTTTTTAGTACAGGTGAATTCGTTCATCCCTGTTGATATTGTACATAGTGACATGAACGCTGTATGAAAAAGGTGTTTACCAGCAAGTACACTCCCTCCTGCAATTTACACTTGTCTTTACTGGTATTGCGAATGTAAACAGTCTAATCGCGTTAAGAGGATTCGCTATGCCATATCTTTCTGGTATGCCTTCCGAGAATTGAATCGCGTGAACCACATTCCTTTTTTTGCTTTTTATCCTTCTAGTTATCGATATCGTGAAGAGACTAATGTAAATATATTTCATGCTGCTGAAGGGAGGGTACAGAGAAGGGTATACCATTGACAAAACTGTTACTCGTTTAATTCAGAACAGAAATTCTCTAAAACATCAATATTATCGTCTAAGTATCCCTTTGTTTAGAACTCACTATTATTAGTATTGTAGGATTTTCAAAACCTCGAATGGTATGTGGCTTGACTTGCTGCAGACAATTTTGACACAGATTATGTCACTGTTCCAATATTGTTAAGTTTCATGAAATTTTTCTGTTTTGTTACGTTGTTTTGTTCGTAAAACATTGCAATAAATAGTATTTATTGATTCTGACTCATATTCTCGTAATCAGCATCTACAACTAGAACATCGGCACGTACAACTTGGAAAATAATTTTTCAAACTCCCGAATAATAATATCTGATTTGTTTGGTGCTGTAATAAGTCCAGTGTAGATGTGAATCGTACAGTTTTTCGTACAGTCCAATACAAGTAACAGGTTTTTGGAGGTGTTCTTACCATTTACAGATCTGTCTGTGGAGGTAACTACAGACCCTTTTCATGTATTCGGAACACGCTAGATTTTTACAAGCTTAGAAGATATGTTCAATGGTTTCTATCTCTTCGTTACAAAGAGAGCATTCATAATTTTTGTTGTTATTGTTATTATCTGGTATTCTGATGACAGGCCATGTTTTTATTGGTGAATTCTAGTCGTAGCTAACTGGTAAATCAACGTTTGACACGATATATAAGTGATAGAAATGTATAGTTATTGGGTCATTTTTATAATTTTTTCCATTTTTTAAATTTTTAGGATATTTTTACCTTTGAGTAATGTTGGTCATTTTTACGCTTTTTGTTTCATTTTCGTATTTTTTGTTAGTGAATGTTTCATGAATTTACAATGGCAGACCAAAGAAAAGTTGTTATTGTATTATCAGTTCATGACGAAATTCACTACTGATCTGGACTCTGCTTTTCTAACTTTCAAAATTACACTGATCTTCGGTAATTTACTGGACCTTTCAAAACTGACGGTTGGAAAATCGGAGATAAAGATTACACTTCCTCCTAAAATAAAGACTTTATATTAAATATAATTTTACATAACTACCCTTTATTTAAAATTGTAGAATTCATTTAATAAATAAACATTTTCACACACAGTTTTGAGTATTTTTTAAAAACTGATGTCATTTTCCCTTTAGTTTTGTCCTTTGGAGGTAATTTTCTTTTTATTTCTGAGTTGCTTTGTAAGTCATTTTCTTCTTATTTTAAGTCGTTTTATAGGTCATTTTCAAAGAACTTTTATGCCCTCAGGATCTGAGCCCTGGTTATTATAAATTGTTTTAACAAATGAAGACTGAAATTGTCTTTATGTTTATTATTATTATTTTACTAGTATTGATATATTGATTTTCAACTAATTCGAGTCGTCTTCTTTTGACGCTTGCTTTTTACTAGTTTTAATGTTTAAAACGATAAGTCCTTTTCGCCTAATGGACCCTTCGTTGCGCTGTCGCAGGGGATCTGCCCGGGCAACCGTCTGCGGCTGCTGGTGGGCGTGTATGACACGGGCCAGCTGATCGGCGAGACGCCTGCAGGCGCCACCGACCTCCTGGAGCTGAGCACCCTGCAGCGCCAGGGCAAGAGGCGCAGCTGGCACGTGCAGCCCAACAAGGTGAGCGCCCCACGCCCACGCCCCCGCCCCTGCCCCCGTCACGCCCCCGTCACGCTCCCGCCCTGCACTGCCTCTAGGGCCGCGATCGCGCAGAGTGATCTGCAAATAGGAAGGCGATTTGCGTAGTTACGTATTTGAGAAGGGGAAATGTGGTTTCGTGAATTAGTGGACGAATGAGTCTTTCGTTATTTTGGAGTTTCTGTTGTTGTTTTTTATTTCGGCACTAGTGGACCCGGTAATGCTTTGCTGTTGCAGTGTATTACACATCACGAATTACTGGTCACGTGAAAGTTAATTAGTTTTATGCTACGCTGTGCAAAGATTCTAATAGATAAGACTTTTTCGCGAGTTTGGGATGTTTTATATGTCCTGATTTTGACATTGTTGTTAAGTACCCTTATGTTAAAACCTTATGCCCCATGCGTTCGCAATGACACTATCTTGGACAAATTTCATTTGCTTGTCCGGGATTTAAGCAATAATTCGGGCCAATATTTCACAATCGCAAGGGCAGAACACTTGTATTCGGTGAAGACGGATTTAATCCTTGACTGTGCGGCGGCTTGCGTAGAGTTCGGAGGCGTTTGAGTCGTCATAAACTATCATCAACAACGCCCCCTCACGCCCGATTTAATTCAAACCACTCCTTAATCACTCCCATTACTAATAAGAACAAAATATGAAAATTTCAGCGAAATCGATCGAGTAGTTTTTGCATCTATGTGCGACACACATACGTATATTCCCTTTTATTTATATAAACTTGTAGATACCACGAATCTATTGTTTATTCCGAAAGGACATATTGAAAATAATTCACTAAGTTCTATTAACACCTTACTGCATGTGAGTTTATTCGTAGTTGTAATCTGATTTCTTTCTTGTACTTTTTCTATGAATAAATGATTTGTAAACGACATTGGATACTAGTTACCGATTCCCGATCGGGAAAGCTGAGTTGTTTAGGATAACTTTCTGTTTAGTCTTGTTTATAGTGCGACTGCGTAATCTCCACTTACTTGTCGTTTCATCATTTTTCTCGTTCCGCTCAATTTTGTAATGGCAATTCCATGTCGAGGAAATGTAAATTATTATTCCGTGTTTTTGTTGGTATCGACCTCTCATATATTTTGGTAACCTTATCTTCCAAACAAAACAAAAATACAATTTATTGTTCCTCTTAACTAACTCAACTGCGTTCTTGAACTTCCTGTTTTCTCCCCTCCACTTCTTTGCTTCGTTCAATAGTTGTTTTACCCGTCAATTCCAACGTTGTCATCTACATCCGTCTGGCTGTGTATAATGCGATGTTGTATTATGTCGTGACTTGGCCGGCAATGTCGTGCTGCGGCGTCCATTGTTCAGCCTTCGCGTAGGCGTCTCTTTATTTAGGTGTTTCGGGTAGGCGTACGTAAGTAGACTGAATGTTCCGAGGGTTCGATCGTTCTTATGATGACGATGTACGTGATGGGAAAAGTATATTTACCTTGTTATGACCCGGGAAAAGATTTTTAAAAATATAATGTAATATTTTGCGCATTTTTTAATATTTTTCATTCAGTATATACTTAATTATTCCCTAAATTGTAAATATTATTGGAACATTGTATTAAATTTCTTTAATGTAAATTTATCAATTATTTATGCGTAAACGGCTACGAAACGCATAGTCACCAAACTACATTATTTTTTTGTTGGTCAATTGCACTTGGTTTTCCTTTCTTCAGATCTAGTTTTGTCACTCTGGAGTGCATCGGAAGCCAAGTTTTACACTTTCAAAATAATCTGTAGACACAAGGATGTGTAGCAGTGCTATCTCGCACTTCATCGCCTCGTTCGTGAGTTGGGGATCGAGCGGCGCCGTTCCGACATCCAACCTACTTCGCTCTCTTGCACCACTCGCGCCCCCGCGCAACACGCGCCGGCCGTCACGACGCGCGGAATGGCTAGTCATCCCCAGCCTCCCCCTCCCCCCCTCGTCGCGGCTCCCCGCTCACCTGGATCTCCAAACCCCTGCCCCGTCATGCCAACCTCACGCTCCGCCAAGCCCCCAATCCCCGCCTCGCCCACTCGCCACCCCGTCACACTTCCCCCAGCAATAGTATCTTTGACGAGTCCCCGGTTCTTCATGTATCTGCCTCCCGAAAACTTCCTCTACGCCAGAGATTCCCAACATTTCTCCTTTTAAAAGAATTCTTTGCTTTGTCGAAGCCTTTTTATTTGCCCGTGTAATACGCAGCATACATAATATTATCGAAACGTATTGATGATAAATGTCTCATAGTTAATTTCGTACTTTCGTAAATATCTTGATTTTCAATAATCGAAGATTGTGTGGCAGAGATTTTAATCGTCATAGTGACAAAATTTTAAGCGGCTTTTAAGAACTGATCATAACGCGACACCACTGCGTATTGCGGAGATTATTTTCTTGAGCGATAGAGTACGTTGTCAATACATCAACATAATTTCTTGACATTCTACCTAACAGCGAACGAAGGAATAGCAGAGAATTTGTTATTGTTTATTATGAGTTGTTTACTTAGGCCAGGAAACAGTTAGTTATAAAGTTCATTAATGCACTTTTTTGCAATTAATGGGATTTTGATTATAACGATCAGTAGCCGGCGCATGTTCGGGTATTGTCCCCTAGTCGATTCCTTGATCATCATTGACTCCTTACGAAATTTCAACTACTCCGTTAGGAGTCTTGCTGTACAGAAAAACGTCACACACATATTACTTCACAATTCACTTCTGATCGTGCTGAAGGTTATCCAACGCACGTAAACCCATCACTCTCCCTCAACAGACCTTTTCCTCGACACGATCGACTTCTATTCTCTCTCCCACTCCCTCTCCTGCTCCGCCCAATTCCGTGCGGCCGCCGCCCCCCGCTGAACTCGCGCTCGCAGCGTTGCGGTTTGCGGTCTTCTGTTCGCGACGCGCTCATCGGAGGCCCTAATGCCTGGCCGCGTTGCGACACGCCGCAGCGGTCACTGCCCCCGTTCTCTCTTTCGGCCGACGAGGTCGACGAACTCCGGCTATGCCTCGTCTGATGCGTTTTGTGGTGTCGGCGGAGCCGTAATCCGCTCGCGACGCCGCGACTCCCGCCGCCCCCGCCGCCGCGCGTGCGCGGGGGTCGTATAAGCGGGCGCGAAAAAGCAATTTGTTCGGCAGCGATGGAGCGCGCCGCACGGGCCCCGCGTCGCCAACGAAATGAAACGTCCCCTCAGCGGCGGAGGCGACTCTGGGAAGCGCCGTCCGCGCCTCTGGGGACAGCCGGGGGAAATGAGGAGAGGGGAAGACGAGGAAGAAGAGGCGAGAGGTGGCAAGAGAGGGGAGGGGGTGGGAAGGAAGAGAGGGGGAGGGGTGGGAGGAAGAGAGGGGATAAGGGGTGGAGGAAAGAGGGGAAGGGGTGGGAGGAAGAGAGGGGGAGGGTGTGGAGGAAGAGAGGGCAGGGGGTGGGAAGGAAAGAGAGGGGGAGGGGTGGAAGGAAGAGAGGGGAGGGGTGGAAGGAAGAGAGGGGAGGGGTGGAAGGAAGAGAGGGAAAGGGTGGAAGAAGAGAGCACCATGGAACGCGAAGGAAAGAAAAAGAACGCAGGGAAGAATAGCAAAGAGGAATTTGAAGGGAAAAATTGAATTGAAAAAGAAAAAAGACCTGAGGAAAGATGTTTAGAATGAATATGTGGTGGGTAATTTCGATAATTGAAATGACTCACGATCGAGAAAGTCCGAAGAATTACTGCAAGTGGTAGGAATGGCTGAAGAAGGAAGGGAGAGTGGGTAAAGACAGCGCCTGAATAACCTAACTTAAGAACAGAATAGAAACTGGGTTAAAGAGACTTGAACATTTGCTCTTATCCTTAACTTGCTTAAACGCTGAGTCGGGAAGGTATTCGATATCTTTGGTGCGCTGTCGAAAACATGCAAGCATTTCAACTTTGGAGTTTTTCCTTTCAGCAAGGCGTATCTGACAACTTTCCTCGAGAAAGGAAACAGTAATCTGAAAAATAAAGTTTAAGGGGACAGGGGAGAAACGTACATTATAGTAAATGAAAATTGGTTGGGATGCGCAGATGTTGCGACAAAAATCACGAGAATGACAAAGGTAAGGGGAAAAAGCGCCGGGGGATGAAGACCCTTTTTCTACTTGGCGAAGTAGACGGGGGCAAGCGGGAAAAGGAGGGGTTTTTTGGGATACGCAAAAGGGTTAAAGGGAAAAGAAACTAAGCCCTAAAGACATCCTCTCATTGCTCAAATGAAGTCTTTCCGGGGCGAAAAGGTTGAAGCAGATGGCAAGTGCGGGAGGGGAAAGCGGGCGAATGAAAGGTAAGAAGACTCGTGCACTGGTGTTTAGAACCATTCGCTCCGCTCCGACGGGCGAAAAAGGACAGGACCCCGATCCAACGAGGGAAATGAGAAAAAAGGCGGGCGCCGGGTCCCTGCGAGCAGCTCTGCGGGCGCGGCGGCCACTGCGGGTATCGACCCAGGAACCCCGGCGCGGTGCCCCTGAGAGCCAGGCGCTTGGCTACGCCACGCCTAAAGAACAACGTCTCCATGGAAAGAGGAGCGGGTTCGCTAGGAATCGCAAGGCGTTAAAGGCTTGAGGCAAACTGAACTGCGCACACTCCTGCGTTGAATCTTGCGTAAGACTTGGGTGCGTTAACTTGTGGTTGTGAGAACATAAGTTGGGATCTAGATCTGCCCAATCGAACGGCATTCAGGAGCATCGCAGGGCCCAGGAAAATGCCCCGGGAGAATCGTCGGGGGAACACTTCCTTCATCCTTCGGGCTTTCCCTTTTCCCGCTCTGAGAGGGACCCTCACCGGCCTCCCCGTCTATTCACCGGGGTGTCCTTCCAGAAGTGAAATTGAAGTATTTGCACCCGATATGGTCAATTGGATCCCGGGTGTAGTATAGCCAATGTTTCATAGGGATGTAGCTGTGGGTTCGTTGCCGCTGGAACTGGTAGAATCCGGCGCGACCTACTAGGCCCGCCTTGCCAAGGGGGGATATCCCTCTCCCTGTGAGCACGCCCCCAACTGGGCGACAAGCTTTAAGCTCCCGATTTGGTCTCTCAATGTGTGTGGTAGTGGTAGTGCCAACGAAAGTGTGTAAGAGGTGAGAATAGGATGAAGAAGATCCCCCTCCCCAAAAAAAAAAAACAAAAAAAATTCCCCCCCCCCGGCGGCGGCGGTTCGTAGCCATTTGCTAGCATATTTTTTCCTCCCTTGGGTCAATCTCGCCTTGTCAAATTAAATAGCTTGTTCTGCTAGTAACTCTTCTCAGAAAACGACTGCAATCAGTTATATAGCTAAGTGTCGAAAATCGCCACACGGGTCAGAATTCCCGAGCACTCTGAACCTCCGAGGTAACTCCAAAGACAGCGGGTAAGGGTTGGTTTTGATGCTAAATGCGTACAGTTGTTGAAGTAGGAAAAACTAATAATGGAAGATATATTATTGGTGTGAGTGAAATGGCAGGGAATCATGAAGTTCAGGCATTCATGGCTTTCCTTCTATTTGACTGTTTCCGCCACTTTGGGACCGGGGCCGGACCGACATGGTAATCGGAAAAGGTCCGAACGATGTTGTGGTGCTTGGTATAAATTCAACTATTTTCGACCGCGATACCAGATAGCAGCCATATACTCTAAATACTAGTTAGCCCTTTGTAGTTATCTCCGTATACCATTTATGCTGGAAAATAAATCATGGTAATTATTCTTTTTGTGGAAAGACTGTACGAGCTTTTTTATGTGGATTTTGGGCAACAGACCCGAGGATTGATTCGCGTGATTGTTTAATGGTAAAAAAAAGACACACAACTTTTTCACTTTAAATAACGTAGCATGAAGGATGCGTCAGTTTTATAGACACAGTGTCTTCGGACATTAAATTTCATTTGTAAGGAAGGGGATTGGGATGGGTGGCAGTCGACTGGGTTTACTTGGGTGCGAGGACACATTCGAACAAGCTCTGCTATGTTTGTTTATTAGTCTGCGAACATCAAATAATGGCTGAGGGCTGCTGACTTGGTTGCTAGTTCATGTTTTGGAATCGTTGTGAGGGCATACTTGCGTCCTTGGTCGGCTTGGAAGAGTATTAACGTAGCGGCAAAACTAATGCCCCAGCCATTGAGAGAGTGATCCATTGAGTGTGCGTCCGTTGATGGAAACAGCGCGCGGATATGTCAATAAAAAATGTGATATCTTAATGAGATATTAGGTTTATACGTGGCTTAATATTAGTATTTAACTGTAATAATTTTCGAAAATTACATAGTGGTTTTTTGAATTATGCGATTTAAATGTAGTTGAATGCAACTTTCTTAATTAAAGTTTTTGAAATTCATCTTTCAACTTTACGCCTTAAAAATACATATGCGATGTAATCCTAAAGAAATGTATCGATAACAGAAATGTGGAAGTTGTGGTAAAGTTTAAAACTTTTAAACTTGTCCCTTTAATTCTTAAAGAAAAATACGGTATATTAATTTCGTAGTTAATTTAAACGTTAAAAAAAATCGGTCCAGATGACAATAAAATCCACAGTCAACAATACCCAAAAATTTCTTTTTAACGAATGCGTTTCCTAACTCACATAACATTCGCCCGTGTAATTAATTTTGTAGTAGTACTTTCCTCGCTTTCGCAATGACAAACAGATGAATGCCTCATTTTTAATGCGGTGTCCGTACGTGCCATTTAACCCTCGCTTCCCCGTGATTTAAAGCGGAGGCCCTGTGGTGGCTGTCGCGAGTAGCTCGTCGCAATTGGCCGCTGCGACGAAACGGCATCGCATCCTTGCCGAGCGCGGAGGTGGGCGGTCGCCTGCAGTGTAAAAGGGAATACATTTTCAGAGAATTCAGCACAGTGGCGGGTTCTTTTACGGACTTCGGCGGGTCCTAAGTTTGCTAATTAATCCCAACGGGCCCCGGCGCTGGCAGATGGGGATGTAGCAAGCGACGTGCTTTCCTCTGTCTCTGTTCCGGCGGCTTATCTTCCTTCTCTCTCGCCGACAGGCTTGCTTTTGCCCGTTGGGACGGGCCGGCGGTCTAATGTTGGTTTCCAATTCTGCGCGTACCTGAGCGTCTAAGTAGTGTAAATTTTCGCGTTCTGCTCGTTATCCTTGTCTTATGAATTCGATCTCTCGGCTCCACGGCGCCTTTTGGTTTCTCGCCATTGGCCTTTCGAATGAAAACTGGAGCGAATGTTCGTTTTTTTCCTTTTCTCTAAGTGACCTGATTTCCTTTCTCTTTTTCTCTGACTGGCACGTAGCTTTCGCAACCCGCGCATTCACTCTCAAAGCAAGTACACACCTTTTTCGGACGTTTTGTTTAACATCTTGGTAATCTCTTTTTATGATTCCTGCCGTATCATTCGTTAAGTTTTCTCTCGTATTCATCTGGTCCTCTCACTTTTCCTGTATTCCGAACATTTATTTGGGGTCGTCTTTTCGCTTTCACCACGCCAAAAGCTTCTTCTTTTCTCCTCCTCCTTTCCTCCTCTCCTTCTCCTCCTTTCCTCAGTCCTCCTCCTTCTCGGTCCTTTCTCATCCTCCTCGCTTTCTCTTTCTCATCTCCTCCTTCTCCTCCTTTCCTCATCCCTCCTCCTTCTCCTCCTTCTTTTTCGCAGTTATTCTTTGACATACTTTGTAAACCTCACTATATCCGTTCTCGCTTCTCATCCATCCTTGTTGGTTCCTCATCACTAACCCCTCCGTCCCACTACATTGCCTAATTCCTTCCAATATTCTTTTAATTTCAATTTCGTTGTCTGATCGCGCATTTAAATGCCTGTTTCATTCAGCCCGTCCTCCTGGCTTCCTTCCCTCCCTGTCCTCCCCTGCTCTCGCCGACTGCTTCGTCGCCGTCGGTTCCCTCGCGCCTTTTTTTGGGGACAGTCGGGCCCAGACCGAATCGCAATAATAATCTCCCGGTCGCCGACTGACGCCCGACTGTAATTTAATTTTCGCGCATTTGCTTTGCGAATCTTTCTCGCCGGCCCTTCCCGCGGAAAGTTTAAGGAGGATGGCGGCTGGCGACTTGAATGGAAGTTTTCACGTTTTCCATCGGCGCCTGGGCCGACAAATCTAATTTATTGTTTTTACGGCGCAACAGGCCTGCCGAAAGATTCCTGTACGAGGCTGCGTTCGCACGCGGAGAAGAGGCAATCAAACGGGGTGGAAACTTGTGAGGGAGAAAGGCAAAAATGGCGGGGGTGGGGGACTTGGTTAATAATGTGACGTTTTTCATGTTAACGTGGGTTGACTGGTGAATAAATCGATATCGTCTACTGAGTGACATTCGCGTTAATGAGTTGGGCCTGTTGGCCGGTGACGATGGGGCGTTTGGGGTGGGTGGACGTGCGCTTCGTTAGTGGGCATCTCGGTTCGCTTAAGAATTGCTCCCGTGTCCAATACAGTTGGACTGACGAAATTGTTCTTCTTTTATAATTTGGTTTTCTGTAACTTCTTCATGCTATTCGTAAAAGAATGGCTCAATAGATACGTATGACTACGTATGTTTTTTGGGTGTGGGTAAAGGTACATGCGTATTTTGTACTTGTTAAATCATTGGTATAATGCTCACGGGCATGTTTACCAACAGCGAGTAAATAAGAACTGGTACTGATGGCTCGGATACTACCTCATCAACATTCCTTGGAACAACCATGTAGTAATTTACAAGTGGTCATGAATTCAACTATTTAATAATTAAAATGACGGGGAAGGAATTCTGGAACTCAAAAAAAACGTGTGCAAGAAAATCTTTTGCTCCTACGTCACGTCAGTTTTTTAGTGTTTTTTTGACTGAACTAAATCTGAAATCTAAATGCCACACATTCTTATTTTTTGTTTTTTCATAATCCTCTTTTTTGAATCATTCAGTGATTGGCGAGTGAAAATGAGTTTTTGATTCCTAATGTTTTTTCTCATACCTTTGAAATTTTTATGTTCGTACAAATACTATTAGTTTCTTGATGTCATTACCATATTTTGTACTTTTTATATAAACAATGGAAATTTTTTCTTCAATTCTTGTTACTTAGAATATAAAAAGAACACTATTATATTGACAATTCACGTTTTTCCTTGTTTTTTTATTTTTCTGCTTTGGTTATTTATTATGAATCTCCGGAAGCTTTCTTATGTTTTATGAACGAGGTGCATCATAAATCAATCTCTTCTGAAGGCAGATATTAGAATCCTGCGCCACTTACCGTGTGTAGTTCAATCTTTTGATATGCCCGGGTTTTTTTCTTTTTTTGTAAATCGAGGCATTTTCACCAACTCATAAAATACGTAAAATTTAACAATTGCCAATGAGGGTAGTCAATGCAATTTGAAGAAACTCGAAGTTAACTGCTTTTTCTTTTTTCTCCGTTTGTTGTTCTTTCCAGTTCTTCTATGCTTCTCTTCTGTTGACTCCAGAAGATTCTGATTAATCGCAATATGCTTACGAAAATTGAAGAGAGTTACATTAGTTGTACTTAGTTACCTTGAACCAACATCTTAATGAATTATAAAAACTTTTAATTTGACGGTTGCTTAATGTAATAAGACAAGTTCAAGCATGCAATTTTTTTAATATCATTTTCATTAAAATTAATTTTCTTTCAATAGAATGGGCTTGGAGTTTTCTCGAGCTTAAACTAATTGCCCGTCAGATCAAAAACCATATTTTGAATAGGTTTGAAATTGAGAAAATTCTTACTCCAGGTGTAGAGATAACATTTATTAATTGATCAGGTTGATGCTCCGTTTTTTTATTCGTCATATAAGGGCAAAAAGATAAACAACTATTTTAGAAAATTAATAAAAAATATTATAATAAATTGCGCCTTTATTTTACCCCAGAAGTAAGGATGTGGGTGGCAACATTAGACGTTGCCAATGTTTTAACTCCTAAGAGAACGTGGGACAGTGAGAGGTGTTTCCAGAGGCTTTTCGCTTTCCGTGACTGCTCCGTCGTATGTGGTCGATTTCTGAGCACTCGCAGGACGGCGGGCGAGAACGACGGTATCAGCTTTCGAACTCCGCGACGACAACAGGAGCAATAAACGCGGGCGGCAATTGCTCTCCGAAGCCCCGGAAATCTCTTGCAAAGGCAAGGCCCCTCCCGCCTTCCCACTCGCCCGCGGCCATTCGCAGCTTTTTTATTACGAAGTTTACAGGCCGAAGCGAATACTTGCCACCGGCCGACGTTTGGGTAGCGCGTAAATTTGCTTGCCGTTAAAATTCGACGACCATTTCAAACGAGACCGTTTTTAATGGCCCGCCGTGGCCACTTTGCACAAAAATGTCGGGTCGAGCGCGATGCAAGCTGCGCTCCTCCCGCACCTCCGTACGTCGCTTTTTCCGCGCTTGTTTCGCGAGCATCTTTACTTCGAAAGCCATTAATTCGTTAAAATCTTAGTGCGGCGGCCTCTGGAAAGTTCTGGAAAGCTTTGCAGGGATCGTTAGGAATCACGAAAGTTGGGGAAAAACGCGGAGGTCCTTCCCTTTATTAAGCCCGGGGCTAGGCGTGGTTCTGAAACGAACAGCTTTCATAACGCGATATCGTCTGCTCTGGGCGGAGGAGGAAGCGGCGGCGGCGCGGGGGCGGGTGGGACAGAGGCGCCGCGGGGCGAAAGAAAAGAAACCTCCGTGGCCGCATGGTTTCTCCGCTTATCGCTACAGATTTTTACGTGAAAGCGGCGCGGCGGCGTGGTGCCCTCTTCAGCGGCGAAGGGGCGGGGGGGGCTTCCGAGGGCCGGAAGGGCGGGGAGTAATACGTGAGCGGTGCGGGGTGGGTTGTGCGTTGGGACTGGGGCGGTGGCGGGGCGAAGTGGGGGAGTGGAGTAAAATGAGAGCAACGGGCGAGGTAGGAAGGCAACTGGGACGGGCGGGTTTTGAAGGCGGGGTGGCCAGGACGCAGGGAAAGGCGGGATGGGTCCTGGGTGGCTTGCGTCAAAAATGAAAGCTAGGGGCGGAGCGGTGCGAGAGAGAGAGGCGGGATGGGAGGGGAGGGTGTGAATTGGTAGAAGGACGGGCCGGAGCGGGGTGTGGTTTGGACAAGCGAGGGGTGGGGCAAATGAGGTGGGACGGTGGAGTGGTGCGTCGCCGGAGCAGTGAGTAGCGGGGTAGTGCCGATGCGAGGCGCGTGTTGCGTGGCCGGCTGGTTGTTGTTGCGTGGGCGGGGCTGGTGTGGTTGCGTGGAGGGGCGGTGCGGTGCGGTGGGTGCGGGCGTGGCGTAGCGTTTGGTTGCGGGGTGGTACATTGCGGGGCGTTGTGATCCGTTGCGGTGCGTTGCGGGAGCGGTTGCGTTGCGGAGCGGTTGGCATTGCGGGGGCGGTTGCGTTGGCGGGGCGGGGCGTTGCGGGACGGAGCAAGTTGAGAAGCTGGACAGAGCGGAGTCGGAACGGAGCAAAGTGCGGGGCTGGGCTGTTGCGTGACGTGCTGCTCTAAAGCGGCCTCCCGGCGGCGGAGGGCGCTCCGATCGCTGGGCGGGGGAGTGGGAGGGGACGGCGTGGATGCCTGGCAGCCGCGGTGGGACAGGGGGCGGGGTAATCCGCCGAGGCGTGGGGACTGGCGGGGGGCGTCCTTCCGGTCCGCTTGAGGGCTCGGGCTCGCCGGATTTTCCCGTTGGGTGCGGGGTAATGTGGTTTCCTTTGAGGCGAAGTTTAGTGAGACAGGCTACTTTTCTGCTGCTTTTTTTAATTTTATAAGCTCTCTTTCTTTGTCGAGTAAAAAAGTAAATTTATTCTTATTGTTTGTAACGAGTAGAGTGGTCCGTTCTTTCTCTTAAAATTCTTGGTTGTGGGTTGAAAATGGTGTTTCATTCAAAGCTGTGTGAGAGTTTCATAATCACAAACAATGCCACAGTGATTTAAAAACATGAATGCCACAGTGAGTATATAGTCAGCGAGTGTAATATAAAATAAGATTTTTGTCAAGTGTCCACACCGTTTATAGAAATGAATTTTGAGCAAATGAACTTTAATCCTTCTCTTTATGCCTTGGATGTAGCACAAGGTTTCAAATAGCTTGCTTGGTACAACTCCCGCAGATGCTCTTCGACAACTCCGTGGCTCCCTGGCTCGCACGCTTTCTTCGCAGCTTGGCGCGCTGATACCATCTCCGGAGGAAAGGCGCAGATAGCATCGCCAGATCGGCGAGGGTGCCCCGGTAGAAAGTAGGATCGCCTGGCATCGGTCCCTGCGTTCCGATGCCAGAAGCCGTTCAGGCCGAAGATCGCGTCGGTCGCTTTCTGGGAACGCATCCCGCCTCCTTTCACTCGCAGGGGCTCGCGGGCAGCGCGGCGAGCGAACCTTGAGCCAGCCATTTCTACTTGCGCCGTTCAAACGCTCGATCCAGGCCCTCTTTATCAATTTTTTTTTTTGTAATTGGGCCTGCACTTCACCTGCTTGGCTGATAAGATACGTGGACACAGATGTTCGTCCAACGGTGACTGTTTAGTGATCGTGCATGTGGAATTGCCGAATTTAAAAAGTCGCAAATGAATTCCAGATTGTACGATGAATTCAGTATTCATTTACGAAAAGTTTACTCGAAATTTTGATTTAGAAATAAGACGAAGATTCTGTCAATACGATGTTTTGGTAAAATATATTCTTAAAAATATTTGAACAATGTTTGCCTGAAGAAATTCGTTTTTCATTTGAACTCGGTTTGAATTTGTTCGAAGTTCATATCCGTTTCATACACAGTAAAACGTCTTCTTTTTGAGTGGACTTAACATTTTTGTTATTCGGTTTTCAGTTTATATTTTCTCAAGGCCAATGTTAATAGGGAGGTTTTTGCTTCTCTGTGATCGGAGCAGTACGGACGATCGTGCACGGACTGCGCGGGAGGAGACGTCGAGTGTA
>BOPP01000017.1:4367303-4377999 GCA_017312745.1 Gryllus bimaculatus
GATCGAAGACCCTTTTCTACTTGGCGAAGTAGACGGGGCAGCGAAAAGGAGGGTTTTGGATACGCAAAAGGGTTAAAAGGAAAGAAACTAGAGCCCAAAGACATCCTCTCATTAGCTCAAATGAAGTCTTCGGCGAAAGGTTGAAAGAGATGCAAGTGCGGGAGGGGAAGCGCCGAATGAAAGGTAGAAGACTCGTGCACTGGTGTTAGACCATTCGCTCCGCTCCGAACGCGAGAAAGGACAGGACCCCGAATCCACGAGGAAATGAGAAAAAGAGCGCGCCGCTCCCTGCGACAGCTCTGCGCAGCGCGGCCCCTGCGGGTATCGACCCAGGACCCCGGGCGCGGTGCCCTGAGAGCCAGGCGCTGGCTACGCCACGCCTAAAGACACCGTCTCCATGGAAAGAGGAGCGGTTCGCTAGGAATCGCAAGGCGTTTAAAGCTTGAGGCAAACGCACTGCGCACACTCCTGCGTTCGAATCTTGCGTAAGACTTGGGTGCGTTCAACTTGTGGTTGTGAGACATAGTGATCTAGATCTGCCCAATGAACGGCATTCAGAGCATCGAGGGCCAGGAAATGCCCGGGAGAATCGTCGCGGACACTTCCTTCACTCCTTCCGACTTTCCTTTTCCCTCCGAGAGCGACCCACCGCCTCCCCGTCTATTCACCGTGCCTTCCGAGAAGTGAAATTGAAGTATTGTGCAAACCGATATGGTCATTGATCCCGTTTAGTATAGCCAATGTTTCATCACGGGATGTAGCTGTGATTCCGTTGCCCGCTGGATGGTAGAATCCGGCGCCGACCTACAGGCCGCCTTGCAGGGGGATATCCCTCTCCCTGTGAAGCACCGCCCCCAACTGCGACAAGCTTTAAGCTCCCGAATGGTCTCTCAATGTGTGTGGTAGTGTAGTGCACGAAAGTGTGTAAGAGGTGAGAATAGGATGAAGAAGATCGCGCGCGTTCCGTAGCCCATTTGCTAGCATATTTCTCTCCTGGTCACTCTCCTGGTCATAATAGCTGTCTGCTAGTACTCTTCTCCAGAAAACGACTGATCCAGTTATATAGCTAGTGTCGAAAATCCGCCACCGTCAGCATTCGAACTCTAGAACCTCAGAGTAACTCCAAAGACAGCGGTAAAGCTGGTTCTGATCTAAACGCAGTCAGTGTATGAAGCAGGAAAACCATAATAATGAAGATATATATTGTGTGAGTGAAATGGCAGGGAATCATGAGTTCAGGCATTCATGCTTTCTTCTATTTGACTGTTCGCCACTTGGACCGGGCCGGACCGACATGGTACATCGGAAAAGTCCGAACGTGTTGTGTGCTTGGTATAAATTCAACATTATTCCGACCCGATACCAGATAGCAGCCAATACTCTTAATACTAGTTAGCCTTGTAGTTATCCCGTATACCATTTAATGCTGGAAAAATAAATCATGTAATTATTCTTTTTGTGAAAGATGTACGAGCTTTTTATGTGGATTTGGCAAACAGCCCCGAGGATTGATGTCGCGTGATTGTTTATGGTAAAAAAGACACACAACTTTTCACTTTAAATAACGTAGCATGAAATGCGTCAGTTAACACGTGCTTCGACATTAAATTCATTTGTAAGAAGGGATTGACTGTGGCAGTCGACTGTCTTACTGTGCGAGACACATTCGAAACAATGCTTGCTTTGTTCCTATTAATCGAACATCATATTGAGATTGGTGCCTATCATTGAATCTTAGGGCTATTCGCTCCTTCGGTTGGAAGAGTATTAACGTAGCGGCAAACTAATGCCAGCCATGAGAGATGATCCATGAGTGTGCGTCGTTGATGGAACAGCCGCGCGGATATGTCAATAAAAAATGTGATATCATTATGAGATATTAAAGGTTTATACGTGCCCTTAATATTAGTATTTAACTGTATAATTTCGAAAATACAATAGTGGTTTTGATAATGCGATTTAATGTAGTTGATGCACTTTTCTTAATTTAAAAGTTTTGAATTCATTTCAACTTTACGACCTAAAATACATATCGCGATGTAATCCTAAAAGAAAATGTATCATAACAGAAATGTGGAGTTGTGTAAAGTTAAACTTAAATTGTCCACTTTAATTCTTAAGAAAAAATACGATATATTAATTTCGTAATTAATTTAACATAATCGTCCAGATGACAATAAAATCCACAGTCACAATTCCAAAATTTCCTTTTTACGAATGCGTCCCTAACTCACATCAACATTGCCCGTGTAATTAATTTTGTAGTAGTACTTTCCTCCTTTCGCAATGACAAACAGATGAATGCCTCATTTTTAATGCGTGTCGTACGTGCCATTTAACCTCGCTCTCCCCGTGATTAAAGCGGGCGCGCCCTCGTGTGCTGTCGCGAGTAGCTCGTCGCAATTGGCCCTGCGACGAACGGCATCGCATCTGCCGAGCGCGGAGGTGCGTCGCCTGCAGTGTAAAAGGAAATTACATTTTCAGAGAATTCAGCAACAGTGGCGTCTTTTAGACTTCGCGTCCAAGTTGCTAATTAAATCAACGGGCCCCGGCGCTGGCAGATGGGATGTAGAGCGACGTGCTTCCTCTGTCTCTGTCTCCGGCGCGCTTATCTTCCTTCTCTCTCGCCCGACAGGCTTGCTTTGCCGTTGGACGGCGCGTCTAAGTTGGTTTCCAATTCTGCGCGTACCTGAGCGCTCTAGTTAGTTGTATTTTCGCGTCTGCCTCGTTTCCTTGTCTTATGAATTCGATCCTCTCGCTCCACGGCGCTTTGTTTCTCGCCCATTGCCTTCGAATGAACTGGAGCGAATGTTGTTTTTCCTTTTTCTCAAGTGACTGATTTTCTTTCTCTTTTTCTCTGACTGCACCGCTCTTTCGCAACCCGCGCATTCACTCTCACAAGTACACACTTTTTCGGACGTTTGTTAACATCTGGTAATCTCCTTTTTATGTTCTGCGTATCATTCGTTAAGTTCTCCTCTCGTATTCATCTGGTCCTCTACTTTTCCTGTATTCCGAACATTTATTTGGGGTTCGTCTTTCGCTTTCACGCCAAAAGCTTCTTCTTTTCTCCTCCTCCTTTCCTCCTCCTCCTTCTCCTCCTTTCCTCATCCTCCTCCTTCTCCTCCTTTCCTCATCCTCCTCCTTCTCCTCCTTCTTTTCCAGTATTTTGACATCACTTGTAAACCCTCCTATATCCGTTCTCCTTCTCATCCATCTGTTGTCCTCATCACTACCCCCTCCGTCCCACTACATTCGCTACATTTCCTTCCCAATATTCTTTTAATTTCAATTTCGTTGTTGATCGCGCATTTCAATCGCTGGTTCATTCCAGCCCGTCCATCCTGGCTCCTTCCCCTCCCTGTCTCCCCTGCTCTCGCACCTCGCTCGTCGCCGTCGGTCCTCGCGCTTTTTGGGACGTCGGCGCCCAGACCGAATCGCAATAATAATCTCCCGGTCGCCGACTGACGCCCGACTGTAATTTAATTTTCGCATTTTGCTTTGCGATCTTTCTCGCCGGCCTCCGCGGAAAGTTAAAGGAGGATGGCGGCTGCGCGACTTGAATGGAGTTTTCAGTTTTCCACTCGGCGCCTGGCGCCGACAAATCTAATTTAATTGTTTTTACGCAGCAACACGGCCTCGCCGAAAGATTCCCGACCGAGGCTGCGTTCGCACTGCGGAGAAGAGCAATCAAACGGGGTGGAAACTTGTGAGGGAGAAAGGCGAAAAATGGCGGGGGGTGGGGGCACTTGGTTAATAATGTGACGTTTATGTTAACGTGGGTTGACTGGTGAATAAATCGATATCGTCCTATGAGTGACATTCGCGTTTAATGAGTGGCCCTGTTGGCCGGTGACGGATGGGGCGTTGGGTGCGGTGACGTGCCTTCGTTAGTGGCATCTCGGTTCGCTTAAGATGCTCCGTGTCATACAGTTGGACTGACGAATTGTTCTTCTTTTATAATTGGTTTCTGTAACTTTCTTCATGCTATTCGTAAAAAATTGGCTCAATAGATACGTAGGTCTTAGCGGATGGTATTTGGGTGTGGGTACAGATACATGCGTTATTTGTACTTGTAAATCATTGGTATAATGCTCACGGCATGTTTACCACACACGAGTAAATAAAAACTGTACTGATGGCTCGGATACTACCTCATCAACATTCCTTGAACAACATGTCAGTAATTTACAAGTGGTCATGAATTCAACTATTTATAATTAAAATGACGGGAAGGAATTCTGGAACTCAAAAAAACGTGTGCAGAAAATCTTTTCGCTCCTACGTCACGTACAGTTTTTAGTGTTTTTTGACTGAATAAATCTGAAATCTAAAATGCCACACATTCCTTATTTTTTGTTTTTCATAAATCCTCTTTTGAATCATTCAGTGATTGGCGAGTGAAAATGAGTTTTGATCCTAATGTTTTTTCTCATACCTTTGAAATTTTATGTCGTACAAATACTAATTAGTTTCTGATGTCATTACCATATTTTTGTACTTTTTATATAAAACAATGATTTTTCTTCAAATTCTTGTTACTTAGAATATAAAAAAGAACACCTATTATCATTGACAATTACGTTTTTCCTTGTTTTCTTATTTTTCTGCTTTTTGTTATTTATTATGAACTCGGAAGTTTCTTATGTTTTATGAACGAGGTGCATCATAAATCAATCTCTTCTGAAGGTAGATATTAGAATCCTGCGCCACTTACCGTTTTGTGTAGTTCACTCTTTTATATGCCGGGTTTTTCTTTTCTGTAAATCGAGCATTTCAACCAACTCATAAAATACGTAAAATTACAATTGCAATGAGGGATAGTCCAATGCAATGAAGAAACTCCGAAGTTAACTGCTTTTTCTTTTTTCTCCGTTCTGTTGTTCTTCCAGTTCTTCCATGCTTCTCTTCTGTGACTCCAGAAGATTCTGATTATACGCAATATGCTTACGAAAATATGAAGAGAGTACATTAGTTGTACTTAGTACACTTGAACAACATTCTTATGAAATTATAAACACTTTTATTTGACGGTTGCTTAATGATAATAAGACAAGGTTTCAGCGATGCATTTTTTAATTCAATTTCATTTAAAATTAATTTTCTCATAAATGGCTTGGAGTTTCTCGAGCTTAAACTAATTGGCCCGTCCAGATGAGAACCATATTTTGAATAGGTTTGAAATTGAAAAAAAATCTTACTCCAGGTGTAGAGATAACATTTATTAATTGATCAGGTGATGCTCGTTTTTATCGTCATATAGCAAAAAGATAACACCAAATATTTTAGAAATTAACTAAAAAATATTATAATAATTGCGCCTTTATTTTACCCAGAAGTAGAGGATGTGTGCACATTAGACGTTGCCACTGTTTAACATCCTAAGACGACGTGGGACAGTGAGAGGTGTTTCCAGAGGCTTTCGCTTTCCGTGACTGCTCCGTCGTATGTGGTCGCTCTGAGCACCTCGAGGACGGCGGGCGAGACGACGTAATCAGCTTCGCAACTCCGCGACGAGCAACAGGAGCAAATAAACGCGGGCGGCAATTGCTCTCCCGAGCCCCGGACATCTCCTTGCAAAGGCAAGGCCCCTCCCGCCTTCCCACTCGCCCGCGGCCATTCGCAGCTTTTTTATTACGAAGTTTACAGGCCGAAGCGAATACTTGCCACCGGCCGACGTTTGGGTAGCGCGTAAATTTGCTTGCCGTTAAAATTCGACGACCATTTCAAACGAGACCGTTTTTAATGGCCCGCCGTGGCCACTTTGCACAAAAATGTCGGGTCGAGCGCGATGCAAGCTGCGCTCCTCCCGCACCTCCGTACGTCGCTTTTTCCGCGCTTGTTTCGCGAGCATCTTTACTTCGAAAGCCATTAATTCGTTAAAATCTTAGTGCGGCGGCCTCTGGAAAGTTCTGGAAAGCTTTGCAGGGATCGTTAGGAATCACGAAAGTTGGGGAAAAACGCGGAGGTCCTTCCCTTTATTAAGCCCGGGGCTAGGCGTGGTTCTGAAACGAACAGCTTTCATAACGCGATATCGTCTGCTCTGGGCGGAGGAGGAAGCGGCGGCGGCGCGGGGGCGGGTGGGACAGAGGCGCCGCGGGGCGAAAGAAAAGAAACCTCCGTGGCCGCATGGTTTCTCCGCTTATCGCTACAGATTTTTACGTGAAAGCGGCGCGGCGGCGTGGTGCCCTCTTCAGCGGCGAAGGGGCGGGGGGGGCTTCCGAGGGCCGGAAGGGCGGGGAGTAATACGTGAGCGGTGCGGGGTGGGTTGTGCGTTGGGACTGGGGCGGTGGCGGGGCGAAGTGGGGGAGTGGAGTAAAATGAGAGCAACGGGCGAGGTAGGAAGGCAACTGGGACGGGCGGGTTTTGAAGGCGGGGTGGCCAGGACGCAGGGAAAGGCGGGATGGGTCCTGGGTGGCTTGCGTCAAAAATGAAAGCTAGGGGCGGAGCGGTGCGAGAGAGAGAGGCGGGATGGGAGGGGAGGGTGTGAATTGGTAGAAGGACGGGCCGGAGCGGGGTGTGGTTTGGACAAGCGAGGGGTGGGGCAAATGAGGTGGGACGGTGGAGTGGTGCGTCGCCGGAGCAGTGAGTAGCGGGGTAGTGCCGATGCGAGGCGCGTGTTGCGTGGCCGGCTGGTTGTTGTTGCGTGGGCGGGGCTGGTGTGGTTGCGTGGAGGGGCGGTGCGGTGCGGTGGGTGCGGGCGTGGCGTAGCGTTTGGTTGCGGGGTGGTACATTGCGGGGCGTTGTGATCCGTTGCGGTGCGTTGCGGGAGCGGTTGCGTTGCGGAGCGGTTGGCATTGCGGGGGCGGTTGCGTTGGCGGGGCGGGGCGTTGCGGGACGGAGCAAGTTGAGAAGCTGGACAGAGCGGAGTCGGAACGGAGCAAAGTGCGGGGCTGGGCTGTTGCGTGACGTGCTGCTCTAAAGCGGCCTCCCGGCGGCGGAGGGCGCTCCGATCGCTGGGCGGGGGAGTGGGAGGGGCGGCGTGGATGCCTGCGCAGCCGCGGATGGGACAGGGGGCGGGGTAATCCGCCGAGGCGTGGGACTGCGGACGGCTCCGCTCCGCTGAGGCCTCGGGCTCGCCGGATTTTCGTGGGTGCGGGTAATGTGGTTTCCTTTGGAGGCGAAGTTTAGTGAGACAGGCTACTTTTCTGCTGCTTTTTTAATTATAAGCTCTCTTTCTTTGTCGAGTAAAAAAGTAAATTTATTCTTATGTTGTAACGAGTAGAGTGTCGTTCCTTCTCTTAAAATTCTTGGTTTGTGGTTGAAAATGTGTTTCATTCCAAAGCTGTGTAGAGTTCATAGAATCACAAACATGCCACAGTGATTTAAAAACATGAATGCCACATGAGTATATAGTACGAGTGTAATATAAAATAGATTTTGTCAGTGTCACCAGTTATAAAATGAATTTTGAGCAAAATGAACTTTAATCCTTCTCTTTATGCTTGGATGTAGCACAAGGTTTCAAATAGCTGCTTGGTAAAACTTCCCGCAGATGCTCTCGACTACTCCGTGGCTCCCTGGCTCGAGCTTTCTTCCAGCTTGGCGCGCTGATACCATCTCCGGAGGAAAGGCGCAGATAGCATCGCCAGATCGGCGAGGGTGCCCCGGTAGAAAGTAGGATCGCCTGGCATCGGTCCCTCGTTCGATGCTCAGAAGCCGTTCAGGCCGAACGATCGCCGCTCGGGTCGCTTTCTGGAGAACGCATCCCGCCTCCTTTCACTCGCAGGGGCTCGCGCAGCGCGGAGAGCGAACCTGAGCCACGACCATTCTCACTTGCGCCGGTTCAACGCTCGATCCAGGCTCTTATCACTTTTTTTTTGTATTGGTCGCCTGCACTTCACCTGCTTGGCTGATAAGATACCGTGACACAATTTCGTCAACGGTGACTGTTTAGTGATCGTGCATGTGGAATTGCCGAATTTAAAAGTCGCAATGAATTCAGAATTATAGATGAATTCAGTATTATTTACGAAAAGTTACTCGAAATTTGATTTAGAATAAGAGAAGATTCTGTCAATACGATGTTTGGTAAAATATATTCTTAAAAATATTTGACAATGTTGCCTGAAGAAATTCAGTTTTTCATTTGAACTCGTTGATTTGTTCGAACGTTCATATCGTTTCATACACAGTAAAACGTCCTTCTTTTGAGTGGACTTAACATTTTTGTATTCAGGTTTCAGTATATTTTCTCAAGGCCAATGTTAATAGGGAGGTTTTGATTCTCCCCGTATACGGCACGTAACTTCCTTATTTTTCCTTGTTTATTTATTCCGGCCACAGTGCGACTTGCCGGTGCACGTGCCTGTTTTGTGCCACCCAGACTGAACCCAGAGAGGCTGAAGGTAGCCATTGGCTCTGCGGATGCCCAGCAACGAGTGTGCTTTGCCCTAAATAGGGAATACCGCGTCTGGGATCGCGGCCGCAGCCGCGGCGGCTGCTGCTGCTGCCGCCGCCGCCGCCGTCGTGTTCGCGGGCTGAGTCAGTTGCGACCGGTTCTTCTGAGCGACCTTCCTGGGAGCCGCCGCCGCCGCCACAACAGTCCTCAGCCACCCCCCCCCCGCAATTGCGACGCGCCGCCGCCGCGCCGGCACCCCACCCGCCGCCGCGGTCGGCTAATATGGGAACGCAGGCGTGTAACGCACGACTGACACGGGGCGCGTTTTGGGACGAGTTCCGGGAGTGGAGTATTGAACACGCGTCGACGGGAAAGGCGACTGATAATTTACTACGGATCTTTTATATGAACGAGTGGGAGAAGTGCCAGGGTAACGGGACTGTTCCCAGTTTGGAAAATCCGAAGTCTTCCAGTGCAGATTTCAGATAATAGCTTTGTTGGCGCTGTTTCTAACGTTTGGTTACCTCTTTCCAAGTCGTTCTATCCAAATGTTCTAAGTCATTTAGTAGTTTGGTTTTTATGTAAAAATAAACCTCTCCATCCCGAAACTAAAAATTTCAACCGGACCTTAATTGTCATACGAGTCCTACTAACCATAATGTAATATGAAATGTTTTCCCATTTTATTTTCATTTTGTATCCTTGGATGGGTGTAAATTTTATAAAACGGAAAGTATTCTGCATCTTTTACGGTGTTTTTAATTTTTCTAATTTGAAATGTAGTAGAATGTCGATTAAGGAATAAATAAGGCGAAAAAAATTATTACTTTCGTTTACTCTCATTGTGCCAGAAACAACCATGTTAGCCAACTGATTTAGTTTACTATTGATTGTCTTTTTAGTGAACCTGAGATCAGAACCAGCCAGTGGAAAGTGGGTGGAATGTTGTGTGGGTCTGCAGGTACCGTGAAGTCGGACCAAAAATGGGTGGAGATACAGAACATAAATATAAAAGTGCCGGGATTCGTGGTCGATTTAAACTGACATGTTATTTCGTTCAGTATTATCAATCAAACTAACAACTCGAAAGAAACGGCACAATTTGACATGTCCCATTCTTTGTATTGTTCGCCAAATGTCTGCGTGGGTACGAGCATAAGTGGATGGAATAAACGGGTTCGTTTTTATATACAGGAGACGTATGCCTTTGGGAAATACGTCAAAGAAAAAAATCTGCGCGTTGCTGGTACGTTTGCGAGGTTCAGTTCCTTGTATGTTTATAATCTATTCCCTAAAATGTGCCTAAAAAGCGATATTATGATTATAGTCTTGATTTAGAAAATACAATGTGTGTTTTAGTTTTTTAGGGACGTAAATGGAAAAATGGAAAAAATAATTTACCACGAATCCTGTTTGCACATCCCTATGCTTTTGTGACTGAATTTCGTCTGCTTCAAATGTACACGTTACTGGCTCAGTACCGAGTTAGCCGTACGTTCCACTTGGAAACAAAGCAGTACCAACACGAGTATCGTATATTGAGAATTATATATTAAAAATGATTGAACTCTTTTTAGAATCTCCTGGTTACATCTTAAAGCTAATTAATAATGCTTTAAGTCAACCACAGTATGGGTGAGAATGCTAGAGCCTGCTTAATCTTATAGTGCGTTGCTGTGGTTTCTTCTTCTTTCTAGTGGTACGCGGGATCAGTTCCCTAAACAATTTGCCACGCACCGCGCGACCTTTCCATAGTTTTTCGTTCCCATCCTAAGGGCTGAGATCTCGGATTCGAGAACGGTATCCGAAGTGCAACTATTACCAGATACATTACATGTTGCGCGTAGTCGGTTGGCCAAAATAATTTAAAAAAGAAAATGTATTTACCTATTTCGTGTAATTGCGCGATGATGATAAAATTCACTTCTCAGGTTGAGAAGACCGGAAGACGGCGTGGGATGTCTACGTGCTAACCACACGTACCCCCTCAACCCGTAAACACGAGACAGGCTGAGCCCGTTCACTGGCTGTTGCGCCAAGTACATACATACATACATACATACATATCGTGTAATTATTTTTTCTCGAAGGGAAGAAAATTGCCGTATGAAATTGGAACCGCGATCGTGTGTCGTCGAGGAGCGATATAAATAAAACGGGCAGCGATCCATCTCCGTCGCTGGTCGCGCCGGGGAGCCGCAGCCGGCGCTCTTGAAAGAGCTATTCCCGCGTTCCTTCCTTTCGCCCCGCGCGTCCATTACGGCCGTATATTGCGTTGTCATCGATATCCCACGGACCTATTCCTTCCCACAATCTGTCGCCTCTCCCCCTCGGCGCCATTGTCGCTCTCCCTCC
>BOPP01000017.1:4378029-4443325 GCA_017312745.1 Gryllus bimaculatus
GCTTTATCACGCCACTTTGTGTTCGTTTTGACACGCAGCGTCATTTCTTTTCGCTTATCGGCCCGCGGCGCGGCGCGGTGCTGCGGCTCGTCGCCTGCTCACGTGCTCCACGCGCCCCTCCCACTTTGTTGTACACGCGCGAAACACGTGGCTATCGATAGAGACGGAGGTGGGGAAATTGTGGGAAGCGAGGTGCGGTGGGAATTAAGATGCAAATGGGGTCCAACGGCTGTGTTTACGTCGGCTGATGCCCGGAATGTTCTAAGAAATTTATTTGCGAAGTGTTACTTGCTTATTAAATCTGTGTTGAAGAAATATGCTTAGTTTAGATCTTACGGAGGTGAAAATATACCTAATTTAATGTCTTGTTTTCTCCGGATTAGGTAGATATTAATTGGATTCATAGATTCATTTTTTAAATAATGAAAATGAGTAATTATTCAAACGAATGTACTCAAGTAAAATTAAGGAGTTAGAAAAAAAATCTGATTGCTCACAACCCATTTAAACTGGTTAATTTACTGAGTCGTATAATTTTTCAACCCTCAAAGGGCAGATTTATCTTTGTACCTCTGATTTTGTTGCAGTTCTGATATCCACTACGTTTTCTCAATATTCGTCGCTTTAGTAAATAATTCTTCACCAAACAATTTCTGCACGAAAATTGGTAAATCTTTTTAATTCTGAATATGTTTGTATTTCGTTTATTTAGATTTTAGTACTTCAGAAGAGGCGATGATGTAAACCTTGGTATAAACTTAATAATGATTAATCTCAAAACTATTGAGATGTTTGATTTTAGTTCTGATTGCACCTGCAGTTATTTTTAAAATGCTGAGTTTCAGAAGTGCTTTTAGTGTCAAAATTGTAATTATACGAAGTTGAAAAACTGTTGACATTATTTACATCTATAATTACGTAGCCTTTAATTAGCCTTCTACGAGTATATTTTGTATCGTATTAGTGTGTTTGTTTCTGGCATACAACGCTGAACGTCTGGAAATTCTCGCAAAAAGAAAGGAAGGTTTTATGCCGAAAATTATCGCGTTGCATTTCCATTCCAAGGTAGCACTTACAGTCGCCACCAGGCGAACGGCACGCAGTGGAGAAACATGCTCCGTAAATATTTTTACAAAAGTTTATGAAACAATAAACCGATGCGGTGCAGAAAGCGGCAGCGGCGGCGGCGGCGGCTCCGGCCCGCCGAGAAGACTGTATTAAATCCCGCAATAAATTCCGTGGCCAGAGAGAGAGAAAGAGAGAAGGCAAACCGGGCGGAAGCGCAGCCGCAGCCGAGACCGCGCCGAGGCGAGCGGGAGGAAAGGAGAGAGAAGAAAAGCGTGAGTTGCGGCGGAAAGCAGGGCAGCGTTGTGTGTGGGTGTGTGTGTGTGGAGCGAGAATAGAGTGCACAAGAAAAAGGCACGGGAATATGTATGAGGTGGCGCGCTCAGCCCTACGAGCTCTTGGGGTGCCGCAGCGGGTGGAAGTGGAACTGGTGGGCGGGGCGGGGGGGCGGGGGGCTGGACCGGCTGCTTTGCGCGGGCCCCTGTGCGCCACATTAACGCATGAATAAAAATTAGGAGGCCGTGGGTCAGTGAAAAAGCCACGCCGCTGCGCCCACCCGCCATCTCTGCCCGCGTGTTCGGGAAGTGGAAAAAGCGTGTATGCGGTGTGGGTGGCCGCGCCGCGTAGCAGTCGCTCGTGTTGTGGTGGCGTCACGACGTGTTTATCGCCCTACTTTCCTGTTTGAAGTGAAAAGTGGTGAGGTGAAATTGAAATTTGGAGGATTCTGCGAAAATAAAAACATTTTTCAATTTTTTTGAAAGGGAAAGAGGCTAACATGATTAAATTCCGCAACAGATCGAAATGTATTCTAATTTAAATTTAATTTGTACCAAGAGATCTTTAAAGTTTCTGAACATACTCTAAAGATGTGCCATATCAAACAACACTTCAACACAAGTAAGAAAGAAAATAATCTGAAAAGTTTAATTTCAGTGATGTGACAACTTGAAAATTAATTTTATTTTGTCTTTTAATTAAAATAATTCGACCTGTTCGTCCTCAAATTATACATTTTGGAAAACTTTGGGTCTTTTGTTTTGAAAATATATGAAATCACGCAACAATTTTGACTACTATTTTATGAATTAAATGTTTACCTATAAGAGGAAACGTTTTCTTTGTCCCTGCCTTGGTACGTAGTTATTTATCTCGAAATGTGTTGCTTAGATGGAGCCACACAATTTTCCACTTCATACCAATTCTTAAGGCTTAGTGTTTGTGGGTACAAAACTATTCTTTAGAAAACTTCTGTGACCTACATGTATTTCTCAAATGTCGGTAGATTTCTCGCCTGCCCTATTTCTACATATTGCTACACGGTGGCTTCATTAGGTACAGAATTGCAAAGAATGGAAAAGGGATATAAACCAGAACGAGCTCAAAGAAATATCTGAATCGTTTCGACCGTGTGCGAAAATTGAGGGCCCGAAGAGAACATGCTACGATCCGCAATACAATTTATGTCCGAGAGCGAGACAGAAGGCGAAGTTCGTAATGCCGAGTTTTTATTTTCCCTCGTTCCCGCAGCCCGATTTTCCGGGTTGGCGGCCGCTTTGGGACTTGCTCGTTCGTGTGATGGCGTTTCGTTTCTTGTGTTCTTTTATGAGAGTCTTGGTATTTTGCGAACCCGTTCGCTCTCTCGAATCCTCTATTGTTAAGCTTCCATATTTCAGAACAAAAGGAGAGAGATTTCACGGTGCTTGATTTGAGTTTTCTGTGAGTTCATCAGCTATTACGTGTATTTCGATGTAATTCGTTTCCGGAAAGTTCGATGTGCGTTTTCTTTTCTGTAATAACCTAAATTAATTGAGCTTCTGCTTCATCAGTTCCTCTCAACCGTAGTTACAAATGACGCCCATTTGTATAGGTCCGTGTTCTATGAAGTATGTATGTCGTACAATAGTCGTTGTTAAAAATTGAAACTTTTCCACTCCGAAGACTATCTAGTTCGAAAGACTTAATTAATTTCTGAGAATACGGGTTTTGTGAATTAATGATAATATTTTTCCTTTTGAAACTTAGACTAATTTCTTATTATAAAAGCATACAAATAAGAATTATATATAGTCTAGCTATGTATATAGTGCCATTACCATCATCATCCAATCGATTATGCTCTGATTCTGAATACGCTGTTGTTACAGCAACTGTGATATTAAGTATAAAATCGATATCACTGAACGAAAATACGGGAAGTTTCCTTCATATCTCTCACACTCCATATTATTACGGAAATCAATGATGTTTCTAAGTAGTTTGACTATAAAAAAGAGTTTCACAGTAGAGGAAAGGAGATCACACGGACCAAGTATTTTCCCGCTGCTATAATTCATTAAACTCATTTCCATTGTGGTTCGGAAGCGAATATTTTGCACATGAACCACATTTGACCTTAACTATAAATACTACAACCATACAACTATAACTGAAAAAAGGAAGAGGTGTGTCATATTAACAAGATAATTATTTATACCATTCCCTTATGATTATAAATTTCATATGACTGTAAGAACTTGTTACCCCCAGAGACATAGCTTTTCTTAGTGTCTGCAACTAGAACAATAGTGTTCGAAAGATGCCCAGGTAGTGAGATCACGTTGTCTATTCCCGCCGATTCACCATCGGTAACGCTATTACGGACTAATCATAAAGTATAAAGTAAAATTTGATAATATTGCACAGAAGTTATGTTCTAATTCGGATGCATAATATGGAAAACTTAGGTTTTCCGGGACTGACAAGAACAGAATGCTGCAACTAGTCGGGCAGCCAGGTCATTGTCACTAGTGGAATCCCACCGACGCCATCGGCCAGATGTACCCATCCTGCCACCCGCCCGCCCCGCCCGCCTCCGCCCCGCGGACCGCCGCCCGCTTGTGTGTAGGTAAAGCGAGCGGGCTTCGGCGGGCGGGGGCCGCGTCGGGCGCATAATTCACGAGGGCAGGACCGGACAGGAGCGGACGGTGCAGGAGGGAGGCGGGTGAGCGGTCCGGCCCGGGGCTCCCTTCATAATGCACGCGGCCATTAACATGTGAGCGCGCCGATCCGCCGACTATCGATCCGCCCCGAGATTTATCGCGCCCTCTGCTCGATCCCGCTGCCTTGCTGCCCTGGAAAGCTCGGCCGCGCGCGCTGCCCCGGAGTGCGAACGTGACAGATGGCCGGCGACGACGAGACGCTACGCGACGAGACGCTACGCGACGAGACGCTACGCGACGAGACGCTACGCGACGAGACGCTACGCGATTGTAGCCGTCCCCCACGGATGGGCGAGGGTGGAGAGCTGGTGCGCTGCGGGACTGGAGGTGTTTCCGAGGTCAGCGGGGACAATGCAAATCATAAAGTTGAATTGTGGAGGATGGTCGTATGTCTTGCACGGTCCGTTTCAGTATTTGAAGTTGGTCGGGGGTAATATTCTGGATTGTCTGTCGCATTTTAATGAATTCATTGGATGATTTGCTGTTTGTAATTACCCTATGTACTGGTAGTTTAAAGAGTGGTTTTAATGAATTTGAAATTCCAATCATTCCGACTGATGGAAGATAAATGTGAGTTAGTTGTGGAAGCTATATTTGAATTTAATCGGTATTGTATATACATTTAATTGTTACATTATCAAACTGCGCATTTTATGTATTATCTACGTACGTTATTCTATATACACCTTTTGCAGTTAAGTTGATGAAATGCGTTGTTGTGGAGGTATGAGAAGCCTGGAATTAGGAAAAAGCGAATTGTTGATTAAAACATAATACAAGAGTTAGTTTAATGGACAGGTAATAAAATAATATTGTAATAAGCTATTGTAATGAGCAATAATTAGTGTTGTAATGTGTTATCTATCCATCTGGTATCCTCATGTATTTAGGAATATTGAATTTGCATCTCTTTTTCCCGTTTTTCTGTTGTGCTTCCCGTGGTCAACATCATTGTGGCATGAATTTCATTACGAAGGCTTTGCTATTAATAACCAATTCAATTCATTATGTAGGCATATCGTATTCGAATCCGGTCCGTGTTTGCACTGACAAATGCGCGAGCGTAAAAAGCAGGTCTGTGCGCAATCTGCGCCCCGGTTTGTGCTGTACCATTTCGCGAACTCCTGTTTTTGTTCATTTGCGCCGTTGCGGATGCTTTCGCTTTGGAGAGCAGCCCCGGATTCGTAACTGGATCCTGCAACGTGTGTAATTGGAGCGGGCCCATGCCACGTGTGGCTACTAGTATTTAATTTCAGATGTAGCAGATGTCGCAAACCGATTTCTTATAAATGGTTATCAAATTTAATTGCCAAGGAAGTAGCTTTATCATTTGGAGAAAAAAAATGGTATTCATTTCATTTTCAATTTTCAACAGTATGGAGTAGTAGTCGGCATGCTTACTTACGGAGACACTAGTACCCTGTGTCAGCAAAAATGCTGCTGAACAAAACTACGAAACGTGGAAGTTTCAATGAGTAGAATGCACACGGCTTAAGAACAACAAATAAAATACTATTGTATTACACTACAACAAATTACATATTTTAATAAATGCAGACATTATGAATAAGGCAGTATTGTGTATACAAATACACAGTACAACAGTTACTTACTTATAAGGAATATGAAATCAGTAGCTGTTCCACAATACAACACATGAATAGCAAATATTTAATGACAGGTGGGCCCTTCCTTGGAGCCTTATCACAAGATGCCAGTGTTGTAAGAAGTGACGCACTGAGTATGAGAATTCAGTCGGTCAAGCAGAATGAGAATAAACGGGAAAACAGAAATATTTGAATTACTGAATGAATTGTTTGTATTAATTTTAAATTCTTCACAAGTTTTTGAATATCTAATGAAATTATATACATATCTCCTAAAACCGGAGGATATTTTTTCTTAAAATTTTTACCGCATTAGAAATTAATATTATAGAGGATTTTGTATTTATATGAGTTCCTGGGTGTCTAATGTACACATGATACCTCTCACATGGCCAGAGGCTGCAGAGTGATCTTTCAATTTTTGCGCGCATTGGGAATTAATAATGTAGACATTGCTATAATCTTATTCTAATTTTTGTTGTTGATATAAACAGTGTGAGGAGTGTTTATGTTATAATAATGGTATGCAAAGTTGTATTGAATTGCAATTTTGAACATCTTATTAAAAAATCCTGAACTTGCCACATTAAATTTCTATCATTCCCTTATGCATGTTCCCTTCGCATGTTTACGTAGCAGTACTTTAACAGTTCTTTTACAATACCCTTCAAGTATTTTAACTTGGCTCCGCTAGCTTCTGATATTTTCTGGATCTGTGTATACTACGTACACTTTTCTCTCTCTCTTTTTTTTTTTTTCTGACGCGATTGCATCAACCTAGCTCAACGCTTTCATCGTTCCACCTCCCCACCGGGTGCGTAATGCCCCTCCTTTAAGATGCGTTATCGCGTGTGCCCGGCGCCTCGCACGCGACGTGGGAAAGTCCTTCCGCGTACAAAAAAAATCCCCTGGTAAACGAGGTCATTATAATAGAAATTATGGGCTACTAGATCACGAGCGCGCTTTACGGCACTAAATTACAATTAGAGTCCGGCTTAAGCGGCGACCCATTGCCGGTCGGGGAAGCTAACAATGAGGCGCAGCCCAACTTGTTGGGCCGCCCTGGCGAGAGGGCCGAGCAGCCCGGCCCAGTGTTTCGGCCGCCCTGTGATCAGGAAGCGGCGATAATTCCCGGCCGATCCGTCGCTATCTACGAGGCGCACCGTCCCGCTAGCGCCGACGCTCATGAGTCGACCGCCCGGCCCGGCGGCGCCCGGCCCGGCGCTTCGGGCTTCGGCGTGGCCCGTGTAATCAGTGCCTTTGTGCGGCCGTTACGCCAAGCATCGAGACGTGTGGTTTACGTCTTCATAAAGACCGGCATCTGCGTTATCGCGGCCGCTGCGGCCGTCGTTCCCGATGCGACCGAGCGCCTTGCCGCGTTGCGACGGGGCGGTGCGAACGGTGGATTACCGCGGGGGGGAGGGGGGACGGGGTTGACGAGCCGGAACGGGGACACCCGTCTCCCGCCATAACGCGAGCCGCGATCGCCGTCGCAGGCGACGAACGGTGATTTTCCCGCGCCGAACGTGTCATCGGCTTCGAGGAACCGGCGAGGAAGAAGAACACGGGCCGTGTGCACCGTTGTGTTTGCTCTGTGAGATATGGAGGCTCGTAAGGGAAGTCTGGCGCAATGTGAGAAAGGGAGTAATTACCTTCGCGAGTGATCGGAATGTTGGAGGGGAGTAAGCATTGAAGATTCGTATCATTTATGAGAGTTGTAGACTTCGTGAAAGAAAAAAATCTGAAATACTTTCTTATGTTTACTTCAAGTGTTTAACATTATGTACTTAAGCTAATATTTTTTAACATTTAAAACATAAAAGGTAGTTCACAATAATATTATGTCAACACGTAATTACTTTTAAATGTAAAAACAAATATATTTTCAAACATTGCACGTCTTACTGTTAATACTGCTCAGCACTTCTGTCTGTGTGTTTTGAGAATAATTAATAGTATGTGATTATTTTTCTCCATATAAAGGCTTTATTAATTTATTTGACATGAATAATATAATTTGTAATACCGCTGTTAAATGCTCATTAATTTTGTAGTACAATCTAAACCACAAATATGTTCGCTAACGATTCATACGTAATACATACACACATGTATTAATACGGCAAATGTATATCAATTCCTAAATCGTTATTTTACTGAAAGGAAAATAAAAAGTGTATCTCACACGCTCGGATCTGGTCGCTTTGCGCCCGTGTTTCACTCACTGCGCGCAAATTATTCGCTTCGACTTGTGGATCAGCCGGTCGTTGGTTGGATCCGGTAACATTGCTGTCCTGAATAATGCAGCAATTAATGATTCAATGATTATCTGTAGACTCTCGCACAATGCGGCACTAGACATTCGCTTGGCTATCTATTCCTGTTTCTGCTCCATTGAACGCAATTAATCGGGACCGGTGTTCAACAATTTTATCTAAGTGGCCAATTTTCACAGAATAATGAGTAATTACGAGTGAATGATGATGGTTTAATTGGTCGTTAATTTTTTGGTATCTTGGACAAATGTTCATTTTGAAATCTTTAATGATATTAATGCGTCAAAGGTATTATGTTTCGAATAGTATTAGGGAAATCGTTATATTGAGAGTACTGAAATTATAATTGCGATACTGCGATTGACAAATGCGACAATTATTTGGTAAAAAAATCACGTATTATTCGCGGATAATTTGAAGTGAATAATCAAATCAAATGGTTTATCGAACCTTGACTATTTCTTCACTAAGTGTTTCGGCTGCTGTTACAAACGTACATAGAATTTCCCCATCAGTTCCAACCAATTCGTTTCTTCACGTATCCTCTGCCAGAAATTTTTGTCGACGTTTTGACAAGGAGAAAGGAAAGGTAATAGATTTTGGATTAACTATGAAATCAGAGGCTCGAAAAAAGGGAGAAAAGTGAAAAAATCGCGTTTTGTTCCCCAAATTTCGCTTGGGGAACACCTGCCCAAACATTTCATTCGAGTATCGAGAGACAGATGGCGGACGCCCTATCCACATTTTTCTATGGGCAATAACCAACAACCGCAGCGTGCTCTTCATAGTCACATCTCGCGGCTGCGCTTTGCGTGGTGGCGCTGCGCCGCGAGGTCGATAGTTTCGGCCGCCTCTTGTCTTTTCGCGCCGAGCGAAGCGAAAGACGCCGACGCCGATGACGGCGCGGCGCGGCGCGGCGCGTCGGGCCCAGTCGACGCCCGTTAGAGCGTCCGTCATACGGATGCGCTGCACGCCTTGCACAATGGGACGAAGATGACAGTAAATGGCCAAAACGAAACCTGACGAAGATGTTTTTGTTTTTTGCTCTTAAACGCCTAGCTTTTTTATTTAGTAATAGTGTGAAACGATAAATTATTAAAGGAGAAAATAATACAAGAAACTATCTTAATTGACTGTTTATGGTTCATAAAGTATAGTGCTTTATTTGTTTGGAAACCAGCAGTTGAAACTACACAAATAAATCTGTCTAGTAAGGAACAAAACGTATAGTTTAGACGCCCTTATTTTTGACACTTACTCCCTCCTTTCAAGTGATATAAAAGTCGCATTGTCGGCCACCTACGGGATTATAAATGAAATAATACAACATATCAGAGACGGAAAGTGCAATACAGTGCAAGTTGGCAGGTTGTAGTTAAGACCATGCCTGGACGGATTGCAAGTGCATGTACGTTCATTTTGCATTTAGTGGGGCTCCATCAAGTCACATGGCAGTTTTTTTACCTAGCCGTGTGCACCTGGTATCTGACCGAATCCCTCAGATGCCATTTCGCACATTCAGCTTTACAGCGTCTCGCGTTTCCAACTCAGTAGTCATCTGACTGTACCTTCCTTGTCCTCCGAATCATCTGTTTTTTGCCTTTATTAGGGCGAGAGTCGCTTTTGTCTGATCGAAGGCGAGTCGATATCTGTCTTGCAGACTCTTAAACTATAGAGAATCGTGTGCGTGCCCGTATATTGGAGGTCTGTGCACGCATACTCTTCTCTATAGTATAAGAGTCTCCAGGGCAGTTATCGACTCGCCTTCGACGTTCGCCTTTTGCGCGAAAATACGGGCGAGAAAGTAGGTGCTGTTTTAACAAAACTTGTTTAAATGAGCCATAATAAAACTTGAAATTTACTTCATTTTTGATAAAATTATTGGTTGAAACATCGTGGCCTGTAATTGATAGAAAATGTGAGCGGTGCGAGTCGGCGCCCTGGGGCACCCATTGCCGTCGCGCCGAGCAGCGACGGCGCCAGGCGGATGCGTCGCGGCGCCGCGGCGTCGGCGTCGGCGACGTCGCCGAATCGGGGGCGTCGGCGGAATTCGCCGCGCGCTGACGCGGTCGCCCTCGAAGTGTGAATGAGCGGAAAATCGCTTCGAGGGGGTGGGGGAGAAAAAAAATACGATCGCCCGTAGCGTAAAAATGACAGCGGAAGGTCTACGTGCTGGAATGTCAGTTGTTTAGCGACTGCGCATTTCCCCGGGCGATTTCTTTTGTTTTGCGTGTGTGATGGGCGAAACGGTGGTTGCTTTGGAGGCAGGGATAAACCAGTTGGGGTTCTCAGGCAATTCTAGGAATAGGAAGAGTACCGATTGAAAATGTCGGTTGCCTTGATGAAATTGAGCTAGACGCAATTCGTTGATTGAGAAATGTTGAAAAAGAGGATGCTTCAGGATTGGATGCAATCATGTCACGTACGAACAATAATAGGTCATGGCAAGTTTCAATAGAATCGTATTGCGTTCAATTGGACTTTGTGTGGGAAGGACACCTCGTTACGCCAATTAAGATCTTCGTGCACTCCCATTTCGCGCGATATTTCGAATGTGTGAATGTCCTCTGATATGCAACTTCCTGTATTCCTGTCAAAGATAGAGGCAATGTTAGATAGCTACACTGAAATTAACCAATTTTAATTATTTAATTATAAGAATAAGCTATCATAACAATGATCATTTACTAGCAGACCCAGTCTGTCGGTTGACTATACTAACTTATTTAAACGCTGTCTAAAAGATTATAACTCGCGCTCAGTCGGCATGTTACTATAACGCTCCTGGAAAGCACGCCCTAAAATATTCTGAAACCAACAGGATACGGAAGGAAGACTCCCACAGATTGTGTGCATCTAATTCTAGATGAGAAATAACGCATAAACAAATAATCCACCCCGCTTGCACTTATAAGAAATCTTCTACTCACTCGTCGCTTTCTGTAAGTGCTTCAACTACAAGCCAAATCAACAAGGCAGCAAGAAGAATTCATAACGTGCACCCGCAGGTGATTGAGTGCCTCCGCCTTACGTCAGCTGCGATACTAATTTTTTAGAGTACTCGTGCTTCGGTATTTAAATTTCTTCTTCATTAAGTAGGGAAACAGTTTCTGCTCATTTCCATGCAGTATGCCTAATTCTTACTTGTCTTTCTTATTGGGCGTGTACTATGGATGCTCTGGTACTCTCTGGTTACACTATCTACCCCGGTATCCCGGCAGAGAAGATAGTAACGCGGTGAACTTTAAATGGTTTATGAAATGGTGCAAGATAAAACGTTCCGTGTAAAACGCACAGTCAAGTAAAGACGCACAAGTAGAGGAAACAGTAGTATTTCATAAAAACGTCCCGCGAACCCGCTTTGTTCACCTCAAGTTCTGTCCGCCACCGCGCTTCTCGCGGCGCAACGAGCCGCCCCTATGTCAAGTGCCCGCGCCAATGGCTTCCGCGCGAGGGACCGCGGCCAGAAGTGCCGCCCGCACTGGGCAGAGAAGTGCCGCCGCGACCACACCCAGCGCCGCTCATGGAGCATTGCGCGGTCGTTTACCCCGGTCGCCCGGCGCCAGCGGCGGCTGGACCGAATGGAGTTGCAGTTCAAAGGCCTTGCACCACTGGACGAGGAGTCCCTCCCGGCCAACAACGCCAGAAAAACAAATTTATTAAAAAAAGAAAATGCTTTGTGGCCCGAGGTATTCTAGATTAAGCTGCCTCCTGCCACATTTACCGCGGAAAAAATGTGTTAGAGATAAAAAATACGTAATTTTTATAAAATATAGCGTTCGTTTGTTATGCGACTTACGTGTAATCCGGTTTTCCTGGAGTAAAATTCTCCAGTAAATAAAATTTACTGGAGTAAAAAAGAAAATTGAAGTACTGTGAGCCTCGCAGTGCTGGAAGCCCAGCACCGTCTCCGGACAGCGGCTGCGCGGAAGTGCGAAGAGCGACGAGGGCGGCGACTCTTGCTGGAGATAGAGGGGAGCACCAAGGGGGCGTGCGCGTTGGCGAGCCAACAGCCCGAGGGGTAGGCGGTCGGATGTTTTGGACGGAGGTGGCTGCTGAGGCGATTAGGGCGGTGCGAAGAAGGGAGGAGATGGACGGAAAAATAGAAGAGTGGAGGATAAATGTGTAGATACAGGAAGAACGCGGGTAGGTGAGGAGCAACGTGAGAAGAAAAAGTGTGGAATCGAGTGCGAGCGGCGTTATTACAGGTATGTGCGAGTTGTGGGTGTGTCTGATGTGGAGATGAGAGGGGTCAGCGTGAGCTCTTTAAAGGTCCGAATTGTGGAGCTAGGAAGCAGTGCAAATGTTAAAAAAATGAGATAGGGAGGGAGGGAACATTCTTCGTCTTACAAGCGTTCTGACTTCAAGATATTGACATTTGAGATTGTGGAAGGAAGAGAGGCGGGCAGAGAGAAGGAAAATCACGCTGCCCGGAACCCTTGGACGATGCAAAGGGCGAAGGCGAGTACGCACGTCACGAGCGCCCTCGATCGGCGTGGCCGGCCGAGAGAGTGGGCGGCGCGGGCGAGAGCGCGGGCGAGAGCGCGGGCGAGAGCGCGGGCGACAGCGCGGGCGAGAGCGCGGGCGAGAGCGCGGGCAGTGCGCAGGCGGGACGGCGAGCGCGCTGAAACCGCGGCGGAATCGATAGGGGTAGGCTCTGAGATCGTTGCCATGGCGACCCCGCGCGTGCCGAGGGGATGCATAATCCAGCATCCAATGTTGCCATGTCAGCCGCGAACCCGCCCTTCCGCCCACGCCCACGCGCCCGCGCCGGCCCCACCCCTTTCCTCCTTCCCCCGGCCCTCCCGCCGCCCCCTCCATGGTTTTCCATTTCCAATGCGTTTAAACTTTGACGACAATGGGTGAATTATGCAGTCGCTTGTTTGGACTCGGAGCGTGGCAGCCGAAGCCGCGCGGGAGGAAATCACGGACAAAAGACGATCTCTCGAACAGTTACGAAACAAGTGCCCTATGTTTACTCGGCGCCTGAAAAAGCCGAAGATCGGCAACAGTCGACAGAGGCGATATTGCGCGCTGGCAGAGCGGGCGGGGGCGAACCAGCGCGGCAAGACGTCGTTGTGCGGGTGCGTCGGGGAAAAGGCAAGCCTCCCTCGCTACATCTTTCGCGGCCTTTGTTCTCTGGAAGAGGGGGCGTTCCGCGTGCCGAGACGAGGGAAGAGTCGACTCTAATGAATGCGATTACGGAGGCAAACCGTTTAAACGCACCTAACGAACACTACAACGCAATTCAAAGTAACGCAACATCAGTACGGGGGGCGACGACGCGGCTTTTGTGCGTTGCCGGGCGGGTCGGCGCGGCGGCGGTGGCGCACGAGCGGGCGAGGGTGCGTGGTGGGCGAGTGGGCATGGCGGTGGGGGTGGGCGGGGGCGGTGGGGTAGGCAACGCCCCTCGCTCCGGGCGGAAACGGCGCGCCCGGGGTTTCGCCCGCATTCGCACACTTTCCCGCGAGAGCTTGCCCGGAGGTTGTGTTCGCGTTGCGGATCGTATGCAGACGTGGAGCATTCCCGATGAAAGTACAGAGCTTCGCCTTTTTTTGGGAGATGTTACTTGGGGCACCTTGTGTTCGGAGATTACTCGGCTCGTAAAATGAACGTTTACTTTCATTTTGTTTTGCTAGAACACCTGTAACTATTATTTCTATTCTATTTACTTCTTAGTTCATTGCTTTTGTTTATCTTTATCCATTTCTCGGTATTTCGTTTTATTGACCTATTCAATGTTTCAGAGAACTACAAATTCATGTTCCGAAAGAGTACTTTTTTTCCTTACAACATTTGTATATTGTTGTCAAATCGAATCAATTTTTTAAAAATAGTTTCGTAAATTTGTACTAAAAATCTTAGAAAGTATATCGACATAACTGAAAGACAATTTCACCAAAATTATTAATAGATTGCTCAATTGTTTCATAAATAACTTGCATGGTTGAGAATTTACAAGAATAAAACAAATTATGCTATTTTGATATTACTTTCATGCTTTGAATGAGCGCTTAGACACTTGTTAGTGACGCTTTTTATCCAGCCACCCTGTCTATTTTCACCCTTCCATTCCCACCCTTTTCAGCCACCCTGTCTATTACATATTACTTTCACTCCTTGTCTCTTGGTTTCTGGCTCTCCAACCCCTCGCTCTCAGTTTGCTACATCCGTGCTTCCAATTTCCCTGCAACCTTTCATCTCTCCCCTCCGCCTTTCCAGTCACCGCTCATCGACTCGCTCGTTACCGCAGCGTCACTCACTTCCGCCCGGTATATCCCGCGATCCTTCACGTTTCAGAACTCTCCATACATTCTCGTTATCGCGCTGAAATTGTCTCGCTGCTTCTCTCCTTGTCCTTCGCCCTCTAGTTCTTTTTTCCGCGACCGGTGGCGGACACCTTAAGCAATCTTAAAGGGTGACGGTGGCGACAAGCACAAGGAGAAGAGCTTTCGAAAATTATTCGATTAATTGATTATTTCATGTTTTTGTGGCGCATTATCCGATATGATCATTATTCTCGTAAGTGTAGTGCATGTTTTATCACGGGCGATGGTGTTCTTCCCCATTGGATGGCAAGATCCGGCACGGACCTACACATCGGCTACACTACCACAAATTTTAGGAGACTTTAAGTGTAGTGCGTGTACGTGTATGTGTGTGTGTAACTAAGGGGCGAGAAAAGAACAAGGAAGAAAAAGGGAATGGTGCATGGTCTGTTTGTCAGAGAATTCCTCCGGCATTCGCCGGGTGTTGGTCGGAGAACCAACGGAAAACAAGTGTTGAAAATCCTGCCACTGACGTGATTTGAGCCTAGGACCTCCCGGACAGAGGCACTGCAGTGACATCAGTTGATGCCCTGAGCCACCTCCTTCGGTAAAATTATTCTACCGTTGCTTCCTCCCGCTTGCGGCAGAGTTACTTCTTTCCTCTTTTGTGTAGAAGACGCTGCTGGTCCCGCAAAATCTTTCTCGTACGAATTCATTCTTTCACGCGGAAATAACACGCACTGAATACTGCTCGCCTCACCCCAGCGTTGAGTGCCGCCTTCTGCCTGTTTGAAAGTGGGTGGCTGGCGACAGGGTTTTGCCCGAAAATGATTCTTTCTCCGCATCTCTTGATCTGTTCTAATACAGTCGACTGGAGTTATCAGTTAATCTCAGCGTTGCTCACACGAAAGTAGAAAGCATGAGATCTCTCTTACATGTGTATATGCAGTCGTTTCACTTCTTGCTCTCTTGCCATTCGCTCTGTTCGCCCGCGCCCAGCGCGAAAAGGCACACCTTCAACAAGTTGCCAAAACGGTGTCTGGGGTAGGCGGTGTATATGCATTTCTTAACTGGGTAGTCGTCTATCATTATTCGTCTGTATTTCTCTTGAGTGACACTTTAGCATGAATCGCTGGCAATCATGTTGAGTTACCACCTTGAACCCCCTTTCCTGATGATAGTAGAAGTTGCAAAATATCTTTTGCGTTTTGTGAGTCTTCCACTTCCCACCCTCTTGCCTATCATATGTTTCGCCCCCGCTGGCACACATCACACGCCTTTGCACAACTGTCCAAAAGTAGGCGTCTTTGTCGTTTGTGCCCGGACTTACGAAAATGTTTCATCCTTTACATACTCGTATCTACCACTTCTCGCAGTCGTCTTGAGTTTCAGCACTAACACCCACCGTTCATACGAGATTGTAGGTGCGAGATTGTCAGATCGTCTAGCCCCCTTACCACTCAGTGCTTTCTTCAGCCCAGCACAGGACACGCCTTCAAACAGCTGTCCAAAAGTGGTTGTCCTTGACGTTTGTGCGCGGACTTCCGAAATGATTCATCCTGTGCGTAACCCTATTCATCAGCGGTTGTGCCGAGGTACCTCTTTGAACCCACTGCCCGGAGGAGAACAGTAGTTGCGAGATCTCTGTTGTACGTAGTCAGCCTCGCACTTCTCGTCTCCTTGCCTCTCCACCCGGTGCAGGCCACGCCTTCCACCGAAAGAGCGACGGCGTCTGCGGCGTAGGTGCCTGCGCCGCCGGCGGCGCGCAGCGGGTGCGCGGGCGGTGCATTGTCGACGCGGGGCGTCGGCGAGGCGTCGGCGTCGGCGTCGGCGGCTGCCGCCTCCGCGCCTGCCTTGCGGTCGACGCCGCCCCGCGCCGCGTCGGGCCGTTGGCAGTGGGCGCGGCCCGCCGGCCTCGGCTGCTCGTGCGCGGCCCACGAGCGGCGCGCGCGAAATCGGGCGGTAAATCTTAATGTCCGCCGAATTTGGGACCCCCCGATCCGCGTCGCGGCCCGCGAAACGCGCGCCCCGACGACTCTCCGGCGAAGGGGGAGGGGCTTTCGAGGGCCACAGGAGGAGGAGGAGGTGGCTGGGCGGTTACGCCTGTGTATCAATTACACATCTGATACATGTTTTGATCTCTTGATCTTCTGTTTTCTTTATTTAGCTTATCGCGTTTGCGGAATGAACATTAGTAATCTATTCACGAGGAAGCGACGGTGTGAACTTTTTATAACGAAACTCAATGGATCCAAAACCTTCTACCCTTAGAAAGTTTTTGTTACATGGGGAGAGGCATCGGTTAATGGGTTGTATGTAAAAAACAAAACTCATGTAGTTTTATCATTAGAGGGAGGTTTTGTTTAAAGAAACGTCGTTTTAAAGAATTTGCATTGCTTCTAGTTTAAGAAATTAATTGTTTCTCGGAAACATCGATCAAATACAAAAACTTGAAATACCATATTTTCATTAATTAACTAACATGCGGGAATTGTCAAATTTATTTCTAGAAATCACGCGATATCTCGATTTCTAATTTTTTAACAATATATGAGTATCAGAAATGAGGTACATAACTAAAGAATTGTGAAAATATTTAAGTCCAAAATCAATTGAGATAATCGATGAAAATCGTGAGTGTAAATATAAGTGTGTAATTTCATAATTTTATTCACACCTGTTATTACTACCTACCCATTATTAAAAATTATTATAATAAGCGATACTCAACAGAAGAACGGAAACAAAATTAAGATATTCCGACGGTTACATTTGAATTTTCTCCATTGCCTTTCCATCACAAGAAAAGAAAATGAGCCTAGTGTTTGAACTTCATTTAAATGCCTAATTACTCCGAGAAGAGATTTAAAAAAAATGCGACGTATTCTTAAACACCAAAACGGCATCGCTGACGATAGCTCGTCAAATGAACATCTGACCTCCCATTGTGCCGTGGCGCGCATGCTCTCTCATAGCATCGCGCCCTCGAGGTGCCCGCCTCCTGCCGTGTGGCGTTGTGTAAACCGCTGGTGACCATTGTGCAGCTTCTTTGAATTATGTATCCGAGGGGAACACGACTCGCGTCCCGCTGCGCTGCCGCCATCTTTCCGAGGCACGCAGAGACGCGCTTCTTTTGTTCTGGCACATCCCTTGTTAGCTATTCGATGGGACTCGACAGCCCTCGGAATTGCCCCAGTGCTCTCGTCCCTGTGCCACCCAAAAACAAATCGATGGAAATGGAAACTGAGATTTATTGACAACTACAGTCTCTAGCAGATCCATCCTCCCTCGCTCCTTGTTCCGTTTTGAGTAAACAATTTTTAAAAAATTAATTATTTTATTTTATAAATGGTTTGTTTAAATATTATATACTGTTTTGATATCATTAAAATGCAATTGGTGCTCGTTAATCATTATTATGTGTAGCATAGATACTTTTTATATTTTTAAATATTGCTTTCTTAAGATTATTAAAACTATTTGCGAAGTCTCTTGCTTTACTTTTTGAAAGCGCTACCGATAAAAATATTCGATGCAAAATCCATAGAGATTTCTGGGCTCTTGTGCTTAGGCAAACAAATGTCCAATAGTTATTTTATTACATTAAAATTAAATGCAAAGACTAAATATTATAGAATGTAACTTATTTTACTTATAAACGAAGTTTTTGGTCCGTCAAGACACACTATCCGGCTGAGTAATTTTTTTTAAATGATTGCGATATCTTTAAATTTCAAATTTTATGACTGATTTTTATTTTTATTCTACTTTATTTTGATGGCTTACTTCTAATTCTAATTTTAGCCTTCTCTTACAATTATATTATTATTATTATTAGAACCCCAAATAAAAGTGCTAGGTCATTCACAATAGTTGCATGACTAGTGCCAGGTGGCCCCAAATTCAGGGTATTTGAATTTTCGTGAAAGACGTCTCTGTTCCAGGATCAATTTTGTAAAGGAGTGTTCTTGTTACAGGTACTGACTCCGCAGAAAGTCGGTGACGTGTACCTCTATGATCTGCCGCCCAACAGAACGTCGCCCTGCCAGAACAGATACGACGTGCCCCCGACATCACACAACCTGGCGGTCGACTCGATGCAAGGTATGCATGCATTGCATTCTTGTTTGCATTTTCGCCTGCAAATTGCATCCGAAGTGTATCTTCAGAGTGATAATTCATATTCGTAAAAGGAAACGATAGTATTTATTCACTTAATAAATTAAATTTATAATATTTCAGGTAAAATAAACCGATATTTAATCTTTTATTTCCTTTGTGTTGCTATTTATTTTGATTTGTGAATAATAGATTTTGTTTTACACGGAAAACCTACCACACAGAAAGTGCTAGTACGTACCGCAGCGCACGAAAGTAGTGTGGGTTGCGTTGGTGTAATTTCAGGGGCAAGCCAGAAATCCGGTATACGGTTTCTCTAATGAACGGTTATGCAAGTTTGCTTATTACAGTCAATTCTTAACATGCATTAGTATTGATATTATTTTTTTAACTTTCAATATTTTTTCAAGTATCGCCAAAAAAATTTTTTTGAAACTACGTTAGAAAATAAAAAGTGACACGAAGATATCTTGTAGAAGTAAATCATGGGTGAAATAGCACTCTTCATAAATTGAAATGCCTTCTGTTTTGCTAGATATTCCTAGACTTTAAATTGTAATGGTGTTTAATAAATTAAGAAACGTTTTAGAAATTTAAAAACATAAAGGACATGAAAGAAATTTCATTTCTAACATTATCACAGCCAAATTTAATTCTCCTGAAGGAATTCCAATGCTGACAAGTGTTTGAAAAATACTGAACATGTTTTTTGAATGTTTTATTTATTTTGTTATTACATTACAGTACGAGCTCTTGCCATACATTAACAATAATTTTACTTTCATATGTGTTGCTTAAATTTCATGCTCTAAGTAAGGTAAAAGCCAGTAGTGGCTGTACATAAGAACATTTTTTGTAGTTAGAGTTATTGGGGTACTGTACTAATTTCGTTACGTGAAATTCAATGGGCGATTAGAATGCCTACTTCGAAATTGCTCCCATGGCAATTTTAACCAATTTCCTTTTTATTGTATGTTTTTATTATTTTTTTCTAACCTTGGTCCTGTAGTAAAAAAGTATCAATTCGTACTACATTATTGCAATGTCAATATTAACAATGTTTCTTATAACTTATTTCTTATATATTATAAGAGGAGAAAATAAATAAATAATCTTCGTTATACTGCTCACCATTAGAAAGCATAAGCTTCACGTTCTGCAAGTTTGAAGCGCGTGAAGAACTTCCAGTTCTTATATTTTTAAATGTGCTTGAAGTGACCACTACTGAAGCAGAAGCTACTACTGGCGTTTTAACCTAATTGGTGTTTGCTTTTACAAAAATATGTTCGTTCTTATCCTAAAATGCAACAAATTAGTCAATCCTAAAACCGATTTGTTAATTGAGGCACTCAGGATAATAACCACAGATCCCACCAACCTCGCATTTTCAGTTAGAAGTACGACGGTAAACTTCTACCAGATACCTATCATATACTGAAATTTCAAATGAATTGGAATATGGCAAAACCCTGATATTTCACCTTCAAAAATGCGTTCATAGTGAAAGTGAACGTGAACGAAAATGGAAAAAGTAATTTTTCTCGAAACGAATTTCGGTTGGGAAATGTCGTTTTTATTCTGAGCGCCTCAATTTCCCTGGACGTTCCGTGGAGCGCACGTGGTGACGTCGGTGGCGTGTGTCCTCAGGGCGCTACCAGGTGCCGCCGTCGCGGGGCCCTCCGAGCGCGGCGCCGGGCGACGCGGGCGACCGCGACAGCAGCGGCAGCACGGTGGGCAGCGGGGGCGGCGCGGGCGAGGCGTACGACGTGCCGCCGCGCGCCACGCCCGTGCCGGTCAGCTACGACACGCCGCGCTCGTGCCTGCGCGTGTCGCCCGCGCCGGGCGCCCTGCCGCTGCGCCGCGACTCCGCCGACAGCTACGACGTGCCGCGGCCGCTGCTCCAACAGCAGCAGCAGCTCACGCCCAGCTCGTCCGCCAGCTCGCTCACCGCCGACTCCATGTCGTCCTCCAACCGCTCCAGCCTCGCCGCGCCCGAGTACGACGTCCCGCGGCCGCGCGGCCCGCAGCTCAACCTCCAGCAGCAGGTGGGCGCCCTCGCCGACCCTCTTTCGCGCGTCACTCTACGTTCACTGCTCTGGGTGAATTTGTTCGTCTTCCTTTTCTCCCTTTATTCTCCTCCTTTCCTTTCCTTTCCTTTCCTTTCCTTTGCTCTACTTTCCAGTAATAAGAGGATGGAAACTTCAGACAGACAACTTGATTTAAATGCAAAATTATAGTTATAGTTTACCTTTCGTTCTACACTAAAATTAATTTTGCGTTTTGCTTTCTTACAGCAACTTTACGACGTTCCTGCGCCAAACCCGGCTCCTAAGGAACTCCCGTTGGAACTCAACTCTGCTCTGGATACACTAGCTCGTCTTCAGAACGAAGCCACAGCCGCGATATCCAGGCTTCTCGGTTATGTTGGCCCCTTGTGGAGACGACAGGATAAGTTGGAATCCAAGCTAATGGACATTCGGTTGGCGGTTGTGCGCTTGCGAACCTCTATCCACGACCTTGCAGAGTTTGGTGAAGGCGCTCTGGGGAACGCTGGCCGTGCTGCTGATAAGGGCTTAGCCACAAAATTAAGGCCCCTTGTGAAGGCCTTGCGAGATGCGGATCGACTAGTGCAAGATGCTGCTACCTCTTTGGATGCTCTAGAGTGGTCTGCAGAAGCTTTGTCCCATTCCGAAGACGACCAGCTGGATGGTAAACGAACGACACCCCAACCTCCAGATGCACTGGACCAACTAATTGCGTGTGCCAGAGCTTTAACGGAAGATGTTCGACAAATAGCGTCTTTCATTCAAGGAAATTCTACTCTACTTTTTAAAAGGACTAGTACTCCACCAGGAAACAACAATAGTGAATGGCTTGAAGATTATGATTATGTTAATTTGGAGTCCAGAGAAACTGTTGCTAAGCAGCATGCAGAAATTTTAGATGCTCTCCCTGCGGAACTTCGTAAATCATATGACGCGCTAGTAAAAGAAGCAGAATCTGCTGCTGTTATGAACGAACCCAAATCAAGTGATGGCGGAGAGTTGGATCCCAATGACAGACAAGTATTGGCTTTCTATGCAGCTCAAACTGTGACATATACCACACATTTAACTCACGCAATTGACGCTTTCCTGCAAACTGTTGAGCACAATCAGCCTCCAAAAGTGTTTCTTGCGCATGGAAAGTTTGTGGTTCTCAGTGCACATAGGCTGGTTCATATTGGTGATACAGTGCATCGCAATGTTGTTCGACCTGAAGTGAGAGAGCGTGTCTTACAATGTGCAAATGCTCTGTCTGAAGCACTTGGAGCTACTGTTCATAAGACTAAGCGAGCAGCTTTACAGTTTCCTAGTGTGACAGCTGTTCAGGAAATGGTGGATTCTGTGGTAGACATTTCACATCTTGCAAGGGACCTTAAACTCAGTATGGTTCAAGCAGCTAACCAACCATAAGTACATGAATTGTGTTGTATGATATTCATAAGTGTACTAGTAAAGAGGACCAGTGAAAGTGAATGATTTGTGAAAGAATTGTAGCTAAATATTGTGATTCTCTCATGAAGAAATGTCTTCAAAATTTTCTGTATATAAATGCATATAGAGCTTATTCTCTTTTATGTCACACTTATAGTTTTAGTAATAGTTAAAATTTATTTTTATAAATTTTGAGACCTCTATAAAAGAAAATTATTTTTATTTAAAACTCCCTCTCGGGAGAGAAACTAAAAGGTATGAATATAATGTGGTATTAATTGTTGTTTGGTGTTGTTTCTTTTTGTTATAAACTTGTTTTTGATTAATTCCAAATTATATCATAACTTTATGTATATAATCATTGTTCTGCATATGTTCACTTTAAACAGTATTTTAGTTTCTCATTTCATTCATTTTATTTCATTTACGCAAAATAAAACAAAAGAGGTTTGCTAATTATTTGAATATTAAATATCTTCTAAAGCACAGGAAGGCTTTGTTTTTTCCCCATTCTAAAAGAAATGTTTATCTACAGTGAGCATCAAATCCATGTTCTATGTATATGGATGGAATTAAATAGGCTCTGGATGCCTATAAAAATATATATTAAAATCATAAAGGGATTCTCTTCAGATTGAAGAAAGCATTTTTTTATTTCCATAATATCTCAAAATACTGTTATTTCTAAAATAACAGTTTTTCCCCTAAACATAATACTCAAGTACTGGAAAGTCTTGGTTTACTTTTTGTTCAAAATTGTGATTGAATGCCAATATTATGTCTCTGTATGCACTTGTGTACTAGAAAAACTCAAGGCATTAATTCAAATCTTTCTAGTTATTCACTTCAGTAAATTTGGTGGTAAAAAGCTTTTTAGCATCCAGAACTGAAAGTTAAAGACTGATTTGTTTCAAGAATTATTTCATTTTGCAATTGTGATGCTTACTGATGTGCGGCAGTAATGTGTTGTTTGATGTCTATTCTTTACAGGAAAGATCTTGAGCAATGATGCATGTTGTATTTTGTACCCAGTGTGTTGATGATTGAAATGTCTCTGGAATGTGTGGAAATTATTTTTCTTGTTTTTTAAGCTTGAAATAATGTTCATCTCAGTTGCAAGTGTGCTGAGATAATTTCTTCAATAGTTGTCCATGTTTCAAGTAGGTGGGAAGTCTTTAATGTGCTAAAACTACAGTATAGCACAGGTCATATCCGATCTGTAGTGTGTTAGTACAAAATAATATATAGACATTTGGTTGCTCCATTTTATCATAAATACATTTTGTTGATGTCATTGTCAAGAAGGACCTGTTTTCTCTATAACTAAATGGCAAATTTAAAATTGTAACTGGAAGTAGGTGCTAATTAAAATAGTACATTCACTATCTAGAATATATTTCTGTTTATGTGTCAATATACTATAGAGCTCGGTTGTGTAGAATTTATCATATAATTGTAATATATTCATAAATTAGAAGAAATTAGTGTTTCCTGAGCACTGTAACAATACATTTCTCTATTTCGCTTCCTTTTTACACGAGGTGCCATGACTTGTCCTGTATTCTGAGAAACTTGCTTGGAAATACGCTAGTAATTTTGTTATTTCAGAAAAGCATAGTTTTGTTATTCTGTGCAATTATGTTGTCATATTAAGAGTATATTCTGAATGACATTGAGGCCCTTTGTTCAGATCAGTGGTTCTCAAAAATTGTATTTCTCTTAAAAACATTAGAAAAGTTTCAGCCCTTAATGTAAAAAAAATGAAAACTCATTTCAGACCAAATGGATTTTTTATATACAAAAACAATTTTAATACAAACATATCTATTTATTTCTAAAAACTATTTTCTGAGATGGTTTTGATTTGAAATACTTTGTGTAGATCTACTAATGAAAAAAAAAAACAACTCTTGTTCACAATTTATTGACTGTGACAAAAATGTAATGATTTAATTAAATGTTGGGTCAAGTTATTAGAAATGTTACTTATAAAGTACACATGTGTAAAATAGATTTTTCACACCAACTTTGAGAACCTCTAGTGTCAATCATACTCCTACTGAATTATTGTCATCATTTGTGAAATTAAACCCAACTTGAGTTCCTGAATGTACAGCATACAGTAATTGGCATTGTTTGTAGATTGCGAATGAATGTCATATATGTATATTTCAAATGTGGTAGCACTTTTTATATATAATAGAATTTTCAAAATGACTTTACTCTATGCATAGTTGAAATATTTCTTTCAGTTAATATTTGCTTGCTTAGGGAAACAAAAGTCGATGTATGTTCTTTATTAAGAAATATGTAATGAAATGTTCTAGTTCATCACAATTATGGAATTAAATAACAGATTTGAATCTTCTGAAGAATAAGGTAATTGATGAGTTCATTCATTTTTACACAAATTGGTTTCAGGATCCTATCTCCTCCAAATAGAGATGCTGCTCACAAATTACCAAGAAATGGAATACAAAAGTAAGAAACTTGTACATATTCAATGTTTGGTAAGGACTCTTTGCCAGTATCAAATTATAAGTAAGTCTTCTGAGTAACCTTTGGGATAAATTGATCTATAATTAGAATATGGTTTTTGCATGCAACTTAGATATAAGAATACATAATGACTCTTGAGAACTACAGTTTTGTACTTCTCCACCTAATGGCAACTACATTGTCAGCATCCTTCATCCTGTTTTGACTGGCCTGGGAGAAATAGAGGAGTCAAAAATAGCCAGGGCCAACAATTTTGAAACACAGCCATTCTCTCTGTTCAAATTAATTATGATGAAATTAGTTATGTCAAGAGAGAGCCAACTTTCATGTGGAGAGTTGAGAGCTAAATCGATCTATGCACTGAACTATTATGCACCCACATGCTATTTACAGGACATTTATCCAGTAACTACCATATTAGTTTTCAATTAAAATAGCATACCTAATAGCACATTAGTATTATCATAAGTGATTTTCATACATAATTTTTGTTTATATTTGTTCAAATAATTTATTTTTTTTAAATAATCGAACCAACAGTAACATTGTTCTTACTTCAAACCATTTTCTGTTTTGTAAAAGTCAGATTTTTACGAGTATTATCCACAAACTATTTTAATCCAAACTTGCTAATTACAAATAAGATAAGGTAGCAGTCTTTTGCAAATGGACATAGAGCTCTAACCTACAAGTAAAAAAATAACTTGCTAAAGACATTTGATGCATGTACATCAAGCAACTCTCTCTCCCCTTGCTGAAGTGTCCAAGAAAAGTGCTTTTCAAAGTCAAGTATCTTCATTTCAACGTAATCCATCACCACGTATAAATCTACTTCAAATACAAAGAACATTATTATCACAAATTTTACCTTTCTCTCTCTTTGATGGCATTTAGGTTTTACTTCTTCCCACAAACCCAATTTACACAATTAAACTCACTTTTTATTTCTATGTTAATTTTTCTTTCTGATCAAATATTAATTTCTTTGGTAAATCAACAATTTACATGTTACTGGAGTGTTTTATGCTTCAGTAACACATATTTTTGTCTAGAAAGAAGTTTTGCACTTTTGAGTGTTTATTGCGGCTTAGCAATTTGGAATATTCAAGTAGTTTATTAGACATATGCTTAAAATTGTCTTAAGAGTTTAATTACAAAGTTTCGATGTTTCTTCCCCAGACACCTTGTATGTTGACACACACAGCTTGATTACTGGTGGAAGGCAACGGAACTGCGATCGGTACCTCAGGGACGAAATACAAAAAAACAACAAAAAAGCAGCAAAGAAACAAATAGCAACTTCAATGTTTAGTTTGACCAACCTTTATACACTCAAAATTAAATAATTTCCCATTAAATTGTATTATTTCGACGAATACACTGACAATGGTAAAAATGATAAAATATTATAAACTATTATTTAGTATATTCACACAGCCAGAGCTACCTCTGTTATTGTTAAGAAGTGTGATTTACAGGTATTAAATTACAACTATTTCTATTAAATTAATAATTAATTTGGGGCACACTTATAAATTAGCATATGTCTACAGAAGTGTTTGATTATCATAAAATAATCCTAATTTAGATTGTAATGAGAACTTAGTACATCTCAATTTCGAAGTATTTGCAAATAGTGTGTTTAATAGTCTATTTTATGATCACTTCACAAACTTTTTTTTATAATAAGAATGTTGATTGTCTTGTTCTTAAAATAAATCCTTTATTAGCTCAGGGATGAATTAAATTATTTTACTCACACACATTTTGTCTTATAGATGTAGAAATAAAATTCAAACTAGTGTGTTTTTACAGTACCTTTATTAGGAACCTCCCACAGAATTCACAGTTGACATCACAGTTAATCTTAGACATTTACACAATACATTTAGGAAGTTGTCATGAAAGTTCATAATGGATGTTTGACATTAATACTACTCTCAACTCTAATTAATATTAGAGGCGAGAGGAAAATTGTGACATAAGAGTAACACAGATAGTAATATGCTCAAAGAGGACAGTCAGCATTTGGTGAACTTAAGTTGAACACATCAGCTACACCTCTTCCTATAAAGCCAAACATGACAGTGACTGATGACCCCCAATGGTTGAAATTCATCTATTGCTCCTCCTTGTTGCTCGTAAACTTTTCTCAATTTCAAACTGACGTAAATCTGCTCTCTGAAGGAAATCTTGCTTCTCTAAGTATCTGCAAATTAAATGAAATAAAAATTAAGATATTCAAAGATACCTCAAAATTGTTTCAACAACAGATTTCAATTAATACACACCCATCTTTCCCACGATTAAATGTTCGAAGTTCATCTTCAATTCCTTCTGTTCTTTTGAAACGATCCCAATCCAACTTCGATTTTTCTAGTGTTCCTATTTTAGCTTTTTTACCTATCTGTCCTAATATGGAAGTCAATCCTCCAGCACCACGACCTCTCCCACGACCAGCAGGAGATCCAGATGAGCTTGATCCAACAGTCTTTGGTGCAGCTTGAACAATCCGTGCTTCTTTAGAGGCAACGTCAACCTCTTTAGTAACTCTAGAAATAAATAGTCTTTTAAGTACTTGCACAACATGGAAACCTTAAAGTATTAAGAACATTTTCATACTTGACTTCCTCTCCAGCAAATTCAAACACTTCTGTAATAATCACTTTGTTTTCTTTTTCTTCCTTCTTTGGTTCTTTTCCTTTTTTGTCTTCTGTTTCTTCATGCTTACTATTAACAGAAGTAATCTTCTTCGGCTGGGGCTTGGAAGATTTGGTATCGCTCATAAAATCTAGATAGACAAAGTCAATTAAATAAATATATTACAGTTTCATCATAAGTAAAAATAACCTACCTGCCCAAAGGGAATCTGCACGCTTCTTTTCTTCTTCTTCGGACAGGACTTTTTTGTCATTGCTTTCATTGTTGTCAGTATCATCATCCTTTTCTTCAGTATTCACATCTTCTTTCTGAGTAGATTTCCTGATACAGAAATAAAATAAATAAAATGTCTTTTATCTTTTTGTCGTTATTCTCTCTCTCTCATATCTGAAACATAAATTTGTTGTAGCATTCTTCAGGACACTGTGCATGTGAAATTACTCTGCAAAACCCTTAAATTCTGAGATAAAATATAATTGCATAGTAGCACTGACACTTACATCCCTTAATACCTATATATTATTGTAAGTTCATCAGGAAGTGTAGTTTATTATAATACTTTGTACAAAATGAGAAAACCTATCTCTATGACCATTACAAGAGAAAGTGGTTAACAAAAAAATTATTCACAATGGAAGTGCCATTGTATTAGTTTAGAGCAATACATTAACCAATTTGCTTCTTCTGAGGTCTCCCAGATGTCATGACGGAGAATGACCTTTCCAACTTTTGACCTGTGAGTGTTGGGTCTGCACAGTACTCAGTTGCTAAAAATGGAGTCCTACCCAGAATGTATGTATTGAGTTTCTATTTACAATTTATTCTTGTGTGTTGAAATTTGATGATCTCATGCATATTTTTAGACCTATCATAATTTTTAAATTGAAGTACTGCAGAAAGAAGGTGCAGAAGCATCAAAATCTGAGGGGAAGGCTTATGCAATGAGGGGAAAATCTGAGGCGAATGGGTTAATACACCAAATTAATATTTGAAATATCAGCCACTTTATAAGCATCGTACCTGCCTTTCTTCCTGGCCTTCTTTTTTGATGCTTTCTGACCTTTCTTTCTTTTTTTTGAGTTTGGATCCTCTTCATCACTTTCTGAAGGGTCCTCATCATCACCTTCAGACTCTACTTCAGATGGCAAATTACCCTCAGCACCTGTAAGACAGAAAAAAGTTTACAGAACTATGTCATATAAAAAGTTTATACAAGATGAGAATCAAAGTGTACCTGGCGGGACATAATCCTCATCGCTGTCATCTGAATCAGATAGTAGATTTGGCTCTTCTTTACTAAAATCCATAAATGGAATACTGTCAGCTGTTTATTAAAAGCTGAAATAAAAGCAAACAATCCCTCACTTAGTTATGAAAGGCAAATAGGGCACACACATACGTACTTCTCAAAGACTAGGCGATTTCAACACGCATGTATGAAAGAAAACAGGACTGCAGCCTTGAATGTTACTTCCGTATATTTACTTCCGTAACTTTATATACCCCGCATGTAAAGAATAAACTAATGAAACCAATATAAAAAATAAATGATCTACGCTTTTCATACCTTATTTGCTTTGAAAACAAATAGATTTAATCTTCTCCGGCACCGGCTCAATCGACAAAGGAAAACATTAAAATGCAACAGCAGCGGCACAGTGGTGTTTCAGGTAGTTCAGGAAAAGAGCGAAGGTCTACAGCAGTGCTGCCAATACCGTGTAGTTGTTTGTGGTTTTACATGTATTGATAATTTTTCAGTCATTGAATGAAATCCTGCGAAAAGAGTGAAATACGATGAAAACGATTGTCATTTGAAATGCGATATTTCATTAATAGTGCAACTGCGAAGCTAGAAAATATGAACCATAAGATTTAAGTGCAGTAGTTTGCATGCATTTTGATATCGCTTTTCAACAGGCAGTTGTTCATATCATCGAAAATGGTGTAAGGTACGTGCGATAAGGACTATATGTGTTTTCACAGGCATCAATATGTGTTGACACTGTGTCGAAATAAATCAGAAGAAAATCATGTTCCCTGCGAAACGGTAAAAAACTACTTTGTCATAGTTTTAGCGGCTATACACAACTTGTTTCAGATATTAAGAAAGTAAATTTTCTGCGATGACATTAAGAAATTCGGACAATAATTTTGAGACTGCGGATATTATTTGAATATATCAGCATCTTATTGTTGTATAGCCAGGTAAAAAATATTTTTCAGAAATAATGATCACTTCACTTTATTGCACTGTTAAGGTCCCCTTCTGGCACTGTACTACATCAAAATGGGATTATCAGAAAGAAATATATACGGCACTTGAATGAAATCAACTTGAAGTAGGCCTACATTTTCCTGGACTGGACTTACATCCCATCCAGAATGTCCGATGACTCAAAGACATCTGATACAGATGTTGTCCCAGGTTATATTACATCTCAATCCCTTACCACTTTCCCTGGTAAGTATTGAAAACACTATTGAGAGAATGTCCTGTGTGTTTTGGTTAAATGAGTTAATTTTTTTCTTTATAGTATTAATATTATGAAATTCCCCTTTTTTGTATATGTAGAGATGTGGTACCAGATTTTCCTGTGGGCCCTACTTTCATCATTCTTTGTCCATGTTGTGGCTGCTGGAATAGCCTTTTTAACACTCAGGAAGCATGTGTATGGCAAGTAAGTCACAATAATTTTATTTTTAATGTTAGAAGAGGTTGTTTATAATTTTGTATCACTAAACAGGGACCAGGGGGTTTGATTAAGCATTACAATGCAATACACAGGGTTAGGGGTGTTAGTTCAGTACTATGTAACACTGACATTTACGTTTTTCTTGTTTCAATATTTACAAAAATATTTTCAAGTTAATGAAGGTGAAAGATGACTGTTGTGTAATTGCAATAGATATATTTCAACCTAAGAAGGATGATCTCAGGACATTTTTTTCTAATCAGAGATCTTCAGATCTCTTAGGACATTTTCTTTCAGATATGAAATATTTAACTTCTTTGATTATTATAAATTTCAATTTGTAACACAAGTAAAATTATTGCCAATTTTTTTTGTACCCACATAATTTATTTTTCTGATTATATATGGGGGATTTACTCAAGCTTTATGTAATTGTTTAAGGGCCTTACGCTCATTTTACAAGTACAATACATGAGAGAGGGAGTGTACGGAATACCTCAAATTTACTTTGTAGTTTATTTATTACTTGTAAGTGATATTTTCGCAGAGCAGGAAAAAAATTCAAATGTGTGGGAAAATGTATTGGGTAAATTGTAAATGTGGCATGTAGATTCTTTTGTTATTTCATTTATTGATGTTTCACATTTTGACTAAAGAGAAACAAGATGTGTTGAAATATTGATTGTAAAAAAATTGAGTGAATACATTTATTTTTGTTAGAGTTCTACTGTATTACAATCCATAATAATAGTGTTGAAGAAAGGTTGTTCAGAATTTTTTAACATTAGCATTTATGTTTCATGATTCTCTCTTTTTAAAGCAGTGAACTAATTCAATTTGTTCCAAATCAAATAATATTTTCTCTTTCCTTGCAGATTTTTTCCAATTTTTATTCTGGTCATGGGTGTTTTGTCTCCCTTAACATCAGGTGTGGTCAGCAGTGCTGCTGTGGCCTTCGTGTATCGGGCTTCCAATTATCAGATGGCACCACTGTATGCACTCCTATGGGGAGTTGGTCAGACTGTTGTTTCTGCCTGCATAGGTTTTACTCGAATACTAGCTACATTATAACATACACAGTGTCCTGATATTAGGGGTAAGCAGCCCAAAAGTACCATAAAAGACTTCAGATCTCTCATCTTGATCTTTCTGTGCACTTTTTGTTTCTACTATATCTCTATCTTGTCTTACTTGTGCATTTATCATCACTGTGTATCCACAAAACATGAAGAAAGTGGTTTGCATGATAGTCATGAAGTTATGACTCTGATTTTAAATAAAAATTGGATTTTGTTACACCTAATGATAATCTACTGAGCTTCTTGAACTGGTGTTTTTGAGTTTGTTTCTTTCAGTGCTCTCAAGAAAATTTTTAAAAATTTCCATACCCAGTGTTTTCTTCTCAAATAGTTTGATTTAAGAGATTCTGAAAGTTGGATGGTCCATGATGGTACATATATCCATCCAGTATATTGATTATGAATATTAGAATGTATCAATTATTAACATGCCAGTGGTTTTCCAAGTACAAAGACATTACTCACAATTTGAGTCACTCGTCATTTTAAAGGATAAATGTGGTTCTTTTGATTGTAATTTTCTCATTTATAGTTCTAGAATATTAATTAGTTTGATATAGTATGTCAATATTCTGTTAGAAACTTTTTTGTACATTGTGTAGTGCACTTGAAATATAACATCGAGCTTAAAATGATTTGTTCACTAGCTTGTAGTTGGATTATTTCTTATATCTATTATCACTATTTTGTGCCATCAACTTGAGTCTCAAGCCAGGAACAAGAGCTCAGTACTTATGAATAGTTGCAATCTACAACCCCTTTTCTGAAAGAATCTGTCTCTTTTATATGTTGTACTTACATCTTCAAATTTGCACATAAATGCCATGTATATACATTGAAAAAATTTGTAAATACGTATTAATAACTTGTAGTATAAATATTGTATAATATTTTGTGAATATGGCCAGTGAATTGCATAGGTGGTCAATAGTGGGCATTTTATCTTGTATCATTTACTATTTTTTAATTACTATGTATAATGTATTAAAACTTGTTTGTGTTACTTGTTATTCATGTACCATCCATATTAGTACATCCATGTATAGTCCATTGAGAAAATTTCTCTGTTGATTTTGGGAAAAGTATGTTAATTGCACAATGTTACCTTCACAGCAAACTCTGAGGTAATGTGGACCATTGATGCAGCTGTATTTACTAGATATGGTGTCTATGTGCCTCAGAAATCTGGTGCAAAATGTGTTGTGACTAAAAAGTTGTATGACACAAGCAATTATTAATGTGGTTTTGATAAGGAATGTCATATATGTCATAGTTAAGAGATCTCTTATTGTGACCTTTTTAGGATGGTCAATAATACGTATAAATATTTATTGCTAAGGTGCCGAATTAGTTACTGTTATGGAAGAGAGAATGACTGGTAAACATATATCATTGCCACTAAGTACATGTAAATGAACATTTTTGCTAGGGCGTATTGCCAAAAATAAATGAATATGATTATTGCATATATACTGCATGTGATGATACTATGGAGAACAACAACCATATTTTTCCTACAATATCAAGACTGTTTTGTTTATTAAAACATGAGTGTGCTCGTTTATAGTAGATGATACAGTATTATTCCATAGAAGGCAGCGATAGTATGTTGAAACATTTTGTTACAGAATGTTAAATATATTTAATGTTAGAACTCAGTAGTCAACCAAATAATCGAATTTCGTGACAATGTACTGAAACATACAAGCACCATATTTTACATTTATGGGCAGCATTTCCATATTAATAAGTTTTTATAACAATCAGTGTGGTGATTTATTATCAGTAATCAAAAAGTATTAGCTGATTAGTCATCAGCACATGTTTTTAAATAAAGCATTCTGCAGAATTCAAAATTTGTGTTTCTCTAGCTTTATTAAATGCCCTTTTTTAAATTATAAATTTAGAATGAGTAGTTTGGTTACAAAATTTATTATTCTCAAGTTATAGGGTTAGATCTTTTGATAAGAAATGTATTCCTAAATTGAAGTGATTGTGAGAGTGGAATTTTATTTTGTGAAGAGATAATATGTGATGTTAGATGATATGAGGGTCAGTAATCAGCAATTACATGGCCAATTCATATACTTGGATAGGTCTAGCATCTGGAAGGTTATGAATTTGTCTTTTGATATGGGAATCCTCTTTTGACTGTGGGACCAAAGTAACTAAAGAGGATCTCTTAAGATTCTTGTTGAAGTAGAATTAAAAATTCTGGTCCAAGTAAATGTCAACATGGAATTATGAACGTAATTAAAATGTTTGTCATGCATTTGTGCTTTTTAGATGCAGCATAATAGCTTGTGGTATTAAATTATACAAAACAATCCAGAAAAGCTTCAATTTGCTCTGCTAAGATAGTTCAAGGAATATGTTAGTGGGTTTCAATAAATTGACTTAATAGATGCATTCCTTGTTTTTGTCTGTCCTAATTTGCATGCTGTATTTATATTTTTGGTGTATGTAGTGTATCACTGCTTTGTTAATTGAAGTTCACTTGTTTTGTACATTTTTGAAAAAATATGTTAATTCAGTGCATGAGAATATGTATCTCTGTTGTGTGTCAAATATATTATTTTTTATTTATTTACAGCATTTATTTTAATGCTTTTTATTTGTATTTGATGTATTATAAAAAAGTACATGTACTGTTAAACACCAATTAGCTGTTTCAAGCATGTTTTCTAAGAAATTCAGAATATTTAATGTGCTGTTGATAATGCTGTGATGAAAGGGGGAAACTAGAAATGTAAATATATCACAATGTTGCCATATACTTCAATCTGAATTCAATAACAAATTATTTTGTGTGTTTAGTTGTCTTTATTATCACAAAATAAAGATTGCATTTCTTGATGATATAAAGGCTTTTTACTTTTTTCAGTAATATTTTGTTATGATTAAGTTTTGTAAAATATATGTTTACAAATTAATTGTACTTGGAATACATTATTGTATAACTTTTTTAAACTAATCTTATATTCAAGCACAATTTTAATAATGCATGTAGCACAAGAAATATTGCGGAAATCATTTAAGTGCTTTGCTCAGAACATTTTTCATCATATTTCAAATATTTTGCCTAACAAAAGTTATTCAAACTTTAGTAGGAACAATTCATATTTACAATAATAATTTACATCTTTTAAGGAAACAAAAACATAAACATATATTATACAAAAATTACAAAAAAGGCTATTCAGAAACAGGAATACAAATATTAATTCTTGGAGAATGTTTTGGGCAGCCGATTCGTTTGTAATGGCGCCATATTAGTTGCATGCCCTGCAGGGAACATGTTGGTAGCAGTGCGAAATAACAGCAATTGGATACACTCTGCGCTAATGATACACTTCTTGATGTGTATAGGTGAGGGAAGCGATGTGATTAGTTATATTCTTTGGTATACATGAAGAAAAGAGAAAATGAGGGACGTGTGTATTGGTGTGGAATTTTTCAGATTTTTAATTTTCGTATTTTACTAAGAAATTAACAAATTTAGTATGGAATATAGTGATTGAAGTTTAGAACGCTTCTTTTACGTGCCCCGTAATTTTGAAATATACTGTAATAATGGCGACTGAAAGTCAAATAACAAACATTGTGAATGATATTTTGGTAAGTGGCAAGACTTCTCGGCTTTACCTTCATTTGTAGTCGACAGTACAATAAAATAAGTTCTCGATGTATCTGTTATTTAGAGAGTAGAAAGCATTGAAGAAGCCTTTAGCTGCTACTTAGTCCACCGTCCTGAACACGAAACCGAGAAAATTACCGGTTTCCAACAAGATTTACAAAATGCATTGAGTGGATTAGGTACGGAACAGCAAGAGGCCGGAGTGAGGCAGTATCTTGTGATGGCAGCAAGCATGACAAATCATAGTCGTCTCACACTACTACTCACTCTTCTGGAAAATTTGGTCTCCAACAACATACTCCCTGCCAGGTATGTATTGCTGTTTATATTAAATATTTGAGTTACTTATGAGCTTATTGCATTTAGTTTTTCTTATTACAACTAATGATGGAATTTGTGAAATGGAACCGCAAAAGGGATAGTCATTGCTAGATTGTAACTTATAAATTGAAACAGTTCAAATGTTTGATATGTTTGAAGAAAATTTGATTGGGAGAATGTTTTTGTATTTGAGCAATATACATTCTGTACACAAAATTGTTCCCTTTAAATCGATAATGGAGAGGCATAAAAGAATGCAGGTGTATGAGGTGGACTATTAAGAAATTTAGTGATAGGAGAAATTCAATAAATCGTGAAATAAAAGCTGGATATGATTTTTTTAAGAACAGCTAAAGAAAGTTCGGGAGCATGGTTATTTTCTTTTTAGTTATTCCTGAATGTATATTGCAGTCCCTTCCCCCCTTAAAATCAACAAACTTTAATGTATTTATATTTTACTTGCTGAGGTACTGTGGATTGCTTGGGTATTTATGGAAAGGTTGTGGGTAATATTTACAAAATGTCATAGGTAACTTTTCTCTAGTTTTGATGGTCACACAAACAAAATTTCATGAAGATAGGAGTTAAGTATATATTTGTATGAAAAAACAAACTGAAAAAATCCTTTATACAAGAGAAACTAATAATTTGAAGAAACAAAGAAAGAAAGAAAAATTCGCCTAAGTTATGTCAAACAAATGTCACATCAAAATCTGTTTAGCTGTCTTAGTTTACCCCAGAAAAAACGGACAGATTCAATTGAATTGGTATTTTTATCTAAACAAGAATAGAAATGATTAAAAGCCACTTATTTTGAAATTAAAAGATGTACACAGCTTTATTTATATAGATAATATACTTCATTAAATTGGAAGGCAAGAGTTAATTTTTGTTGTTGAGAAATCTGCTTCAGGAAACTGATTACCCCAACACATTTCAAGAGCTAATTGTCATGTTTATTAAATTTTCTCCTTTCTGTCCAATATAAACCACTCAAAATTATTAGTTTATAGTCAAAGAGAATGGAATATATACATGTTTTTGTTTCTTAAAACAAAACAAAAAGTTGAAAAGACACTGTTTTCAAATTGACATTGACCAAATGCTGTAATAATTTATTTTTTGATTCAGGATGGTTTGTGAATGCATTTTGGCATGTGAAAAATTGGTGTATCAACAGGGAGATTTTTGGATTGAATGCTTTAATCTTATTCGACGAATAATTGGTGGTGTGGACTATAAAGGTGTTCGTGAAATTATGAAGGTATGCTGTAGTGTGCACATTGTGTTTACGTTCCTTAAAATTAGGGTACCTTCTATTCTTCTTTATTGTTTTAGGGGTGTCGAGAAAAAGCTCAGACAATTCCTACAAGGCTGAATGCATCAGTGATACCTCAGTTGAAAGCATTGGAAAATGTTATCGAGTACATTTTTGATAGGAATGCTTGTTTATTGCCGGGCTATTTCATTGTAAATGAAATCCAGAAAGCATATCCAGACAACAAAAATTGGCCTCATTGGGTAACATAAAATATTTAATTATTAGTTCTGCTTTTAAAAACTGAATTTCTGATGCACATAATTGACTCTTCATTTCTAAATTAGAAATTGGCTTACCTGCTGTCAAGCTTTGTGGAGAGTTTTCGGCCTACAGCTCAAATGGTGTCTATAATAGGTCACTCAAAAATGTTACCAGTAGTTGAACATTCAGGATATGCTGATCATCTTATAAATCCATGGAAACTTGATCCCACAACACTGAAATTTAGCTTGAAGGGAAATCTACCATATGACAGAGAACTTCTTGAACGTCAAACTGGTCTACTGAGATATGTTTTGGAGCAACCATACTCCAGGGACATGGTTTGCTCCATGTTAGGACTGCAGAAACAGGTAAGATAGAATTTCTTGATTTAAATTTGTTTCTTGTAAATTTAAACATTGAAGTAAATGCATATTTAAAATAATTCAAGGGGAAGTAAAAATATGTTTGAAACCACAAAAACATGAAAATTGTTGTTGTGTGATTTTTTTGCTGTGTATGTGTATTTTGATATTTACATCTTTTAGCACAAACAGCGTTGTGTGGCTTTGGAGGAGCAACTTGTGGAGCTGGTCATCATTGCTATGGAAAGGTCTGAAACTGAAACAGAAACTGATGATGTGACTAACAGCCATTGGTTATGGTTACACCTGTCCAGTCAACTTATATACTTTGTACTATTTCAATTTGCAAGTTTTCCAAATATTGTTCTTGCCCTACATGATAAGGTAAGAAATATATGGAAATGAAGATTTCGTGTTTTGTTGGTACTTTTTTTGAGGATTACTGAGTGTGTTTGTTTCAGTTGGCAGGACGTGATTTGCGAAGGGGAAGAGACCATTTGATGTGGGTTCTTCTTCAATTCATTTCAGGCAGTATTCAAAGAAATCCAGTGAGTTGAACCTTGAGATCAGTATTAACTTTAAATGGAGTACTGTATATGTAGGTTTTCTTGATATTCCACCCTGGGGCTGCAGAGAGAGGAAGGCTTGGCATATATTACTATTTGGAATGGGACATGCCAGCTATTAAAGTGAACTTCACACACCACTAAGCATGAGAGCAACATACACATGACAGCAGTCACAGTCACATTCACATTCCATGTTCCTTGCAACTTGTACAGTCTCATCATTGAATGCTATTTCTAGTTCCTATTTCATCTTTATTTTCCTGTATGTCATCTTGTCATCCATAGTCATCTTCGTATTCCTGTATGAATGTAACTGTAAGATTGAAGACAAATAACTATCACCTTTCAGGAGCCTTTTTATTGCAAAATCAAACTATTTGAACTTATTAATCTGTATTTTTGTATCAAATTTAAAAAAAATTATTCATTTATTTGGATCACAGTTGATTCCACTCTTCCTTAACCTAGTATAACCTATCAATAAACTTTGACAGATGAAAAAGCAGGTATCATTTGGAGGAAAAGTAATGAATAAATAAATCTAATTGTGAATCATAATTGTGGAACTGAAGAAAAGCCAGAAAGTTGTTATTGCAAAATGCTAATAAGCACACCGACTCAAGAAACAGAATTTGAAGTAATTTAAAGGAATTGTGAAGTTCATGGAAATTTGTACATGTTGTCCCAAGTTGAACCTAATTTCCTCAATGTGCGAAGCTATTTAGAGCTGGGCAAGGCCTATCAGCTTTGAGTATTACGGAAATTTGTGCATATAGTACTCGGATTTTCTTGTTTTATGTTACTGTAAGTTATTACTGTCAATTAAATAGTTTAATGTGTAATAAAATGCCTATGTAAAGTACATGCAATGAAAGAATTATTGTGAAAAGGTTGAAAGATAATGGGAAAGAAAGAAATTTTTTCTCAATTCAATGCTCATTATTGCTGTATAATGAATTAGGATTTTTTAATTTTATATCTTGAACACTAGAACATCCAAAAGTATTTTGAAGGGGATGGTGTTTCATTTTACAATTAAATTTCAGTTTTTGTTTTGAAAATTGTAATCATTTACGGGACTGCTGAAGTTTAAGATATGTTCTGTTTTATGTATTCTTAAAAAATATATAAAACTGCAATTTGTGTATAACTTTTGACATACTTTGTCCACTTGTGTCATTTTGACACCAACAAGACTTCACCAGGGCTGTACCAAAGACATTGAATGACTGCGTTACTTAGCCCCTGGTTGATATTGCTAGGTTTTCAGTGAGCTTTTAATGGTCTTTTTTTAAATTTTTTGTTGACTTTTGATTTTATTTTCACGATTTTTGCCAGCATTTTTCAAGAACAGTACAACTTTTTTCTTTTTGAAGGTGGTGATAGCTCAACTAACCTGAGATCAATTAAATTTATTATGTCAGTCTCTTTCTAAAATGTGTATCATAGAGGATTTAGTTCTGCTAAGATTCTATGGGTCTTGCTAGATTATATAGCGAAAGAAAAGTATTAGGAAACTATATGAAATTTTATTTGCAAAAAATGTTTCTGTGTTGACTTTGTTATTGGCTGCTGATTTCACTTTCTTATCATTTTGACATAACATGTATTTTTCTACATTTGTAAAACCAAAATATAAAAAAAAAATGGTTGTTTTCTTTTATACCAAAAAACGTAATATAAAGCAGTAAAACAATTAAATGTGTTACTGTCACAGTAATCAGCTAAAGGTTGAAGTGAAACAATGGGGGAGAAGCTAGGAAGAGAATAAATAATTTTTTTGTGTAAATAATATTACAAGTTAAAATTTGCAAAATTGTCATAAAATAATTTTTTTTTTTTGGCACTACACTTCAATTTATTCCATGTCCTTTGTCAGGTCATCAATTGTTATGGTGTCATCCAATCTGGAGCTTAAAGATTACCATAGTGACGTCAAGCTCCCGATTGAATGACACCGTAACAGCTTGATTTACTTCAAAGGACTCTGTTTAAATCAAAGTGTAAATATACAGTATCTACTTACATTTTTAAGGACTTAATTTTTTTACTGTGATTAAGTATGCTTTCTTACTAGTTGTATTATGTTTTGCAGTTGAACAACTTTTTGCCAGTTCTCAAATTGTATGATCTGCTATACCCAGAGAAAGAATCACTTCCTGTGCCAGATTTTAGTAAAGCATTGTGTACTCATCAGATGGCAATGACTTGTATATGGATCCATTTATTGAAAAAGGCTCAGTCGGATCACTTGAACATCCATCGCCCTATTCCACTTACGTTGAAAGGTCACCATGAGTAAGTAGATTTGATATTGATTTTTAAATTTTTAATTGCGTAGCGGTGTTCATATACATTTTACTATGAGAGGTGATAGCAAACCATTTCAATTAATTTGATCAATTATGTTAATAAATTGGACATGGAGAAATGCTCTTTTAATATCTAATAACAATTAAATTTTCAATTGCATTATCTCTTAAACATTTATGGAAGAACATTTCCGGAGAGAAATTATGTTCATGATGGTAGGGTGGTATGCTACAAAAGATTTTTCACTTTATGAAACATTATTTTGCATATTAAAAAAGATATATCATTTCTCTTCATTTACACTGTCTCACATATGAAAATATTTATTTTATTTACTTGTTTAAGAAGCTCATTTCTCAGTTAGATACTAAGATTTGTAACTTAGTGAAATGGGTAGATGTATCCTGAGAATATATTCCTGAATACTGAGAATTTACTCTTGTGCATTCAGCGTGTTAGCTATTCCAGATGTAATTGATTATATGATGGAGTGCCAGCAGTCTTAATTTCTAATAATTCAAATCAAATGTCTAATTGTCATAACTTCCCAATTTGAACATTAAATTAGTACCAGATAAAATATTAAAAATTGATTTGTAATTTTTACAGGTTTCTTCAACATCTTGTGATGCCAAATAATCCAGCTTTGTGTATGGGGTCTGACTACAGAATTGCATTACTTTGCAATGCTTACTCGACAAATCAGGAATATTTTTCAAGACCCATGGCTGCTCTTGTTGAAACAATTTTGGGCACACAAAAAGGTCCCCAACAGCCTCCTCTTCCTCCTATGGCCAACAACGCTGCATTGGCCAATGGTCCAACTACCCCGTTGTCTATGTCCATATTGGATTCTCTAACTGTGCACTCAAAGATGAGCCTGATTCACAGTATTGTTACACATGTTATTAAATTAGCCCAAGCAAAGTCAAATATGGCTTTAGCACCAGCTTTAGTTGAAACATACAGCAGACTTCTTGTGTACACTGAAATAGAATCTCTTGGAATTAAAGGTTTTATTAGTAAGTATAAAATAATTATATATTTTACTGATAGTGATTTTCATATTATATTGGCATAGAGAATACATTTGTTATCATTTTGAATTTGGTTTATAATACACTTTTGTAATCTTGTAGGTCAGTTACTTCCTACAGTGTTCAAATCCCATGCCTGGGGAATTTTATATACATTGTTAGAAATGTTTAGTTATCGAATGCATCACATACAACCTCACTACCGAGTGCAACTACTGTCACATCTCCATAGTTTAGCAGCTGTTCCACAGACAAATCAAACACAACTCCATTTATGGTGAGTTTCATTTCTAAATTGACCCTTCTCAGTATTATATTCCACAAAAACATTATGTGGAACTCTTTTTCTACATGTTCTTTTCAATGATAAATGCCTTAGTTACTATTTTTTTGTTCCTTTTTTAGTTTTAGGAAGCAAATTGATGAGTTATTTCATTAGGTAAATATTCAATATTTTTGTTTCAGTGTTGAGAGTACAGCATTACGTCTTATCACTGGACTGGGTAGTGCTGAAGTTCAACCACAGCTTTCTCGTTTTCTCAGTGAACCAAAAACATTAGTATCTGCTGAATCTGAGGAGTTGAATCGTGCTTTAGTACTGACACTGGCTCGCTCGATGCATGTTACTGGCACAGGTGAAACTACTCAATGTGCTTATTAGTGTAGAATAACTTCATTTTTCCATTGCCTTAAATATCATTATCTTGCCTTTTTAACTAATAAGTTTGGTTAACAAAAAAGTCCAAGATATATTTTCATAATTTCCTTGTACCATAGATCAATATCAATTTTTCAAGTATAAAGTCAAGTATCAAATATGAAATAATTTTTATTATATTTCTACATTTTTTTAATGGTTAAATATTATTGTCTTCAGGTTCAGATGCATTGTCAGGTACATGGTGTAAAGATTTGTTGAACACCATTATGCAAAACACTCCTCATAGTTGGGCAAACCATACGTTGCAGTGCTTTCCTCCTGTCCTCAATGAATTTTTCCAGCAAAACAATGTTTCTCGAGAAAACAAGCAACAATTAAAGGTAAAAGATTTTATAATTTTGTACATAGTACAAGTAAACAAATCATTTGCTTTCTTCTTAAAGAGCTTGAGGCATGTGTGCTACCTAAAAATGTAGTCAGTTAATTTTACAAGCAAACTTTTGATGAACTATCTTAATACATTTTTTTTTTTATTTATTCATTAGAAATATTTGCAACATATGTAGAAAACATTGTTATTACCACGGAGCAAAGGAAAACTATCTTATTACTTATAATGCACTTTACTGTCTGTTACATAAGATAATTTAAATTTTACAGAAAGCTGTGGAAGAAGAATACAGAAATTGGACCTCAATGAATAATGAAAATGATATTATTGCACATTTCTCTGTGCCTGGAACATCACCACTCTTTTTGTGTTTGCTCTGGAAGATTATTTTGGAAACTGAAAGAATTAGTCCAATTGCATACAAGTAAAGATAACTTTTTTATTGTGGAGTTTTAGAAACACTTAAGCAGTAGTGTTGTTCAGTATACTGTCTGTAGGAAAATATTGTCATGTATTTTGTTTGTGCAGGGTGTTGGAAAGAATTGGTGCAAGGGCATTATCTGCACATTTGAGAAAATATTGTGATTACCTCGTATTTGAATTTGCAAATTCAGGAGGAGGCCAACATGTGAACAAATGTGTAGATGCTATCAATGACATGATTTGGAAATACAACATTGTTACAATTGATAGACTTATTCTTTGTTTAGTAAGTATGATACACAGCAGTAGTTCACTTATTTGTAGAATGGAGCCTAGTGTTTATTTCCAGTTCTAAATATTAATATTACTGAATATAAATTGAAGTTTTGTTGATACGAAAATGATCAACTGAATTGAAAAAATTATGAATTTGTTTAAACTGTTGATGAGCTGGCCTTGTATTTTGATGACTGTACACAATTTTGAAACATTGTGATAACTTCATATTATGTCAGTTTTAAATGTTTGCCATAATTGCATGCCATGAAGAATGTGATCCTTTTACTGATATTTTTTAGCAATACTTATATGTTTACAGTTCCCGATCGTTACTTCCAGATAATAGAAATATACTTGAATTTGAGAAATTCTCTGTCAAATTCTGTTGTTGTTGTTTTTAATTTGAACACATTTATTTCTTCTGCATTTTACAAGTAGTAGTGAGCATTCAAACTTTCCATATATTTGCGATTTAATTATAGTCTATATCCTATTAATACCTAATGGCATGCATTGATTATTTTCTTTGAAAGAAGTGTTTTATACATGTCTTCACCCAATGTTTTGAAATCTTTTGAGAAGTATTATCTACATATTATCTCTCTTGTTCTTGTAAATGGTGGTGTTTGTAAAAATTGTTTTCCATTAATTGGGTTTGTAAATTGTGACAACAGATATTTAGTATTCAGTAAGAAAAGTATTTTGTAAAGGTTTATATCTTCCAAACCTGGCCAATTTGTGAAATCTGTTTTGTCACTTGTGTCAAGTCAACATTATTGAATTCCTTTAAATTGTTAAATGGTACTAAAAATATTTTTATCATCATTATATTTTAAAGTTTTGAACCTAGAGATATTATTTTAATAATTTTTCTCCGATTATTTTCTCAAATATTAATTTTTAATACTTATATTGTCACTCCAATAACATCATTAATGAGTGATATATTGGAAGTAATTGCTATCCATGTTGTTACTGTGTTAATTGTTAATGTGTAGCAGTATTAATTGAGAGCAAAAGACCCTTCAAATAGGAATTCAAACCAGGTCTTCTGGTTATAATTTACAAGATCTTGATATATATTTCTGTGGGATTAAGGCAGAATCTGATATGCCTAAAAGTTGATTTTTTTGTTATTTGATAATTAATATTTTTTTATCTGGTAAAATTTTGGGGTGTTCTACCATAAAGGAAGAGAATGTCAGTTGAGAAACACCTTAATGGTCTTGCCACATTTTTTTACATAAAATCTTAATTTCGGCAAACCTGAAACCTTTGGAAAGTGTATTTTGAAAAATCAATTTATTTTTCATTATGTGTTTTGCCTTAGTACCACAAATTTGTGATAATAAATTACTTATTCAGAGTAAGTATTTAATGGTCTGATGATTTTGTCATGATCTGACAGTTAAGAAATATTGACTTACACTACCTACAGAACTAATATTATGCTAATATTTAATCCTTTGTAGGCTCTACGAACACAAGAAGGTAGTGAGGCACAAGTATGCTTTTTCATTATTCAACTTCTCTTACTAAAAGCTGCTGAATTCCGCAATAGAGTGCAGGAATTTGTGAAAGAAAACTCTCCAGAACACTGGAAACAGTCCAATTGGTAGGTTCATTGATACTTTTTTAATTAAAGCTATGTATTAACATAACTAATGAATGTTGTTTAACTTTGCGAAGTCATTGTTTTTGGTTTTTGTTTAAGGCATGAAAAACACCTTGCTTTTCATCGCAAATATCCTGAAAAATTTGCTCCAGAAGGAATTCTGGAACAAACAGGAGGTCCTTCCTCGCCTTATCATTCTTTGCCTGTATATTTTGGAAATGTGTGTCTGAGATTTTTGCCCGTGAGTTTCAATTGTTGTATTATAATGAATATTTGTGAAAAAATATGTGTACCTGAACTAATTGATGGTTTTTACAAATTTACAGGTCTTTGATATTGTAATACATAGATATTTAGAACTTCCTCCAGTTACAAAGTCTTTGGAAACTTTACTGGAGCATTTAGGCTGTTTGTACAAATTCCATGGTAGGAATAATCTTCAACTGTTCTTAATACAGTTTCATATTTTAAGTAAATACAAATAATAAATAAATCATAATTTATTTTTATTATTAGATCGTCCGGTTACGTACCTGTACAACACATTACATTATTATGAACGCAAGCTGCGAGACAGACCACCACTGAAGAGACGCCTGGTTTCTGCAGTTCTGGGTTCTCTGAAGGATATCAGACCTCCTGGTTGGAGTTTATCTGAAGCCTATCAGACATATATGAAACAGAATGATGAAAGTAGTTGGGTACCAGAGTTGGATTATTATATTCGTCTTGTCCGAAGAATTGTGGACAGTATCCTTGTATCAATGTATAAACTTTTAGAAACTATGCTGACATTTCTTAAAATTTGTTTGTTCTTTAATTGATGAAAGAATGGTATGATTGTTTCCTTAATTCCTAAATTCAGCTATGTCTGGAAAACCTCAATTTCCTACCACAGATTGGAGATTTAATGAATTTCCTAATCCTGCAGCTCATGCTTTATACGTCACATGTGTGGAATTGATGGCTGTGCCAGTAACACCAACAATGGTTGGTAACAATTTGCTTGACGTTGTCTCCAAAGGGTAAGTTTTTAATAAGTATACAAATAAAATGTTGAATTTGTTGTATAGTTCTTAAAAAGATTTAAATGATTTTCTTATTCTAGGTACACCGTTATTCCATATAATCAAATTCATATGTGGATTAATTCGGTTGGATTAATTATGGCTGCTTTACCTGACTCTTACTGGTCAGTGCTTCATGAAAGGCTTGTTGAAGTCATGACTTGTCCTCAGCTCATGCAATGGAATTATCGTAACACACCATTTCAGTTGTACAACTTCTCAGCAACCCATGATTCTCTCTTGGAGAACAAGTTTTCTTACACTTTGGCACTTGCTCATTCAATGTGGCATCATGCTGGTGTAGGGCAGATAGCTACTGTACCACAGTATGTATTTTTTTAAGTATTACCTTTCACATTTGGTAGTACCTTTAAAATTATGTTAAACATTTCTTTTATTTCTCATGCTTTCTAGATTTGTGAAAGAAAAGGTTCACCCAGTTGTGAAAACAGAAGAACAGTTCTTGTTCTTGTGTCATCTTGTGGGCCCGTTTTTGCAGAGGTTCAATACTGATAGACCTCGTTGTGTAATGGAATTAACTGTTGAATTGTATGAACTACTTGAACAAGTGGACAAAAATGTTACACATATGAACTACATGGACCCGATTTGTGATTTATTGTATCCTTTTCAGAGAGATAGTATCTATGTTTTTTTTCAGTGCAACTTATATTCTCATATATTTGGTGAAAAACAGGAAATTTTTTATTAAAATTGGCACCATATAATTTTGTCTATCATGGCATGTTTTATTCTATAAGTGGGTACTGGGTTTGAAACATAATTTAATGAAATTTTTCCATTGCAACATCTTAAAAGGAATGAAAAATTGAACTTCATATATTCATATATCCTATTTTATTTCTATTGATCACTATCTCACCATGGAATATTAATGTTTCCTCCTGGGAAATTTTTTTTAAAACCGTTAATAAACTCTCCAAAGTTGTCCCCTAGCAGTTTTGTAAATGTCTATACATTTCAAAATTACTTTAATTTAATTCAAAGTTCAAAATTACTTTAATTAAATAAAAATTAAAATCAAAATTAGTTTTGTAGAACAATTGTTAATTTGAGAGTGACTTTGTGAAAAATTTTTTTCTTAACAAATGTTTGCAGATACCATATCAAATATATGTTTGTTGGTGACATGATGAAGAACGAAGTAGAGTGCATCATTCGTAAACTTCGACCAGCTCTTCAGATGAGGTTACGCTTTATTGCTCATTTAAACATAGAAGAAATTAATGCTTCTTGAGAAAGGGCTGATAACCCTCAGAAGTAGGGTTACAAATAAAATTGGTACTCTGTTCTGAAAAAGTGGAAAAGAACATACAATTTTTCGCTTGCACTGAATGTGGTTTAAAATGACATTTCAATGAAATCTGAAGAAAGGGAGAAACATTCTGTATTCATATGATGGAAGTTGGAAGATTCAGAGATATGTGCGAGAGTGTGCGAGTGGAAATGTCTCCTCCCGCCCTGTCTTTGTGTGGATTAATTTGTTATTTATTTTCTCAAATGTACAAATTGTACATAAATACATTGCATTGGTATGAATGAACCCAAGAATAGCCATACTTTCATGTACTTATGAAGTACATTGGTACTTTCTTATTCACTGCCTTCTTTTTGTATTATTTGTGATTCATTTTCTGAGTATTCTATTTTGTCTTCGTTTTATCCTGTATGTTATTGATTATAAATCCTTCGATGTGCAATATAAAGCAGCCATGTTAACATTTAATTGTCATTTGCAACATTCCATTTTCCAAATGGTTTCTGATTGTGTGAAGATTTTAAATGTTGATAATATTCTTTGAAGAATTTGTTATAATTATCATTTGAAAGGAAATGTTACAATGTTGAACCAAGAAGAACTATTTTTGAGGATTTGTAGTAATCCTGATTAATTTGACACACTTCAGAAAGTGAAATATTGTTCGAGGCTTCCACATTACCCATAAGGTGTTTGAATATTTTTGAGATTCCTGGGGATGGAAGTTTTTGTATAACAATGCAGTATTCATTTTTCATTGACCATAATTTATTCTTCCTAGGACTTACGAATTGTGTGTACTGCAAGGATGTCTTGACTTGAATCTTACTGTGAAGTTGTATATAGTCTTGTACGAAACATTTTTCCATATGTATTTTATATGTATTTTTATTATAAATAAATGTAAATATTTATTGAAGTTATTAATCTTTGTATTCTAATTCCAAGCTACCTACTTAATGCGATTCTTAATACAAATTTTAAGTAATGTTGCTAACATAAGTACATGCAAAGTATTTTTTTGCATCTTGTGTGTAATTTTGAAATGATAACACATTAGAATTGTATCTAAAGAAACAATTGCTTCGCTTACCCATCCTCGCAGTTGCTCTAGTGAATGGGAATAAAAGCTTCTCAGACTCCGTCCTACTTGTTACACAGCTGGAGCGAATTGGAACAACAAACATGTTTACTCAATTACAAGCGTGGACCAACCGGAGGAGGCGCTCTAATGTCTGCATTGTAAGCGGGCGATGCGGGCGGGACGGGAGGACGGGATGATGGCAGTCGCGGGGAAGTGCGACGCACGCCGACACCTACGCCGTCCAAGGAGCTGCCGCTGTCTGTGCCTGTGCCTGCGCCGTGTCCGCGTGTGACGTGCCGCGAATAGAGAAGGCCGTTTCGGCAACCTTTTGGACAACGCACGATTATTGCATTCTGAACAGTTAGTTGCGCGGCGAGCGGCGTGGCTAGAGGATTGCCTGCCTGCCACCTGCCCTCCAGGAGACGAGTCCAAGTGACCGCAGCGCTCACCTTAAAGCTGGCCGACAGCTTATCGCTTTGAGAGCGGGAGGTGGTCAGTCGTGTGTTGTTCTTCTTCGGTGTTCTCAACTGCGATACGACGGTAGTGTACGAAGAGCGGGGAGTGAGAGAAAAGTGAAAAAAAATCGATGCTTTGTAAATGTCGAGTTCGAACTCGTAAAGTGCGCCATGACTTCGCATGCGAGCAACCTGCCACAGGTGGCAGAAGAAGACGAAATGTACGAGCGAAAGGACGATCCTGTTGATCACCTATGCTTTCAGGTGGGTTCGACTTACAGCACGAGCTGTGTGATCATTTCCATGCAAAGAAAACGAAACTAAATTCTATCTAACAAATCATCATTAATTTGTAATATTTCATATTAATGAGCTGGTAAAACAGGCTCTGTTGAATGTATTGTCACGGATTAAAAAAATGACACACGCTTCAATTGTCCCAAGGTGTCAAACCATTTCAAGGTCCTTACGTGCTTTGACACCTCGCGAAGAGTTGGCACACGTGTGCGGAAGACAAAAGTGTTCAGTATTTGTTATTCGCGTCATGGTTAATCCTGAAGCAACGGCGCGTGCCTTGCAAAAAGACGAATGTCCTATGTCGGCAGGTGAACATCGCTTTGAAGCCCCTGGATGACGCGGCCCTCCCACCTGCGTTGTCGACCCCGCCGCGACGCCGGGGTGTGCGCCGTCTGTTGCCGCCGCTTGTAACTTCCAGCGCCGGTAAGTCCCCACGCAACAGCAGACAGGTGCTGTCACACTAATGAAACTCCTTTTAATTAAGTGGATTGAATACACTTGACACGGCTCTTTTTTTGTAAGAAATTGTATGTGTAATAAAGTAAATCATATGCATTCATTGTAAAATTCAAGTAGTGGCATTAAAAAAATCGCCCTAATTTGCGGGCCAGGAAATTAGTTTGATATCGTGTGACCTTGAGTAATTTACTTTATTTTGAAAGGGAAATTTTTAAAATTCCTTTTGCATTATTAACACGTTTATTTAACAGTTACTGACAACAAGACGACATATATCATTACGGAGAAGGAAATAAAATGCCTGTGAGAGAGTAAGCAGTCGGTGAACTTAAAGTGGACCTTCCACGCTGAGAGTTGGTTAAAAAAAGAATGAAAGACTGTTGGTTTGACGATGCTAGTCAAAGCTTATTACACGATTATAAGAAATTAAATGATTCTGCTTGATTGGAGCTTGTTCGCAGAATGACAGAAAGTAAAAGGTAAATGACCACAAATAAAACAAAATTTGCAATACAGAGGGGCATATCCTCTGTAGAGTGGGGTTTCTTTCATCTAATTTGTTGCATGACATCTTATGTGTTCTGCCAACACTTGCTAGAGAGGGGCGACAGGATGGGAACGATAAACTTATTTTTACGATAAACTTATTAAAACCATCCCAAAGTAGAATGCTACCTTTGCTTTTTCCGGGACTGTATGCGCTGATTGCATTTACATTCAAGTAATCACATTGCGATGCAGCTTCTGAGTTACTCGCGGAAGTCCAATGCGTGAGAATTAAATTATCAACTTCGTTGGAAGGCCAGTTGTAGCACGCGCGGGACTGCCGCCTTTGAACTTGCAACAGTGCACTACTTCTAGAAACGGAGTGCTTAATGCGGTTACGGAGTGCAGTACCCGCCTTGCGAATTTGAAGGTCCCTCTCTAATTGGCCGGGCTGGTCGAAACGTGACCTTCCAGTCCGCGAGCTAACTTGCACAGGGATCGATTTTGTTTCCATAACAACGTTGACGTCGCGGTGCTAGACCACACGAAGATCTGCTCTTCTTGATTGCTTGGTTCTCCAAGAACATCGATCGCGTTGGTGGGTTCGTGTGCGAATGGACAGAAGCCAGCAAGTAATACGCTTCAGCGGTCACGACACAACTAAGAAATTAGCTTTCTCTTTCCGATGTGTTGCGTGTTTTGCAGATGGCTGGCAACGAATTGTGACCACTATGTTTACACGTACTTGGCAGGCACAATAGACAACCTGTTGCTTGGTGAGTCTTCTGTGCTCAAGGACGTCATGAGATTTCATTCGAGTTGGTGTTGGTGAGGAGGAATATCGTATACTAGCCTTCATCCCCGTGTTTTGATTTATTGAAAAGCTATGCAGCATGAGACAACTTTTAAAGTATTTTCTCTGTAGGTGATTGTATTATTTGTGGCTTTTCTCACGCCACTGCTTCAAAAGATAATGTACAGTTTTATGAACTACTAGCGGAATCAGGCAGACGTCCCATTCTCCATCTCTCTCTCCCTCCATCTTCCTTGATCCTACTCTCTCTCCGTCTCTCTCCGTCTCTCCCGTCCTCTCATCTCTCTCTCCCGTCTCTTTCTCTCTCGTCCGTCTCTCTCTCTCTCCGTCTCTCTCTCTCTCCGTCTCTCTTCTCTGTCGTCTCTCTCTCTGTCCGTCTCTCTCTCTTGTCCGTCTGCTCTCTCTGTCCGCTTCTCTCTCTGTCCGTCTCTCTCTCTGTCCGTCTCCTCTCCTGTCCGTCTCTCTCTCTGTCCGTCTCTCTCTCTGTCCGTCTCTCTCTCTGTCCGTCTCTCTTCTTGTCCGTCTCTCTCTCTGTCCGTCTTTCTGCTCTCTGTCCGTCTCTCTCTCTGTCCGTCTCTCTCTCTGGTCCGGTTCTCGTCTCTCTGTCCGTCTCTCTCTCTGGTCCGCTCTCTCTCTGTCCCGTCTCTCTCTCTGTCCGTCTCTCTCTCTGTCCTCTCTCTTCTGTTCCGTCTCCCTGTCCGTCTCTCTCTCTGTCCGTCTCTCTCTCTGTCCGTCTCTCTCTCTGTCCGTCTCTCTCTCTGTCCGCTCTCTCTCTGTCCCGTCTCTCTCTTGTCCGTCTCTCTCTCTGTCCGTCTCTCTCTCTGTCCGTTGCTCTCTTCTGTCCCGTTCTTCTCCTGTCCGTCTCTCTCATCTGTCCGTCTTCTCTCTCTTTGTCCGTCTCTCTCTCTGTCCGTCTCTCTTCCTCTGTCCGTCTCTCTCTCTGTCCGTCTCTCTCTCTGTCCGTCTCTCTCTCTGTCCGTCTCTCTCTTCTGTCCGTCTCTCTCTCTGTCCGTCTCTCTCTCTGTCCGGCTCTCTCTCTGTCCTCTCTCTCTCTGTGCCGTCTCTCTCTCTGTCCGTCTCTCTCTCTCTGTTCGTCTCTCTCTCTCGGTCCGTCTCTCTCTCTTCTCTGCCGTCTCTCTCTCTCCTGTCCGTCTCTCTCTCTCTGTCCGTCTCTCTCTCTCTCTGTCCGTCTCTCTCTCTCTGTTCCGTCTCTCTCTCTCTGTCCGTCTCTCTCTCTTCGGTCCGTTCTCTCTCTCTGTCCGTCTCTCTCTCTGTCCGGCTCTCTCTCTGTCCGTCTCTCTCTCTGTCCGTCTCTCTCTCTGTCCGTCTCTCTTCTCTGTCCTCTCTCTCTCTGTCCGTCTCTCTCTCTGCGTCCCGGTCTCTCTCTCTGTCCGTCTCTCTCGTGTCCGTCTCTCTCTTTGTCCGTCTCTCTCTCTGTCCGTCTCTTCTCTGTCCGTCTCTCTCTCTGTCCGTTCTCTCTCTGTCCGTCTCTCTCTCTTGTCCGTCTCTCTCTGTCCGTCTCTCTCTCTGTCCGTCCTCTCTCTCTGTCCGTCTCTCTCTCTGTCCAGTCTCTCTCTGTCCGTCTCTCTCTCTGTCCGTTCGTTCTCTCTCGGTCCGTCTCTCTCTGTTCCGTCGTCTCTCTTGTCCGTCTCTCTCTCTGTCCGTCTCTCTCTCTGTCCGTCTCTCTTCTGTCCGTCTCTCTCTCTGTCGTCTTCTCTCTGTCCCGTCTCTCTGTCCGATTTTCGAGGAAAGAATGTACATCGACAGCTTTCAATTAGATTAGAATCTTGCTTTATGATTATTTGTCACAATCACAACACTTAATTAACTGTGTTGAATTAAGCTCTATATTTCCTTGGATAACAGAAGGAACAGATATTATCTTACACGGGCTCCGTGTCGCGTTATGATAAACGCTAAGCAGCCTGGCCAAGGTCGCTGACTTCGAAACACTGGACGGGGTGACGGCAGCGGCAACGTAGACTGCGGGAATAAACCATCTGTTTCCGCGTTGCACACAAATGGAGACAGTTCGGCAGAATTCGCTCCTTGCTGTATCAGCGATTTGTTTTTAAAATGTTTATGAATGCAATATACGGCACTAGAATGGCTCCACCCAGTCGCCGACTGCAAGTTGCAGACACCTTCAATTGTCGCGACCCCGGAACATGCCAACCACAGTTGGGAAGTTGCAGTTCGTGACATATTACAATTTTAATGGCAGTAATAACGTTAATTTTGGGCTAAAGGCAGTTGTTCGACTTTAGTTATGTTTGTGGGCCTAAAACTGTTTTACTAGACGCAGCGTTGCACCTCGTAAGATGGTGGCGCGCTCGTAAACTCCGCACCGAACCTCATGTGCTTCTTGTCGGCTTCTTTATCGTCTGACTCCTCGTTCTGTTGTACATCGCCGCAAGACTCTTACCATCTTTTCTCCGTCTCCATTTCAGTAAAATCATATTTTCTAGTGTAGGCGTCTCGTTCCCTGAGAGGTCACATACCCTACAGTTCCCAGAAAGCTCGCGATGCACGTGTTCGCCGACTGAGTCATATCAATCTTCCGAAGTTCCTGTTACATCTACGATCTCTGTCTACTGGTGTGCAATTTTTCTGCGTTAAGACGCAAAACCGAAAGGGGTGGCCTGCTTCCGAAAACTTCCATTATCTCAAGGGCGTTTAAACGGCGTGAACTTAAACGTACTGGCGCCGTGGGTGTGTGCCGGCCTGTGCCAGCGTGCTGGCATAAATGCGATCCATCGCAAGTACTGACCAAGTGGTGATGGCTGATAAGAGGTTATTTCCATTTAAAAGAGTTTTTCAAATTTTCGCGACGACTATGGACTTCATTCTAAATATCATATCTGATCTTTGTTTCTCTTATGCTGAAAAATTGATACCTGCCCAAATAATAGTTAAGTGTACACTCTTCCTAAAGTTCGTGGATAATTCTGTAACTCATCACTGTGAGTTTGGCAGGATAAAGAATTTTTCTCCATCTCACATGCACCACAGATGATTTGTCAATGGCAAACGCCACACTTATGTTTTTTTTCCTTCTTTCAAAAGGTACGAAACACATCTCAATAAATTTTACAGTCCATTTATATTATAAACTATGTTTACTCGTTGGAAGTGAACGTGATGAAAGTTTTTATCCCTTATTTTTCTAGTGCTAACAATTATATTTAATTGAATTATGCATCCTTCCAAACTATTAGAATCTCAAACTACTGAAACAAAGGAATTTCTTACCGCAACAAACATTACGTAAATCTCACAAGGACCGAGAATGTTTGTTCAACTTGTGAAGTATCAACACAGTGCGTGTAGGTATTTATACAGTAACGCAGCTCCGTGTTAATGGCCTATGACGTGTTGGTCAGCGACTCACGCGATCCGCGCGGCGATCAAGAAACACTACACCACCTCACAATTTATAATGGCCCATTCACAATGCAAACGTAAACATAAGCATTACGCGTAAACGTAAACATTAACATAAGTGATAGATCGAAGTATTCACAATGTCTAACATAAATGTAAGAAAAATAAGTGTTTCTATTGGCTGTGAGACATTGTCGTTTACTATTAGTTGGATCTGAGAATCGATTTCGAGATATCAACTGTGTCCATTGCCCATATGGCGTTAGTTCGTCTATCGACTTCGTTGCTATTTCGATTCTCGATTTTGAGTTAACGTACTGTGATTAGTTCATTTCTTCTGCCTTACTTAGGCACAAGCATAGAAGCTTGAAGCTTGCAAGCTTTTAAGTTAACGTCTTACGTGTTATGCTTATGCGAACGCATTGTGAATGAGTCCGCTTATGGACGTAGTCCCAACTTTTATGTTAACGCTATGCTTATGTTTGTTTACATTGTGAATGGGCCTAAATACAGCATCGTTCTGCTACATCTAACCAAAAACTAAATGTTTTTTATATCCATTTTAATTTATTTATGCACATAACTAAAACGTGTCGTAGAAGTTTTGAATAATTTTAAGAAAATAAATCATTTAAATCTAATGAATGTTCATTGAAAGTGAATTGTGGAATTATGAGGAAGAAAAAGTATTTCCATATTGTTCATGAAAATATGTAGAAAGTAATCTAAGTAGTAAATAAGAGTATCTAGGAGGTAATAACTCTATTTTTTATCAGGTAACAATACGTTTCCGTATTTCCTTTCTAGGTCTATTGAACAAGCAAACTAGTGATGCTACAACATGGCACCAACGTTATCGTAGTGAAGTTTTCTAATTTCCTTTGCGTGGACTGGCTTTACGGTCTTGCCTCATCGTCTTGCCAGCTGCCATCTATCGCCCCCCAAAGTATTTTAAAAAAATGTTCTCAATTTTTAAGTTTTCTAATAGTAGAACCTAATAGTAGAACGAACAGCACGAATTACATTTAAATAAATTTTGCTGAAAATTCAGATGCTAAATATTAGATATCTACATTTTGTTTCCTTTTTGTTGACGTAATCCTCTGCGTAACCTCTACAATACTTAAATAATGTTGAATATCGTCACAATATTCATTTCAATCAGTTCAAAGCTCTAAATAAGTGTTAACCATTTTTGGGCCCATTTCCTTAACCTCTCATTCAATAATAGATTCAGTCATTCGTTGCAATTTATTGGAGTATTCATTCTTTAAATCATGTATGTATTCGTCATTCGTTATAGTGGTGCGCCGCAACCACCATCCTCATTCATCAGTTCTTTCATTAGATAAACATCGGGAAACTTCATCCTCGAATGGCGTGCTGACACAAAACGAGAGATAAGCCTCGAGAGTGAAACGATCTTGTTAATGCTTAACGAAAGAGCTTTGTTAGTACTAATTTTAATTAGGAAGATCCGGCTTCAACTGATTTCGGAGTTTCACGGATGCATTCAAAATGGATTTTGACATTGTTGATAATGGAATGTAGACGTCAAATCCTGCAATAATCATCTGGTGTGTGCGTTCAATTTTATCGGCGAAATGACGTTTTGCAGACGGCGAGCTGTGATTTAGCTATGCTCGTTTATTTAGGAATTTGATAAATATCTCCGACATTCAATTTCTTTGCTCGTTACTTTTAAGTAATAACATATTGTTTTTTTCTCGGTGTACTTATGTTAATTTTAAATTCTATGTTCTATGCTACATAATTGCCGATAATCGAACCAATTCAAACGTTTATCAAGTATTTCATGCTATTTCTAGCAATAGTATATTGATTCTTTTTCATCAAGACGTGTAGAGTTAATTTATTACTATTAAATCTAGTGTCAGAGAGGTTTCTTAAATGGGCCTCGGACCGCGCGCGATTTTTCCTTTCTCTTCCTTGTCCTCTCCTCAGCTCTTACAAACACTTGTCGGGAGACTAGTGGGGATCATAGATCTTGTCCCAGCTGGGGCCGGTGCCCAGCTGGTCTGGGAAATACTTGGGTGAGGAATACCCAGCAATCCGACCGACGTGTAAGTGTGCGTCCGACCTCACCATTCAGTAGGGGAGGAACACAGCCACCTCCCATGATAAAAACGGGCACTACACCTGCGGCACTAATGACCTTAGCAGTTGACGCTCCCAGAAACACGAAATAATCATTCAATTAATCGATCATACCTGATTAATTATTCACACATTACCACTATATTTGTATTTCCCACATTGTTATGGTGATTAGTCAAATTATTATGATCAAGGTGAAACTTTCATTATTGTAATTTAGTGTTTAATTATTGCAGTGATTCAACTATTGATAATTATTTTTAAATTCATGTATTTTGTACTTAATCGATGTTCGGAAAGTTGTACCATCTGCCATTTGAACGGTCTCTGATTAAAATAACGTGCAACTTTTTGCTCTGTTCAGAATTCTGTTCAGTTATTCAGGAAAGCAAATGCATTTCACTAAGTCATACAATAGAGTGGATCTTTGGCATTTACTCAATGATTTACAGTTATTATTAAAGCTTGTAACTGCAAGAACTAAAACTAAACTTAAACTAAAACGATTGTTTCAGTATCAATGAGAAAAGGTTGAGATCTCGCACCATAAAAAAGGAAAGAATTGCGTAATTGATTCGACATTGCGAGTACAGATAACGAGAAATAGAAAATTTTGATGACTTTTGCGGTCAAGAGTTCGAATTGTCAATAAAACATGCATGCAGTTGTTTCCTTACGAAGCAAAAGAGCAGGAAAATGTCAGAAAACAATTTTATCTAGAAGAATGTGAAATACAGCGATTTGCATTGCAGATCTGTGGGAAAACACGAAGTTGCAAACTTGGTTAAAAGGGATAAATTTTGCCAAAAATAACAGAATTGGACCGGAGAAGACTGGAGCAAGGTTTGTAATGAGTTCAAAAAATAAACAGCGTAAACGAAAACAGAAACATGTAAATATGTTATTTTCTATGTTTGCTTCTTATACAAGTCGTCATTTTAGATATCGCCAGCTAAGAGGAAGTCCTTTAGACGCATGCGCAATGACAAAGTAGAGTGGAATGAGTATACCATCGTCATTGCAGTATGATTTGTTTAGTTACTATCCACCAACTTTCAAGAAGGCCCGGCTTTGAGCAAGAAAACACGCGTCATGACCAATACAGCAAGGTGATGCAGGACAATCTGCTTCCTCAGGTGAAAGAAGAGTTTGCGAATAATTATTTTGTGTTCATGTACGTCTTGGAGCAGTGCTATAGAACAAAAATAATTTTTGTGAAGAAAACTAACAGAAAACTCTAATTTGCTCAGGAAATTCGTTTGAATTCAAAACAGAAAGTATGGAAGAAATATAAAAAGAAACCTCGAGGCAAACAATTATTACAAGGAACTCACTAGTGCATGCGACATCTTTTCACGTTACCAGAAAAGGCCATAAAATGCAAAGAAAGCTTTGCAACAGCGAATCGAAACTGACAACAATGCTAAGGAAGGATTCTTGACCCCCATATTTCACTCAAAATTACGTGACAATTACAAATGTGTTAAAAATGTGTAGGATGTTAATAAAAGAAATAATTATGGAGAACACATTTAATATGAAAAAAATACAAATTTTTAATAATAAAGCTATAAGAGTGGGTCAAGATATTTTCAATTTTCTGTAGTTTTGGAAAATTGAGATTTAGCCGTGAAACCATCTTTGCCATCATTGTCAATGTTACATGTGAATTCCAATTCTTAATATAAATGTAAAGAAAAAATAGATTCCTGACAGTCTAGGAACTTTTGAGTACCAGACAGTTATCAACATTTCGGTCGTTACTGTGCGACCTTCCTGAGGTAGAATTCAATGTATTGACGAGGAGCAATCTATTGGCTCCTGACGTGAAGTCTATTCCAAAGAAATGGAGCATGTTTTGAAAACATTTTGAAAACGCCTGGGAGTCTCTAAGCAAAGAACCCCCAAAATTGATTTTTCAGAATAGCAGAGTTTCCAGTTGGGCCACACAGTTTAAGCGTTAGTGTCGTTTACAGATGACCGGCGTTTTGTAGGAGGAAAAAAAACCCAACAATTATTTCCGATAAAAATCTTGAAATACATTCTCCATATAAACGTACGTGTACGAAGAAGTAAAAACGAGTCAAAAACTTCTTGGTTCATACAATACTGATTGTGCCCGTGAGTAATGCCGCCTGTTGGGCAGGCAGTGCCTTTGCGGATATGGCAAACGAATGCATTTTTCGTCCAAACTCCCTCGTCTTCCGCCTCATTTCCCGCTTCCGCTCCCGACGCGCACGTTCGGACGTCCGTATTTAGCGCACGCACGACAACAGCGCGGGGCACGCCCCTTTGGCCCGCGGCGGCAGCGGCCAGGAAGCGCCGCCGCAAAGCGCTCGGGGCGGTCCGTGCGCTCCAAAGGCTTCACCACTGGCGCCGCCCCCTCCGCCCACGCCACGTGACCTACGCTCCACCCTCCACGCGCGCCTCTCCTGTCCCACCTCCTCGCTCCGCCTAACCCACCTACTCCACCCACTCACTCTCGTCACGAAACATGCCGCTTTCCACTCGCTCCATACACTCCCGTACCGACCCACCTCACTCCTGCTCTGACACTTTACCCAACACACACCCCTTCCCCCATGGTCATTCTCCGCTCCCGCTTCACCATGTCCTCGCACCACCCTGCCTGTCCACCCGCTTCCATTCCGCTTCTTTCACCTCCTCGCATTGCCCTTCCCCGTCCAGCCCCACCCTCGTCTCGCCCGAGCCTCGATCCCGCCTCAAAACCACATCCCTTCACTTCCGCCTTGGTCCGCGCTCCCCACCCCCGCTGTCGCCCAGTCCTAGCCCCCCGCCTCCTGTACTCTGCTTCTCCTCTTCACGGCTGCACCCCGCCATCTCCTGCTTCATCCATTCAACGCCTCGTCTATCCCCTCCCGTTATTCCCGCTCCTTCCACCACCCTTCTCGTCTACCCCCGCCCCGACAACTCCGCCTCGTCAACCCCGCCCCGTCAACCCCGCGTCGTCAACCCCGCCGTCGTCACCCCGCGTCGTCAACCCCGGTCAGCTTCAACCCCGCGTTCGTCAAACCCCGCCTCGTCAACCCCCGCCTCGTCAACCCCGCCTCGTCAAAACCCCCCCCGTTTCAACCCCGCCTTTGTCAAACCCCGCCTTTCAACCCCGCCTTGTCAACCCCGCGCTTGTCAACCCCGCCTTGTCAACCCCCGCCTTGTCAACCCCCGCCTTTCAACCCCCGCCTTGCAAACCCCCCTTGTCAAACGCCCCGCCTTTCAACCCCGCCTTGTCAAACCCCCGCCTGTCAACCCCGCCTTGTCAACCCCGCCTGTCAAAACCCCGCCGGTGCAACCCCGCCCTTGTCAACCCCGCCTTTCAACCCCCCCTGTCAACCCCGCCTTGTCAACCCCGCCCCGCAACCCCGCCCCGGTCTCAACCCCCCCCGTCCAACCCGCCCCGTCAAACCCCGCGCCGCAACCCCGCCTCCAGTCAACCCCGCCCCTCAAACCCCGCCCGTCAACCCCCCCGTCAACCCCGCCCTTGTCAACCCCCCATGCACCCGCTTCTGAACCCCCCCCGTCACACCGCCCCGGTCTCACCCCCCGTCACCCCCCCGTCAACCCCCCCCGCTACCCGACCGTCTAACCCCCCTCCGCCGTCCGTCACCCCAACCCCGCCCTCCATCCCCAACCCCGCCCCGTCAACCAACCCACGCCCCGGTCCCAACCCCGCCCCGTAAACCAAACCCCGCCCCGTCAATACCTCCGCCCCGTCAACCCCCTCCGTCAACCCTCACCCTCAACCCCGCCCACCTCAAACCCGCCCGTCCCAACCCCGCCCCGTCAACCCCGCCCCCGTCACCCCCGCGCCCCGCAACCCCCGCCCGTCAACCCGACCCGTCAACCCCGCCCCTTCAAACTTCCGCCCCGTCCCTCAACCCCCAACCCCGGCCCCGTCAACCCAACCCCGCCCTCTTCAACGCCCAACCCCGCCCCGTCAAGCCCAACCCCCCCTCCAACCCCAACCTCCGCCCCTCAACCCCAACCCCGCCCCGTCAACTTCGCTCCGTCTACTCCGGCCCTGTCTACTCCCGCCCCCGCTTCCCCAACCCCGACTGTCCCATCCAGTTAGCTCTCCCAGTCAGTCCTGACCAACCTCCGCGCCCATTCGACCCGCGTGAGCCTCACTTCACACATAAAAACAGACCGCGCGGCGTGCGCTGACGCGTTAGGGGCCACCGCATCCCCCATGTGCTCCGCCCTGTTGGCGTGTGGGTTGTGGGAGAGGTGCCGTGCTTCTCTGTAAATATTCCGTGTGAATGGTACACTCGTGTTGATTATCCGCCCGCTGCTCTTTTTGTGTTGGGTTTTGTTTGGTCTTTATTTAGTGTAATTCGTGGGCGTAGGCACTTCGCTTCATAGACTTTTTAACACGTGGTGACGGTTCTTGGTATGACAACGGGGTGGGCCCACCGGTACATTAGCATTAAAGGGAGGTCACCAGCTAATGAGCGTGTCTCAAAATTCTGAGAAAATCAAGGCGTGTAATTTTCCCATTCTTGAAAATGCATGTAATGAAACAGGAAAATGGAATACATTGCTATTCCGGGCGCGAGAGGCGTCTGCCACCAACACGCGCTTGACACGATCGTGCGTGGGCAGTGGGGGATGTGCGACCTTTCTCCATAAATTTGTGGTTCGGATGACGTAATTGTGATGATTCCACAGCCCTTCTGGTGATTTTCGATTGGGTTTTGGTGTGTGTAATTTCGAGATCGTATGCAGGACTTTGCGGTAAACATTATCCAAACATCGTGTCGATTCTTGGTGGAGCCCAGGATGGGTCACAGATATATTAATACTAAAGGAATGCTATCAGCCAATGGACGTGACAATTCTGGGAAAATATTAGCGTGTAATGGTCTGTTCTTGAAATATTGCATGTTAAAAAAAGAAATATAATGTATCCGTCGCGTTGGGGGCTGCCACAAGCCTCATGCTACACATTCTGGTTCGGAGTAGGCGGAGAGAGGGCTGCCGCGGAACGCGCGCGTGCGAATGACACGTTTATATTTATTGTTTGCGGTTCTACTGACGTTTTTCGATTGGGTTCGAAATTCCGCGTACGTCGTAAGAGTTGCCTACACTTTGTGGCGTCGATATCCACGTTCGTCATTTTAGCACTCTGTCAGACGATCTGGCTCAGGACATGAATTGATGTCGCTGCGTCAAGAAAGGAGGCCCTAGGGTACGAATATCGACGGTCGCGGTGGCAGGAGTTTTGACACTCGTTTCGTCGAATTCTGCCACTTTTTGGAGGAGAATTGTAGTGGGTGGCTGCTTGAGGTACTTTTCATGGTTTCGCCAATCAACACCAGGGGAATACCAGAGCAGTACCCTAACATAGGGGCCACGGACCATGCGCGATCTTTTCCTCCTCTTCCTTGTCCTATATTCGGCACTTACACACACTTCTTTCCATCGCCGAAATGTCTTCATTGAAGTGATTCCCGTTTGCGCGATATGTGTGGGAGGATTTGCTAGTTTCCCTAGATGTAGGTTTAAGAAACGAGCACGTAGATTACAGTCGGAAACTAGTGTTGTTACAACGGCACGTACTCTTTCGCTTTATTTGTAACTTTCCCAATTTTCGAAAATTCAGGGAGATGAACAAAAATCGGGCCTGCACCATTTTTATAAGCGTTCTTTGCTCTGTCTATATCTATATTGGAATGTATGTTTTGTCTGTCCTTAACACCGAAAAACTGATTTACGCCAAAACGTCTTCTCAGACCACCAGTGACTAAAGTGACCAGTGGCTACAGTGGCCAATGATTTACATCGTAGACAGACTCTTTCATCAAAATGGATATTCAACGATCGATTTGCGAAACGAAATTTGCCGATCGTAATATTTTAAACGGATATTTTGTTTTCGGAGGAACTTGACACAACGCCACGTGGGCATTCTCAATCTTTTCCTTCTGTAATTTTTTTCTCAGATAGAGCAAAGAACGCTTATAAAAATTACGCAGATCCGATTTTTGTTCATCTCTTTGGATTTTCCAAAATTTGAAAAGTTAGAAATAAAGCGAAAGAATACAACACAATGTGTTAGAGGAAGTATTTTACTACATATAGAAAAAAATATTTATCCACTTTCTCGGTACCAGGGTTACCAATATTAAAATATATTATGTAACTCTAACTAGTACAAGAAAGTACGTGCTGTTTTAGCAACACTAATTTTTCTTTAAAATGTTTTGTTAGTAATGCAAAAGAACAACAATATGGATTGATTCCTTAAAATTAATAAAATTATAAAATTTAAGAAATTGTTTATGCTCGAGTATTAACAACAGTTGCCAAGTTTTTCTTTCGAAAAATCGCCACAGCATTACAATGCATTCTATCTACTGCCTAAGTGTGTGTAATAAAAAAAACAACAATTGACAACCCCTGGTATCCTTCGGGGGCGGCGCATGGTGCAATGGAGCGCGTTGCGATGAGGTGGGCGTGGCTGCGTGCGCAGGGCAGTGGATGCGGCCGGCGCCCACGTCGCCTACGGCGCCCCCGCGCCACCGCCGCCTGCTGCCCGGCGCGTGCGTCTCGGCCTCCGCCTCCGGCAGCCCCCCCGGCGGCCTGTGCGACCTCGCCGCCTGCACCGCCTCCACGGCCTCCTTCGTCAGCGGCCTCGCCCTCCGCGCAGGTAGGGCCCTGCCGGCCACCACGCTCTCTTGTCATTTGTGCTTCTGACGCACGAAACTCACTTTTCTTGGTTGGAGTTGTTTTGTGTTTGTTGTTTCTGAAGCCTGGGTTCTGATAAAGGTGTCCATTGTCATGAGCTACATTGTGGAGATTTTTAAATTTTGCACATGAGTTTCTAACGCTACCATTGGGTTTTGGCTTTTACGTTTGCCGTGCAAGAGTCCAACAATTTTGGTCATATTTATCCGTGTGTCGTTCCCTGGGTGGATAAATAAGGAACCTGATTATGATGGTTAGTTATTGAATGGGTGATTTAGTACTCGTATCTTATGTGTAACGTCGTCGGTGTGTATCCAGCCGATGCTCATACCGATTCATAAAAAAACCCTGATAAACGCGAGAATCTGGAGTCGAGGTAGTAATAAACGTGGTGCAGATTTATCGCGAAAAGTTTCATTTTACGAGTGCCATTGCACAAGGCAAAGAAACAGTTGTAAAATATCAAATTCTCATGGAATTTTAATTACGTTGCAATATCAACATTTTGAATCTGAAGAGAAGGGAAACAATGAGTTATTAAATATTTATTCACATCTGAGATATCGCGAGAACATAAAGCAAGAGATTAAAAAAAAAAAATCGACTGTCGGAACAGTTTTTTAATTGATGCAGCTGATTACACTCTCTCATAATTAATTTAAAATACTTTTCAACTTTCACGGCATTGAGATGAACTATTTCATCTCAAAAGATTAAAAATAAAAATATTTTAGAGGTAAGACATGAAACAATGAAACGAAAAACAAAACACTGGCAAAGGAGGGCTATGTGAGGATGTAATAGTAAAACTTTGAGACGTAAATAAATTAACACGGACTGTCAAATGTATTGTAAATAATAGGACATTGATGTAACGTTTGTTTACATGTGATAGTAGATAAGACCTAGTGAATATATGAGAAATAAATGATTGTATATACAGTTGAGACTGCCTAATAGAAATACGGAGTGTATAAGACAAATGAGTTGCGATATTATTGTCAAAACAAGAGAGGCAAGAAGACAAGCAGAAGGATGCAGGGAATGGTAGGAATCAGACGAGGGAGCCAGAGGTAAACATTCGTGGAGGACATTTGGATAGATTTTAGTAGTAGAGGTTTGAAGTTCGCTTAAATAATTAGTTAGGGAAGTGACGAGTTAATAAGAATTCGGGTAAGCAGTTAGGAATGTATTTAAAAGTAAGTGACACGTTAGCACGTGATAGCGCAAGAGGGACATGAAGATAAATTGACGCAATTGACGCATAAATTGAAGATAAATTGACACAAATGCCAAGTGCAGTAGAAAGGGAAGTTAAATAATTAAAAAAAAATGTTTGTAAGAAAATAAAGTTTTGCCCCTGGCATAGTAAGTTGTCAATGTTATAAGAAATAATAAATAGAAAGAGAAAGAAAGTAACGGCTTACGTGATACTGAAATCAGTTTAAGGAATAAATGAATGAATGATAATTTGGATCAAAGGTCAGTAATATGGGAACTAGCCAAGAATAGGAAAACATAAGCCGGGCAACAATAATAGAACAAAGACATCAATCAAGAATAATTATTAAATGTAGTGGTAAATAATTAACAAGTCTTATGTTGAGGAAAGAACCGAATTATCGCAGTTTAAAGAGCAGGTTAATGGTCTGTAGCAAAGATCTGAGATACAAACAAATAACCTAGAAGTGTAGCGCAGAGTGACGACCTTTTGCAAACTGTTTCTTTCATTTTGTCAAGGGACTTTTTCCATCCTTTTTGAAGAGGCCTTTGAGCGTGAATGGTGAGAAGAGAAGTTGCGTTACAATAGAACGGATGCGAGGGAATCTGACACATTTGGCGTCCTTGTGAACAAATAGTATCTCTGAGACGGATATAAGAAACGACGACACAGTTTTCAGAGAATTTTAAAAAGGAAGCACACAACATCTGTAGACTCTTCTCTTATATTGCTATTTCCAGGAAAAATAAAAAGCACCGTTACGGTAGAGGTTGAACGGTACTTGTAATAAAATCATTCGAATTGCAATATTTTGATTTATAGTGGTAAGCTAACAACGTGAGTATAGGTATAGAGAAAAGGAATAAAAAGAGGAGGATATTGGATAGTTTGACGCTCTTGTTTGTTGTTTTTTCTGCCCTTGTAAAAGAAAATGGATGTCAAGGATCAAAATTAATAATTATGTTCTGATTCAATAAATGCTAACATTTGCCAATTAATATATTTTATAGTGACAAACGAAAGTATATACTACTATATTGCATTGATTGCATTGCATTGAAGTATAATGTCTGTAAAAAAGTGAAGTTTGTAAACGTAAATATATTAAGAAAGACTTATCTAATAGTTAATTAAAAAGTGCATAATTAGGTTAGGTTCACGTTACTCTCTAGTTACAAAATATGTAAAAAAATAACTTATGAATTACTCTAGGAATTTATTTGGTACTGAAAATTGTCAGGTCAAGTGTCAAATCTTGTAAGAAGCACGCGGAAACGCCTCTCTCCTGATTTTAGTCGTGAATAATAAAATAAGTCAACAATACTATTTGTCTTTGCACGAGTGGTTAGATATAGTTGAAAATAGTCATTTTTTGCTAAGCTCTATACTGAAAATTGCGTATTTGAAAGTAGCGTGACTTAAATATGAAGAATTTGCCTAGAATTATGAACGACCTAAGAACAAAATGTTTTCTGCAACGATATTGTCGTGATAATCCAGGTTCAGTTAATCCCTTTAGATACTGTCAAGCGAGAACTAAAGATTTTTATGCGTTAATCAGTGCAGCGTGATGAAAAGATAATGAGATACTTTAATGTGTTATTAAGTGCATTGCCAGTTTGAGGTATCGCTTTCTAAAACATACATACTTGTGTAAACGTCATTGAACTGCCTTATGTTTCAAGATGTCGTGTAAATGATCGGTCTATCAAATAAATCAAACAAAAGAAAAACGTTACGTCTCTTGCGTATCGGTGATTGGGATGCCGCAAATCGATCTCGACAGACGATCTCGACACTCGTGTTAGACATTTTCTTGATGAGTTCAACATTGGCGAGGTTGTGTCATCTGGCGGAATCGAATGCAGGTTGAATTGCTCTAAGAAGTGGTTTCCGTGTTTTCGCGGTTCACGTCAAGGAGCAGCAGCTTATACAATGTTCGGTGGATTTGCGCGCAATCTATCCTTCACCACCACCACTATCACCAACAACACTACCATCACCACCACCACCACCACTATCACCAACAACACTACCATCATCACCACCACCACCACTATCACCAACAACA
>BOPP01000017.1:4443511-4490972 GCA_017312745.1 Gryllus bimaculatus
ACCACCACCACCATCTCCCCAATCCGAACGGGGACTCATGGGGGTGTGCGTCCTCTCCTAACGCATTCCATTCCGTCGTAACTGGCATACGCCGATGGAGAGCCCTCCAAACCCTTGGAGACCCTGCAACTGCATGGGACTAACACTAGGAAAGATGAAGTTTGTATCGCAGAGTATATTCTCTCTAACTTTGGAATTTTTTTCTTGAGTATTTTAGAGACCGTAGTTGTCGAAGTTCTTGTGACACGTCGTGAACAATATGTGGGGGGTTTCGCTTATTAACCTTGTCATCGACATGCATCAAATGCGAAAGGACTTGTGATTCTAGTCTCCGAGGGGTTGCGTTTGCAGCTACTCCAGTGAGTTTTCAAGTTCCTGGCGTAATAAGTCTCTGACGTGAAATCTACTTACTTCTTCCCAACTCCCAACTGGTGACGTGGAAAGTCAGAATTACGTCATTGTTTAAGTGTGTTGTTGAAAACTTTCCTCTGAGTAAACGTAAATATGAAGGGTTATTTTCTGCAAGACTGCTTTGGGTGAATGCAGACTCAAGTATTGTTTTCTTTGGAATTTTGAGAAGAATAGTACGATTATGAATAAAAAACTGTGAAATGTTTGAAAGTATAAGTAATAATACTTTTTAGACAAATTTTAAATAATCATTTTATTTATATAGTTCTAGAGAATATCTTATCATAAGTTGAAGATGTGGAGCAAGTGTATTAACTTCCTTCTTTCTCGATTACAACGAAATATTCGATTTGCTATATGATAACTTGCCAATTATAATTTTGGATATCTTTAGAATTCAAAAGTGATAGCATTTCAATTTTTTGTTGAAATACTATCGTACGAAATGTTGAGATTATACTTTTCATCGGTATTACTTTTAATTGTCATATTAAAAGTTCTGTGTTGTTAACCCGGGATTACATGCAATGTATCTGTGAGATCCAGACATTTCCAAAAGATGTTTTGATTTTCATTTGTTAGATATTTTCAGATAATTGGAATTCCTGATCTTCCGGTGAAATGAGATTTCTTTTCTTATCCTTCTGTTTTTATGAGTCATCGATTTAAAAATAATTTTGATTGCTAATTCTACACAAACTGAAAATCATCAGATACATTGGAAGCTTCCACACTGGTTATTATTAGGGGGTGGATTTTGATAACCCAAAATATTACCAAAATGTAAAAAATGTGATACGAATCAGTTTGGATGGACAACTCAAATTCTTGTTTATCTATACTACTTATGAGGCTTCTTCCATTCGTTCAAGTGAACTCGGCTTGCAAACTTTTGATTTGAACTGTTCCAGGAAATCTCTATCTTTAGTTATTCCAAAACCGACCGAACGGACTATAGGTAGGCGTCACATGAACCTTCGATTACAAATTCACGGCTGTCATTACAATTCCTGAATGAAGAAATCGAATAGGCTAGTCAAGAATTTTGTGGAGAGTTTTCCGTTTGTGGCAATTCATAAATATTTTTTGAAGCCATTTTTTGATGTACCATTACAATTATATTAAAATAAATTAAATCATCAAAAAATACAAGGTAAAAAATTTCGGAATCGACAGAGAGTTGGAAAAAAGTACAAAATGTGTCATTCCCGTTTCTCATTACGTGAAATTAATTTCTATACTAAAAGGAATTGTTCTAAAGTAAAGAAAGGCATTTCATTAAAATCCGTTCTTCCGTAGTGATTATATATTGATGAGAAGCGTCCTCTATGTAGTTAAATGTTTCAAACTAAATGTCGTTAAGTACAATTTAATATATCATGGTAACCCTGAGTGCAAATCTATGTTTCAATTAAACAAGTCGAAATCCTCGATAACCCAAAAACAGCTGGCCTAATAGATACATTGCGTGTACTTCATTACTTTTTTGCAATGCAGCTGGTACTCTCGTATTAAGAGGCGTTTATGAATTTGTATTAATTATTAACCGTCTTATTTTTTAACGTAGGTAATTAATGTAGAGTTTTTCAATTTCTAAAAGTTAGCAGATTTCTGCACGGAAGGGCGAGTATTGATGAGCTCAAGAGGACAATTGTGATTTCCACAAGGGACTCTTCTCGGACGTTCTGAGCCGGATTTCCTAGAGACGGAGATAGTTCAATCGCAGGCGCCGCCATTTAATATCCTCTCTCCGGATAGTCACGCGAAGCAGAACTCAGAAGATGAGAGAAATTGACAACCATTCGAGGCATGATGAAGATTTTCGAGAATATTAATATTGATTCTCGATAAATTATTTACTTCTAACACTCACGATACGCCACAATTCGAACTTTTCTGACAGCTGGATGCAAAATTGCGGCAAAGGTATGCGCTACCGCCTATATCGAGGGGCCGTAGGAGTCGCCATCCGATCGCGCCGTGCAGCCAACCCCAGCAGGAACCTCCGCAGGCCGTGGGCGGCGTTTACGAACTTCTCGTTCGTTTGCCTCCTTTCCCTGCGTTTCATTGCTTCTCTGCTGATGTCATTTCCTCCTTCGTCCGCCTTCGCGCCACCGGGAACAATGGAGCCAATGGCGACGCTCTTGCTCCGACCAATTTAGCGGTTTAACGGCCACGTCCGGTTATCGCCTTTCAATTATTTCCTCCGGCTAGCGGGGCAGTTTCGTGGCGCCCTGTCGCGACCGTGGGGTGCTGTAGGTCCGCGCGCCCCGGAACCCCCGCTCATGTACACTAAGTGATCAAAAGTATCCGGACTCGTCCAAAATGGTGTTATGGTGTGGTTGTGTTTTTCATTGAGGGGAGGGGGTTGCACCTCTTATTGTTTTGAGTGGTGCTATAACGGCACGTTCATGTTTAAGGCCTACGTTCATGTTTAAAACACCTTTTTACTTCCCAATGTTGAAGAGAAATTCGGGGATGGCGTGCGCATCTTTCATCGAGCACCTGTTCATACAGCATGGTCTATTGCGAAGTGATTGCACAATAACATCCCTGTAATGAACTGGCTTGCACAGAGTCCTGGCTTGAATCCTATCGAACACTATTGGGATGTTTTTGGAACGCCGACTTCGTGCCGGGTCTCACCGATCTACAGCGAGACCTCTCAGTGCAGCACTTCGTGAAGAATGGACTGCCATTCCATAAGAAACCTTCCAGCACCTAATTGAAAATATGCCTGCGAGGGTGGAAGCAGTCATCAAGGCTAAGAGTGGGCCAACACCCTATTGAATTCCAGCATTATCGATCGAGGGCGCCACAAACTGTAACTAATTTTCAGCCACGTTTTCGGACACTTTTGATCACATAGTGTTGCTCGATTCGGAGAAATTGGTGCGCGATCGACAGTGGTAGATGAGCAAATGCCGATAATTGCTGGAAAATATCTAAGATAGGGAATGAAATATAAATATGTAATAAATGTTATCTTGGATGCGTTAGCGTTGCGTTAATCTAAGAGTCCGAATGATGCCGGAATTTCGACAAAAGAGCTTGATCGAACGATGCCACATGAATGAGAATTCTAGTATAATATTGAAAAATGTTGTTAACCCAACAGTGTACTGTGAAAAATACGTAAATCGTATTGTTCTTAATAGTAAACAGTGGTATTTAATTGTAATCTTCTCCACACTTGCTGACATAGTCACAATCTTCCTTTCGTACAATGATGTACGAAACGCTTTGAGAAAAATTAGCCTGGAACCCAAATTTACATACTACATCTACGTCTCCTTGTGTTCAATTTACGACGGATGCCGGCGCAATTTCTTAAACACGGGATCCAGACCGCACGCAATTCTTCCTTTCTATCACCACCTATTAGTTGGGCGAAATTTATTCGATGATATTGCAGTTGCTTAGCAGTAAGCTCCTGGCAACATATATTTCCCTGTATTTAGCAACGAGTATGTCAATTACTATATTGAAGAGCCACTCAACCAAGAGATAGATCCCTCAAATACTGTAAAATTCTTATGAGTGCAATGAGCGGTAATTCAATGGCACTGCAGTCTAACCGGGCGTTGGGCAGTATTCTGCATGAATGTTCGTGTTAATCCAGAGTCTGTACGGTTGGGTGATGGATTGAACCCTCTCCCCATATGCCTCCTCAATGTAGAAACATAATGTTAATGTACTGTTCCTCACGATTCGCAGTCGCGGCAGACTTTCATTCATGTGAATAAAAAACTACATATTCTAGCTGCCAACTATCAAGTTGGATAGCGTTAAACAGCATAAGGTTGAGTGGTGTTTCAGAACTACTAATTTACACTTCGGCTTGTGAAGGACGATTTCGAATTCGCTGAGGTCACTGTGATCGAACTACGGTGGGTAAATGTTAATTTTGACTTTTGAGATAGTGAAGATCCCAAAGTTATGTTTAAGATATGTTTTTGTGTTGTTCATCCTAATTACAATGAAGGAAATATTAATTTTATATGATTAATTTGAATTTCCTGTATTTGTTAGGATTCTTTAAATGATTAAATTTTATTCATAAGTATTTGATTTATTAGACCAATTTTTAAAATTAAAACGTGGGGTTATTTTGTCGAATACGTAGAATACAATTCTTTGGACCACCATTTTCTTGACAATAAGTGTCACTCATCGTTATGCTATAGTGCGAATAGCGAATTTTGACGCTGTGATATTTTAGAATGGAATCTAACTACGTTGAAAGGAATCTTAACTACAAGCGAACCATTAACAAATCTCTGGTTGGATGAAATAGAGTGTTTTTAGAGCCACTGACGTTTCCACTGTCGCTAAAGACCGTGAGAGGCATTCAATAAACAGCATTCTACATTCAATAATTTAATAAAACCAATATTAAATTTTCGTATAAATTATATTAATTACGCATGGCAATAATTCGGTGTTATTTTTTTTATTAAAACAAGGGATAATTTCACTGTCTCTCCTTTCAACAGCAAAGGATTAAAAGAATCTGCAAGCAGCATGTGTCATATCTGGGTTACCCATATTCAAAGGAAAGTAAATTATTATATGGTCCAAAAACGTATTCTCGAGGAATTGAGTGATCATGGAAAGAGAGTTGAGAACATGGATAGCCTGAAATTTATTAGATTGTTAACGAAACAACGCTCCGTGCGAGTAGTTTCTCTGACGGTACGCCATTTTTGATAGTGCTCGGCTCTCGTTTCTACATTGATTGTTAATCCTTGTAATGTAGTGGTATGTATGTTAGTTTCTGGAGTCCTACGATTTAAAGTTTACTGATTTAACACATAGATGCTACTGCTAGTTGGCAATAAATGATTTGTTTATCGTTAGTAAACTAGTACAATACAAACAATTTTTGTATGTAAAAATTTTTGACATGATGGTTTATGTTTAATGAAATGTGATTCCAGCAGTATTACTTTTACTCTGGTGTGCATTAGCACACTAAAGAAATGCAAATGGATAAAAACATGTCATAGTAGGATACTTGCATACTATTGATTAGGTATTAACTGAGATAGTAGGCTAAGCTGTTAATATATAATGATCTATGCAGCTAGAGCATGGTAGGGCTTGTGAAGTCACCAGATCACCTCCAATAACACTTGATTGCAAATTTGAAAGCATGAGGAGCGGATAAATCTTTAAATTTCTCCTCCCTCTACGATTGCCCAGGGAACTGATGGCTAAATATAATATTTATTCTTTAATTTATGTTGTATTTTGTTCCATTACTTCAGAGAATACTAGAATTGTCGAGCTTTTGATAACCTAGTGAACCTACATATGCTTTTTTGTTTATTCTTCTCTGTGAAAGACTTGACTCACAGAGCATCCACTCCAGCGTGCGTCTACGCTGGCGCAGACGTTGCCGCCATCGCATCCACCGCCCTAATTCTGCCTGGGTGGCAGTCATTACTCTTGTGCTGATAAAGTCGTATCACAGTGCCTGGTTGGCATCTGTCGCCTGCTTGAAATATTGGCGCGCTCCCGCGCGGGGAGATGGGAGCGGGGAGGTCGCGGGATGGGGCGGGGATGGTGGCGTTGAAATGCGCAGAAATGGGTAGGTGGAGTTGCAAAGTGAGACTCGGTCGGGGTAGGAGGAAGGCAGGACGGGAAAGGGAGGTGGGAGAGGCGGGGGAGTTAGTGGCTATAGGAGGGCAAGGGCGGAGTTAAGAGAGGCAATGGGAAGGCGTGGTGGGAAGAGAGCGTGGCGGTGAGAGAGAGTGGCAGTGAGAGAGCGTGACGGCGAGAGAGCGTGGCGGTGAGAGAGAGTGGCAGTGAGAGAGCGTGACGGCGAGAGAGCGTGGCGGTAAGAGAGCGTGGCGGTGAGAGAGCGTGGCGGTGAGGGAGCGTGGCGGTGAGGGAGCGTGGCGGTGAGGGAGCGTGGCGGTGAGGGAGCGTGGCGGTGAGAGGAGGACGTGGCGGTGAGAGGAGGACGTGGCGGTGAGAGAGCGAGGCACTAAAGGACGAGACCGTAGGCAGTTAGAGTGGGTAGTGGCAAAGACGGGGCGGGGAGGAATAACTGAAGGGTGGCGGGAGGTAATGATGCCACAAGGACGGGGCGAGAGAGGGACAGAACGAGAGAGTGGCCGGTTAAGAGGGGTCGGGTCGAGGGCGGGTCAGCGTTGGGAGGAGCGAGGCGCTGATAGATCGCGGCCACGGTTGGCTGGCCACGCCTCTTCCCCCGCTGAGAGCATATTTGTGCTTTACTTAATTAAGAGAGAAAAGAACAACAGTGGCGGGCGGGAACCTCGTGGTACCTCACGCATGCGATCTGGTTTTTTTAGCTTCACTGATCACAGACTGTGGTTTGTCGAAGGTCGTGAACGAGGGAGCTTGCGTATTGGATAATAGAACGTACAGACTACATGTAGCATCGCTCCAAAAGTAGTGTGTTGGAAAACATGTTCATGTCTTGTATTCGTAACTAAAAGAAATGTGAAAAGCACGCATTTAGATATTCATTTAGCTTTCAGAACGTTATTGGTATTGAGTTACGTGATAAAATTTTAATTTCCTCAGGAAAGAAAGTGTCTTAATTAATTTTTTTCAACATTAGAAAAACGAGACACATCTGTACAGAAATATTGTTTAATAGTAAATAATATATTTTATATTTGTGTAATATTTGATTTTACTTTGCAATATGAAGTATTAGTCTATTGACAAATATATTGTAATCCTCTGTCGAAAAATACATTTCGTATCCTGTATTTAAGTTTTGGGGAATGTAAAGAACGTTAGGTGCAAAAAATTCTGGTAGCAAATAATGACTTTTTATATCATTTTAAAAAATAAACTAAGTTGTTGTCTTCTCAAATACAATTCGAATAAAAGAAGTGTTAAGTTGTTAGTAGTTTTGATTTATAGACGAAAAAATAGGGATGTTAAAATTCGTTTCACATTCCTAGACAATTTCCTTTCCTTTCACTGTTTCCTGTAAATATTAAAACTTGTCAAAATATATTAACTTATGTATTTTAACCGTACGTAAGAATTCAGTACAATGATCTTTCGTGAAACATTTTCGTGAAACATTTTTGTTTAGAAAATATAATTATTTTGTTTCATAAAAAAGCGAATAGAAGCAGAAGAAACAATAGTAAGAGGAGAAGAAACGTGGAACAGAATTTTATGTTCTTGTTGAGTAACTGGTGATGAATTAGAAAATAAGCATTAGAAAAATAAACAATTGTAATAATCACTTCCGGAAGCAATTCGAAATGGAAGTACAGAAATTTAGAAGAACTTAAAGAGGCAGAAAGAACAACTTACGCACACGAAAGTACAATTGAACATGAGCAGCTGATACAAGTAGCTTTCTATACAAGTTGGAATTTCGGCAAAGCAGGTGAACCAGAGGGCAATGAACTTTGAGAAACGAGGCGACTTGGAAAGCAACATTTTCAGAACTTTGGAAAGTTTCCAAATTAGAATAAATTTAACGAAAATATAAAAGGTTCCAAAATAAATCGGTGACATGAAAGGGAGCGTTGTTGTTTATTGAAAAACAATAGAAAGATAGACTGAGTGAGGACAACACAAAGGAATGAGAGATGCTGAGTAACATAGTGTAGCACTTGTTGGCAATTTTAGTATTTTTTGGGAGAGTAAAATCAGTTATTGGAGAGAAGGCGTGTTGGGGTATGCACTGACGTCAGTAATTAGATAGTCACTGGAAGTACTGGATTAGCATAGAAAGTATGGTAATGTGGAAATGACGGTCCCAGCTGACGGAATGGTATGGTGAAACGGTGGATGGAGCGAATTCACGGGCTGACGACATCATCATATTCAGGGAAGTGGACATTTCCAGATATTACCCGCGATTATAGAATATATATTTATGAGAAGGCGAAACACTGTAAAAATTTAGATAAACACCCTGAAATGAGGTAGATGTTCATGAAAATAATAACGTACAGAGTTTGAATGAGTATTGTGTAAATATTTTTTGTTATAACGTCTGAAAGTGAAGTTAGATTCTTTGTTATTTTGTTAAACGTTATTTTTTTCTTGTTTTTGTGTTATGATTTTAGTGCAACATGTTTTAAGAATTAAATGGGAATAATTTTGTACTATATATAATCGTTTGTATCTCTATCGTATTACTTGGTCATGTGCTTCTTTATATCGTATTTATTTTTCAAAGTTGAACTCGACGTATTTAGTAATTGACTCGGGAGTTAAAAAATCAAATAAAATAGTAAAATTAGCATCAATGTATGATTGTGATAGGTATATTAATTATGTCTTTGTTCTCTCTGCCTCCCCCCTCTCTGTCTCTGTCTGTCTCTCTCTCTCTCCCTCTCTCTCTCCCTCTCTCTCTCCCTCTCTCTCTCTCTCTCTCCCTCTCTCTCTCCCTCCCTCTCTCCCTCTCTCTCCCTCTCTCTCTCCCTCTCTCTTTCTCCCCCCTCTCTCTCTCCCTCGTGACTTCGTTTTTTTTATCCTTATTTGTGAATGGAATACTTGTGAACGGGAACAGGAAGTGAAATGACGTGGCTGACAACAAGGGCAGTATGAATGAAAAGGATACATTTAGTGTACCGATCAATGTCCATGACGCCTTATGTAACCTTCGTGAACTGTGGTGGTAATGCGTGCTTGTAGAAAAGATGACTGTGTTTTGTAGTGAGCGCAGGATGGGGAGGAGTTGAGCTGATGGCAGGGAATGCGATACATTTTAAAATGGTAAATGATGCCGTACACTAGACAAAATTATATTGTTGTATAACCCTTAAGAAGGGTCATAAGATAATATGATAAGAATTAAATAGTTTTGTTTCTCTCGTTTAATCAAGTCGTGGGTACATACTTTTTTATAAGATGAAGTTGCCAGTTAAAATATATTTAGTTAAACATTAATTAAAATATGTTCATGATTTAAGGTAAACTTGAATGGATTTGTTAGAGACAGGAATTTTTGCTAAATTATTTTGACATCTCGATATAATTATTCTAGTGTACAATTGCATATTTGTTTATACTTTTGTCGACGTTTCTTGATGGTATGTCGATCGACTTCCTCTATTTGAATTAAATTGTAAATATTATTCCCCAAACAGTGGAAAATATTCCAGTAATAAAGTGCTAATATTCATTAAAACATTTCATCGAAACAAATATATACATTTGTTTCCTATTTATTTGTGATACCATGTATTTTGAAAAATGTCACTCATATTCTCCTTCATTATCGGCAGTGTGGTTAAGTCGTATGGTTCAGTTTGCCAGTTTTGGGGCATAACTATTCAATAGAAGATAAAACACAAATCGAGAAAAAAATCAATTTAATTGCTTTATTTTAAGCACGAAGTGGAAAAGTCGATCGTATCCTACTGCCCACATGACTGATCCACCCCGACCGGGATACGAACCGGTCATCTCTGTGTCGTGACTGGATAAGTAGACCTTGCTACTGATCTGGTGGGTGTAGAGAAAGTTTGACCGCATTACGAAAGCGGCAAAGCGAACAAAGCTTGAGTTGACAGCGACCGAGAGGGAGCCAGGACATCGAAAAATATCAACCAGAAGGTTCTGCTACTTGTTTCACCTTAAAACTCATTTACTATGTGTTTTGTTCCAGAAAAATTCAGATTGTAATAAATTGCCGTAAGGAAATGATTCGTTTAGAGGTGACAATTTATGCCGGACTCCAAAAGTTAATTTTACTTCTGATTGGGAGGAAACCCAAACATGTTTTGTTTCATTGCTGACATAGAGAAGATAAAACGGTAATTTTCCGCAATGCATGGACGTGTGTAACTGTATATTGAGAATGCAATGCAAGCTGTTGAATATATGTCATCGTTACTTTTACACTATTTTTTATTTATATACCATGACAATCTTTGTAACGTTTATGCTAATTACGTTCCTAGATGGTGGCGCTATATAATTGATCATTGTTCGGTACCATTTATGTTTCAAACGGCTGTCAATTTATATCCGGCATCATTTTTAATTTTGATTTGAAAAGTAAGTAAAAACGCGAAGAAAATAAGCAGTTTATTTAATTTAAAGTTGTTCACAATAACTGTTATGATTATAATCTCGAAATCAGAATTTGGCATTATTATCTTGACTCCTCAGTTCTTATTCAAATACATTGCTATGCTCATAAAAATATACTGGGAAACATTATTCCTGTTTAGGAATGTTAATGAACGTAAGTACTAGTTTTGTGAACAGTGAAAAGAAGATAAGATTTTTCTTTAAGTCCCAGTGGTTTCTAGCCAACGTTGGCATTCGTTAGGAAAATGATTTTATTTCCAAGGTCCATTTCCAAGTCACTAAATATCTCTTTTTTGAACTCACCTTGTTGCCCTCATTGAACAACACGTTCGTCGTGGCTACGTACCAATAGTAGAGTTTATATTATTTTTTTGCACGATTAAGATTATTATCGAACGAAAGACGTTAGGAGTGAGTTCGGTAATTTTTATGAATGCAAAAAAATAACATTATAAACGAGTTGCGTACGCTATTTTTTGTTTAAATCATTATGATGATTTAAGTAACAAAGTTAATTTGGATGTAATCTGGCATCTATATTATTACGTTATGCGTACTGCCTAAGCAGGGAATTTATGTACAATTTTTTTCAGCTTTAAAGTTACGTTTTATAACAATTACGATTTCTTTATTAAGTGAAATTTTGGAAGCAAATGAAATGTCAAACGATCGAATAAGAAAAAAAGGATAACACTTCACTCGGGCAATTAACGAACCATTAGTATTGTGACTTTGATTTTAAAACTTTGTTTATATTTTAGATTTTTTGTATCACTGTTTTTGTCACAACAAATTAATATGAAATTTAGAAGCTTTTTCTGTAAAACTAGTGAAGTCTTTTTCTCTAAACATTGTTTTAAGCAACCAAGAATCCTAATCACTGTCCGGAAGAACATGGGCGGAAAGTGTCATCAAAATCGAACATTATAAATTATAATGTCAGCGAATGATATAAAGAGTTTAACAGTAATTGAATATTGAAATAATAGTTATAATATTCATCAGAATAGAACAATTTTTTTGCGAACTTTACATTACAGCATCTTACACTTGAAATGCGTGACATAGCAAACATTTAAAGTTTCCCATGATCTGAAACGAACCTTCTATACCATAATTTTTATGGTGTTGACTGGAGGAGGGACAATAAAAGTTATGAAACTAAATATTTTATTTGCATATTAAAACTTGGTATCTACATTTCTATTTATCGTTACATCTTCACTCTGTACGTAACGCTTACTAGATATACAATTATTCTGTTAAAAAATCAAATGAAAATTGATTATTTCTGACACAGTAGTGAGAGAGTGCCTTATGTGACGTATGGGGGAGAAGTACAAGCTCCGTACGCTTTTTTAAACTGAATTTGAATTATGAAGGGCCATTAATTATCAAGGATAGTACTAATGTCTTTATCGTTTGGAATTAATGTTCTTGTCAGGTTCTTTGTCTCGTCTAGTGCATTTGCAATTATAAATTTTAATTTTAAAAGTTGGTATACTAAAATTATCTTATTATTTAAATAGGACATTCTTCACCTCCTCCATCTACAAGTACCTCGAAACCCCCGAAACCGTTTCTAGAATTTTCATATTTCTAGAATATTCTAGAAATATCGCCTAAAATAGTGACAATCGATTGTGTCGTCCAGAGAAATAGAATGAGCCATTTTTCTCCACTGTAGATGCCTTAACCCTCCCGATGGCATTTGAAAATCTTAAACCCCCTCAAAAACATTTGCTTTTGTTGTTACTGTTAGAATATTCTGAAAGAATTAATTATTGTGAGTTTCACACCAGTAATCAGACACGCGTCAAATGATTCTCCACTCACTGACTCCGAACACGCAGGTTATCTCATTGCTATCGGTAGAATACGCCAAATATATTTTTAGACTCATCTGAGGGCTGTTTAATGAGCACAATTGTTGTTCAAAGTGCATGTGTAGCAAAATGACAACACTGTAGGTCATCGTCACGAAATAACCTCGTTCACTAATCCGTGCTTTCTTCTACGCAGTCATCAATGGTCCTCAATAGTGAAAAGTCTACAACAGTACTTACATTCCACGTGTGGCGTCGTGCATTCCGCGTGGAACGTGAACGCCGGTACTGTACTCGCGCTTATCTCCCGACGCCCGGCCACGCACGTGCGTTAGGCAACCCTCCGTGCGTGCCTCGCGCGCGGGTTGCGTGTCGCGTGCCGCGGGCAGGGGTCGTCGACGAGCAGCGCGCGGGGCGGCAGCGCGTCGTCGCGGCGTCGCCGCACGGCGTCACGACGACCTGGCGTCGGCGTTGTTCCGCAAGACTTCGGATAACAGCCAATGGATTGCCCTGAATTAGAACGCCGCCTCGTAAGTGGGTCGACGCTTTCGTACGCCTCCATCCCGCTCCATTCGGCGGCGACGACACGGTCCTTGGACGGCTTCCGTCCCACATGCGTGGCCGCGCGGCGCGTGGCGGCGCGTTGGTAATCCCGCATCCGCCGCGGGCCTTATCACTCCGACGCTCGCGGTCGCGCGCCGCGGAAAGCGGGTCGCGGAATATATTCGTTTGTTTGAGAGAGAATGAACTCGGCAATAAAAAGCTCGGCGCGTAAAAGTACAGAACAAAAGAATGGAATTGTGCGCTTTGTTGCAGACGGTTGGGGGCGTAACTTCGCGGAGGAGGTTGAATTACTTGATAACTTATCTCGGTGTTTGGGAACAATGAATGGACGTGGATTAATTTTACGGTTGTTTCAGTTGTATGTTTGTAATTAAAATGTATATCATGGACAACTGGCATGGCATAAAAAGAAATCGAGAAAAGTAACTAGGCGTAGAATCTAAATATGAGTAAAAATAATTGTTTTAAGGACTAGGTTATATAAACACATTAAATATATCATGGATTCCAGGTTTCCTTCGAATGTTGGTTTCTGACCGTGCGGTGGTTGCGAGAAGAATGGATTGAATCGGACCCTCGTTTTGTGTTCCTCTCTTAGGAATTCTATTTCGTGCCGTTTTCTCGAATTGCCTGGGGAAGGTTCACCCTGAATAAAATATAGCGCCTTCCCAATGGACGTGCCAGCACAGGTGACGGGTCGCGGCAGGAGGGGGATCGAGGAAACACGTTGCTCCGAGACCACCTGAAAGGAGACGGTTAAAATCTCGTCTCGGGATTTATATTGCGTAATAATATATTCCCCGATAATTATATCAGGGAAAATATTACGTACGTTCGCATTAGCAAAGACACCAAGGGAAAAATAGATTTGATAATGTGATAAGCACTGCATATCTAATAATAGAAATTGGTGTTTAATAATAGTGAAATTACACTTTCTTTGTCATTAACGTGTGCTATATTTTCTTCCTTTTCTTATAACTTACGCACCGTACCCGAAAGTACTTTTGTGTCTTTGTGTCTTTTGTGCGCGACGTGAATTCCCCGCGATAAAATGTCTTTTCGCGTGGTGACACGTTTTTCGGATGATTTAAGAAAAGACCAACTTCACGTACGCGAGTAGTATATAAAAACCCACATTTTTATGCGATCGTAGAAAAAAATTACCAACCACTACTGAAAGCGACTCTTTCAAGGCATGCGTTGCGTGCGAAAGCATAAATTGAGACGATTTCCAAGTGTTATGATAAATCTGTGAATGCAACAAAGAAAACAAAATACATTGTCTGAGGGCATCAACTAATCGATCTAAAGTATCATTAAGTGATTTGTATACTTGAATTAAAATGTAAGTCAGTAAGGCTGTCTAAAAAATAACGAATGACACACGTGGTAAAAGTGATTTTATTTTGCTCATAGGATTGCGCTACTCGTCTTATTGGCCTCCTGTCGCAACATTTCCTACTCCCAAAATAAAAGGTTACTTTTACCACTCGTATCGTAAGTAGCTATTGTTGTTGTAAATATTGATTACTTAATTATGTTATTTCTTTGATTGTTGTGAATTCAAATTAAACAGTAATTGAATTGTTTGCCATGAACCATTATGCAATGTATATTTATTCAGTTATTCTAAAAATGGAATAGAAATGTCGCAACTGAGAAAGGCAATACAGATTGTAGACCAATAAGGTGAATGCCTTTGGAGGCGAGAGGCTTTGGGGGGCTGAAGTGGAAGCGAAGTCTCGTGGCTGACGGGGTGAAGGCGAGGAGGTAGGTGGAGAAGAGCAGCGAAGCGGTGTGCTTGGGATGAAGAATGCGCGGTCACAGGGCGATTAATGTCGAAACAAGATACTGCAGCATGATCTCTGACGTAAGAGCGGGAAATACGCGGTGGGAATCACGTTCTTTCGTCTGCAGTTGAAAATCGTGAATATTGAGATTCACGATACTGAAGATGGTCACGTACAAATTGCTATTCGTGAGATCTCAGTTTCTTATTACATAGACTTATGTTTTAAAGCAAAAGAGAAAAAAATACTATTCCACAATAGTAATTAATATATGAATTCTGCAAAGGCTACCCACACGTGTTTAAAGGATTATTTCGCTGACGTCAATTTTTTTTATTTCGTTACCATACATTTTCCCCTAATCGCCAAAACTTTCTAAGTTACTTAGGTTTTGTTGATTGGTGAAATGTGAAACATCTTCGGGAATAGGTTAAAACTTTGAAAATAAATCATTTATGCAACTTCTTTACGCAACAAAATAGAGAAAGAGAGAAGGTGGTGAGATTTCTTGTTTTTGAAAAGAGTTACTGAGGTGCAAATACTTGTGAAGAATAAACTTCCATGGCGCGTGAAGGTTGCATACTTCCGCAAAGGAAACTTCCAGAAACTATGCATAACCACGAGAACGTGGGCTTAGGCGCGTTCGCGGAACTTCGTGTTATTCTATGCGCGCAAACGGCGTCATCCGGGTTACGTCACAAGGCCACCGGTTTGGTGGGGCGGCGTAGGCGGCGAGAACGGTAGCAGAAACGGAACACGCCTGCACTCAACGAGTAACGCGGAAGAGAGAAAAATATGTTGCATTGACACATTACAAAACGCAAATTATATTGATGTTTGAATGTGGTTTTATTAACTACAATGTAGAAAGAAAAGAAATACAGAATAAGAAGTACAGGTGTTTCAGAATAAATGTTACAATTTTCTACGGCCCGTAGAGGGCTCGAAGATGATAACCTTTTGCCTATGAACGTCTTGTGGGAACTCTACTTTGCATTTCAGTGGACAGCGTACTATCCCTTAGTGGTGATACTTCAAATTTCAATACAATTACGGTCAATAAATGATTTCAGAATTATCACATTGTGAAGTTATCGTTATTATTAGAGAATAATGCGGTTGGTGTATGATAAAAGGGTTTATTTGATCATATATCCATGAATAATATTTTCCCATAAATATTGTTATTGTTTTAAAAAGTGCGTTATACATGTTTGATTTTGATATTTTAACAATCGTTTCAATTTAAGTCAAACGATATACGTCTTACGTATATCAGTCAACGTATTACAGTCAAATACGTTATGTTTTGAAATTGCAATATCCAACAGAACGCAAATAGTAATCACAAACGATTGGGATGCAGAAGTGAAGAGGCTGTAGAACTGATGAGAGATACTGCGAATCTGGTTCAGTTTAATAAAGCGATGGAAGTCTCGCAGACTTCTGAAGTTTAATTAACATTTTGGTGAGTGTAAGATGCATATGAATATGATAATATCTATTAAAAGCTAATTTACATATTTTCGCATTAATTTATTCTTAAACTTCTTGTTGTTTTTTATTTCTAAGTGTAATTATTTTATCTCTAAGTATTATGTGATGTTTACATCCATTTTTTTATGTTCAGTGAGCCATTACATTTCATATTTAGCACTGATGTATCTTTTTTAATGAGAGAGCATATACTTACGAATTCTTAATTTATAAATTTTTGTACTATTTAATACGGATTTGCCTTTTCCTGTATTAAAAAAAATACAAAAGCTCATGAAGAAAATAAATGACTAAAAAAAGTTAATAATATATTAAGCCTGACACAATATTTCTAAATGACAAAAATGAGCAGTTTTGAGTTGCAATGACTTTTGAGTCAAAACTGAGAGAAAATTAGAGCGCGAGGAGGCAATTGGAGTTTACAGTACTGTATTCGCTGGCAGAGAATCCTGTTGTGGCCGGCAGCGCCGGTTTGGTGACTGAAGGCATGTGAAAGAGAAATGACTGGCCCGACACAACCAGGGCGGAGCGTAGCAGGATCTCAGTGACGGAGGTAGCGTTGACGGGGCGGTGCAACGGTCGCCGAAACCACGGCCCCGAACCCCGCGTGCACGATGCACAGCGAGCGGCGCCTTTGTGCCTGTGCCAGGCGGCGGCGCTGGAAATAGATTATGTAGTGACCGAGCTCTTAGCACGCGCCGCCGCATCCACCCATTCCACTCCTCTCTGCCCCGCCCCACCCCACTGCGTTTCATTTTGGCCCAATCCGTCCATCCCGGTCGCCGCCCCACCCGCCCTGCCACTCCACTCCACTCCCTGCCTGCTCGCCTTACCCCGCCCGCCCCGCCCCGCCCCACCCCGCCCCCCCTTCCCCCGCCTGTCCCGTCCCGCCCCCGCCCCCCGTCTCGTCCCGCCCCGCTGCCGTCCCATCCCGTCTCGTCCCGATCCGCCCGCTCGTCTCACGTCTTGTCTCGTCTCGTCTCGTCTCGCCCGTCCCGTCCCGTCCCGCCCCGTCCCCCCGCCCCGTCCCGCCCCGCCCCGCCCCGCCCCGCCCGCCCCGCCCCGTCCACCCCGTCCCGACCGTCTCGTCCGTTCCGTCCGTCCCGTCACGTCACGTCACGTCACGTCACGTCCCGTCACGTCCCGACCCGTCACGTCCCGTCCTGTCCTGTCCCACCCCCTTCCCGCCTCTCCATCCCTTCCTGCCCGTCACGACCCGTCGAGTCAGGATTCTTTCCGTCCCGCCTGCCCAGCCCGTCCCCTCCCTGCTCCGCCTCGCCTCGCCTGCCCCTCCCTTCCCCGCAAATCACGTCCCGTCCCCTTCCATCTCCCGTCCTACCTGTTCCGCCCTCGTCCTTTCCCCTCCCCTATCTCATTACTACCCGACTCTCATCCTGGCTCCTCCCTCCAGCCCACTCGTCGCGCCGCGGGCCGTCCCCATCCTACCCACCCGGACTTACTCCCCAACCACTCCCCACCTATCCCACCCCATCCCACCTCGTCCTCCCGTCCCGTCCAGCCCTGCAAAAATGTGCTCTGCAACAACCTTCTCCCGACACGGTGCGGTATCTTGCCACCCACGTCACGTCAACTCCACCCATTCCGCTCGCCCCTCCAAGCATCATTCCCCCTCCTTCACTACTGCACCATCACGACTGGACTGGACTTCTGGATATTATCGGAGAAAATTAGCTTTGCGAACTAATGTTATACACTATTTTTATGAAGAAATCATCAATAAATATACTAATTATGATTTAATCCCAAAACCGCTACAAAATAAAGTTACACTTAAATAGATGAATTGAAACAAAACGTCACTTTTAAACAGTTACAGTGTTTCATATTGTGTTAATGTCTTTTTTGTAAACATGATTATGAGATTTGTCCGAAACAGATTGCGTTTATGTTTACTCTAGTTTTCATTACGCAGTTGAAACTTTACGGATCACACTAGCATGTGATACGTTTCAGCCCACACTTTAGTCAGCAGTAATACTTCAGAAGGTCTATGACGTGTGTTGTATGTAGAAGGAAACTATGACGGTGTTGTTTGTTGTGACGTCGTTTCTCCGGGGCAGGCACTTATGCCTTCCAAGAAAGCATTACAGACGCTGCATTTGTCTGAACGATGATGATGCACTTCATGTACGTACTTGTATTTGTTCGGAGGTACGTTCTGCATTCATATTACTTTCAAGAACCAAACTGTTAGTGAATAGCTGCTTCGAACAATGCATACAGATGTGGCGATAATTTAATTTTGTATACTTTGTTGCCACTGTTATCGGTTTATCCCTTTAATTTAAAGTTTTGCCGTACGACGTACCTTGGGTTATTATTTTTGGTTTCGTGAGCTAACAGGATACACTATTATCTGTAGCTAAACAGTATACTAATATATAAAGACACAAGAACTTTGTGTTACAGCGCGATAATTTCTGAATGTATTGGATGAATACTTGCGATGGAACTTACATACAATCTTCTTTTGAGGGTCAGGAGTGCTATAGACTATGCTTTACAACCATAAACCTTAATATATTTACAAAATAAATACTTTTGTGAACTATTTTCACCTAGCATTACGGCACAGATTCAAGAGTGCATGTCAATTGTTTAGCTGCAAGCCGCCACCTGGAAGGCACCATGCGCCATGATCATTGCACAGAAGTGCGTATTTATAGAAGAAGACTTTATTTGCACTGTCAGTTGACTAATCCAAAAATATTCTGAGATTTTCTCTGCTCTATTTATAAAAGTAAGTTGGATATTGATTTTAATTACTTCTAGGTGTGAATGTATTCCAGAGATTTGAAATTATTGGAAGATATCATTTTCTGATGGATGTGCTTAATATTGTCGTAAAATGATGTGAATGCACACATGTTTAGTAAATTAAGCACGATTCTTATGTATCTGCGAGTTGCACGAGTGACAATGCGAGAGAAAACATATTATGACATACGTGTTATGGTTGAACTATGACGGATGGATGATTTTTTGTAGGGAAGTGTTTTATTGTAGAAGAGAGTGAAAGCGTATCTTTGGATGGTGAAGGAATGATTATTTAACTTGATGAATGTTCGGCTAGAAGTATAAGTGAAGTAAAACCGTAATGGCCAATGAATATTTGGAGGAATTGAATATGTGTCACCGCTGACTTTCAAGGTTGTTGAAAACAACAAAAGAGGATTTTAGATAATGGAAAAACTTTTGTCAAGTTGGAATCCACTGTGATCTCGTATTTTTTTAAATATTATAATTGTATAAGTTTTTAATGTCCTTTCAGTCATCTACTGTTTATTGAGGACTCTAAAATGCATGCTCGAATTCACTTAAAACTACTTTAATTATATTTAAACGTCAATTGCCAAGGCGATATCAATTTCAAACTTTTTTCATAAATACGTGTGAAGAAAATAAAGTAAAAAAGAGTAAGTTTTTTAAAGTGAAAATTGATTGAAAATGTTGGAGTGATTTATCAGATTCCACAAAAATAATATATGTTAGTATTTGTACTTTATATTGTTTAGTTTAGGTTCTTTAAAATTTTGGGTAACCCCTTAAAAATAGGTCAGAAAGTGTTTTAATGAGCACTAAAGACCAGGTATTTGCAGATGGAAGCAAGGCAGAAAGGGGCGGGGTAGAGCGGAGAGGATATAAAACAGAATAGATCGAAGTAGGCTCCACCACAGGGAGAAAATAGATGGAATTCGTCTTCCTCTCTAATAAATTAGTATTATAAATACCCGAGCAATGCGGGGTACTTCAGCTAGTTAATACCTGTAAATACCTTGACGGTAGATAGCGTTAAACTTGTCGTCTCGTAATCGCAAGTATTCACAAGAGTCTGCATTAAAATACTTTTCGAGCAAAATAAAACTCGGGAATGAGATTAATCTGATATTTGATGTATGGTTTAATATATTATAATATAAATATCATCGTTAGAAGTATAAAACTCCTACCTTACACTGATGTAGTAAGCGTTACTCATATGTAAGCGAATGCGCGGATCTTATATACTGTCCAAGGGGATGGAGTGCTTTGCCACTCAGACAGGACGTAGAGACTTCGAAAAAGTCGAAGGTCAGGGGAAAGGTGCTGAGTTGCGGTTACATAACGTGTGATTGCCAATGTTCCACTGAGTATATATTGATGGGAAGTTTTCCCTTGTAAATGATAAAAACATGTCTAAAGTGTTTGTAGCGTGGCTAATTTGAGAACAATGTGCTAATATCCGTTCTAAAGAGGGCAGTCTCATTTACAGGAGCTAATAAACAAGCCTTTGTTATTAGTGGGCTAATTATAGGTTCATGGAGCTATTAATATAGTCGTCTTTTCATTAATTGATTTAATTATAGTTATTTTATAATACTAGTTGGATGTGTACATCATAATAAGAGTTCCGTGTATGTACTGATGCTCTTTAGCGGAATGCTATGAAATCGATTCGATTATCATTCAGCTCTTATACTATTGAATAGACAACGGTTGATGACTGATACAAGGATTTAACTGAGTACGCAGTGATTACGATAGTAATGATATTTTCACCTTCATTATCCATTTCTTTCCATTCTTCGTTTCATTGTTTTATTCGATACTATCTTGCCTCCCTATTGTCCGCATTGATATTTAACGTCATTTATCTCTTAAACAAGTAAAATGGTAAAATTTGTGATTAGATTTAATTATGAAAAAATTAAAAACATATATGTATGTCAGGTTCATATGATAATGTTCTTGTTTAAAAACAAGTTTTGTAATGAATCAATAATACAATATCATCGTCTGTAATGTTTGGTAAATTGAAATATTTTAATCTTATGCCCAAATTGATTGAAACATACCATATTACCTAAAATAGTTATTTCGACGTCACGTATCGATCTTCATAATTGTGACATTTGTAAAATGCGTGTGAACTTTTTGTGGAATGTACAATCCATGTCAATAAAAGTTAAAATGCAAATCAAATAATCCCCCTCCTGTTTTGATGACTATACAAATGGAAGTCATTTCAGAGTACGTCACTTTTGTTTATGCTGTCATCACGTTGGTTAGTTTTAGTTATTTGATTTTCGTTCTATTTTAATTTTCATTGACATGAATCAGCCACCGCAATTTTTGTGAGTATTTGAAGATGATGTTTCGAGTAATGCCTGTTGAACATCGTGCCCACGAGCGGTAAGCCGCCTGGTATTTAGTTTCATACAATGAAGGGGATGCAAGCCGGAAGACGTACTTGTACGACCGAGGCGTGTGTAGATGAAGGACAAGAAGTCCACTCGAGGAACAATCCCCCTGGATATAAGCAAGTGTGCGGTAGCAGCCCACGTTGGTTATACAATGTGACTGGGTAGGACAGTCCTGTAAATTCCGAGCTACTTTCCAAATTGGTACAGGGGTGAATTTACATCACTAATAATGTGGTGGACAAGTCCATAATCAATATTCCTCTCACTCTATCTCTTCCCTTCACACTAACGACGTGGGTACTTTCACTTTAACTTAACACCGTAACTTTACCACTAACGACGTGGCTATAGTCGGAGATCTGGGCACCCTGGTGGGAGATTTCAATTGCGCGCTAGGACTTCTACAACTACTACTTTGTATATGCGAGATTACATCACAAGGCTACAGCCCCAACCCGCTCGTGGGGAAATTGCGGAATGAAAGTTAGTGGTTTTATTGCAGGTGCATAGCATTAACCGCTTTAATGATAATACGCAGTTTATTTATGTTAAATCTTTAACCACCGTTTAAAAATGTCTGAAATGCTGCTATATTACAGAGGAGGAATCACTCAGTACAAATCATTTGCAGAACAATACGTACTGAAAGATTTTCATGTGACAATGGATGCTTAGAAATGAAAAGACAGGTTAGAAATGTTAAGTCAAGCAGAAGAAGATACCATTTGAATTCCAAGTGGATTGCACGCATGATATTTAGGAATGGCTACATTGGTTACCTACGAATTGGAGATACTGTTTTGGTTTAGAAGAAACGGTAAATATCATTAGACAATGATAACAAAGTGAGAGTGGTTTACATTATGAAAAAGGATTTCTTTAACATCTAAAATAATTTAAGATTACACCGGAAAAGGTACAGCTCTTAACGTTTTACGCACCTGACCGACTGCATAGCACTGCAATGAACGACCTTTCGTTTCATTTCATTTCATTTTAATAAAGTACCACACTTGAAGTTACAATGTTAGGGATTAATTTTACCATTTAGGAATTGAAATTAATAAAAATATTTGTGTTATTTTATAATTTACTTGAAGAAGAATTGTTTATCTTCTTATTTCTTCCTTGAAGATGACTGAAAAGTTCGAGTTTTGAATGTTGCATTGTGATGAAAGAACATTTTTGAATAATTATTTAAGATCTAGGTAAAAAATATTATTCGTATTGCTCGATTAAAAACTGAAATCGATGCAATGTTGTATAATTGTGCATTACTAAATCGGTATTACGAAAGATTTCATTAGGAATTCCAGTATATTGTATACTTGAAATAATACTTATTTCATCTCGTACTAGGAAAATGTACACTTGATAATGATTGTTACATATCTTACAAGTGGATAAAGGAGTACATAAATATTATACTTACCTACTTACTATATCTTAAAAATGGCTCCATTACGAGCGAGTTAGTTGATAATTCTTACGCACAATGAACACGCACAGTGTAACATGTCCGTAATGGCCTTTTTGTACTTCCATTGTGTAATTCTCTTATTAAGTGTCTGCAACTCGTCGCTTAATGATAGTCATTACAGTTTTCATTATAGTACAGGTGTTTGACCAATCACTGAGAAGTTTACAAACCATGCATTAAGAAGTCTATTTAATGTTTTCTTGATCAGGTATATTAGAATTGCATGTAAATATTGAATTTCGCTTGTTGGTTTTAACATATTTCATATTATTATTACACTAGGGAACAAAATATTACTTCCAGGAAGGCAGAGTGCGCAACGTACTCAATTTTATACATAGATTACGAATATCACAATAAAAACGTTATATCACGTCACAGTTTTTAAATATTCCTTATCTTTATATATACCGTATAATACTGTGTTTTTTAAATAAAAATACATTAAAATTCCCCTCTGTAAGATACAAAGAATCAATACGCATAAAATCTATTTAAAAACAAAATATTAAAAAGCCTCATTAGTAAACACACGTCTGCCTACCATGGATACCTTCTTAAATCTGATTTTTCTTAGCTGATTCCTGCGGTGCAGAGGCGTTAGAGTATAAAGAATGTGGGGAGTGCTTTGACCAGTTATGTTAACAAATTTGAAACCTTCATGAAGCTTCTGTTTGCTGGTTTTAATTTGATCGGGTAATCTCATGGCGCGGTTGCCAATGTGGCCACCGGGCGTTCCCGCAAACGGAAGCACAACTGCATGTGCAAGAGGTCAGGCACCTGACTCCGTCAACCCCCCTGAAGTCACGGCGCAGAAATCGCGCGTTCCAAGGTTCATTAGATTCGACGTGGTCATGACTTAGAAATAAAACGTAAAAGGTCTGAAATATGAGCTGAGGTGTCCTAAAAGGAAATACAGAAGTAAGTATAATTACGGTTTGACATTTATGTAATACTTTGTTCTTGCCTGGGGATGGACACTTTGTTGGGTGGAACTATTTTAAAAATAAAACCGTTCACAGATGAAAGCAAAGTTGAAAGTGGAAATAAATATTTTTACAAAATTAGGTACAAGATAATACATACCGTAATACTTACCTATATGTGCAGGAAATATGTTTTTATATCGTTGCTATTCTAGATAGCACTTATTTTGGGTATATTGGGTTCATGTCGAAGACCTCAATTAAAGTGGAATGATGTACAGGATGTACAATCCATAATTTTCAACACCCAATACAAGTTCAATGTAGATTTACGTAACAGGGAAATATTATGAAATTTACCAAAAAATATGTAAATCTACGCCCAAAACATTGCAACACTCGTTTTTTGTCAATTACATTAATGGCAAATACAGTGTGCAAAATGTATGATGAATAAACTAAGAGATATGGATAAACAAATTGCTACCTAACTAAATGTTTCCAATCATACTTCTTATATTAGTCATTGTTTTCGCAGAAGTTCAACGTCACTATTAGTTGATGTTAGTGGCGACAGTACAACTTTGAAAAGACACGGTGGATGAAAATTTACAAGTGATGCTGAAGGATATACGGAGAATTCAATCCGAAATAAAACAAAATAATATAAATGTTTCAAATACAATTCAAAATGTCATAGAGAATACAAATTAAATAGGCATAAATATAGATAATTTATCATCCTCCACAAATATTAAGAATGCGACACTTCTACAGATCTTCTTCTGCTAAATGGTAAACCACTGAAGCCTGTTCCAACTCATTTGAGGTCATCGTGTCATCGTCTTCTTGGGCGTCCCACATCTCGATATCCGAAGGATTTGTAGTTTTATACTATTAGTGTTAATCTTGATATCTCCATTCTATTGATATGTTTCGTTCACTGGCATTTGTATTCTTTATTTTGGTCATTTAGATTGAACATTTTTAGGGTGGGCAATTTCAAGGAGGTGAAGAATGAACACAGGTTCTTCAAATCATCAGGAAGTCAGCGTACCTTAGGGTTCTGCAGATTCTATTCCTGACTAGGAAGACCTGAACGAAAAGTTAAAAGTCCGATAGCCAATATCGGACCACTCTATCTTCTTTACTAAAAAAATAAATATTGAATTCATCGATGTTTTTTCATTCCATGAGCGGCAAACGACGTCGTAATAGCTAGAGTGTTTTATCGCTTGCATTTCCGTGCCAATAATAACGACCATATCGTAAAGCGCCTCGCTGTACCACCATGAGTAAAATGTTTTAAATGCCGACGTTTTCATCGCGTGATTTGGATTCTCCTTTTTTTTACGAAAAGTTGTATAAATATTGTGCAAGTTTGGAGCCATACTTGTGTGTTCCAATGGATTCCGTGTTGGATTGAACGATACTATTGTGAAGTAAAAAAGAATGTGTACACTAATCTCTTGCGATGATGCATCGGTAGTGTATAGTGACGAATTGTTGTTCAGAATCTGTAATGTTTATTGCAAAGAAATCCCATAAAATATACGAGTACAGGGCCAATGCAGACCAACTTTACTGTTATTCTTGAGAGAGTTCTCTTGTTCGATGAGGCCTCAGGCCTTAAAAGTACGTATAGAAGGACCTTTGCTCGCTTGTTCGCTCGTTCAGTGGTCATTCGTTCGTCTGTTTGTCAGTCCATCTGTTCAGCCGTGATTCATTCTTTCATTCATCATTGATTCATTCTTTCATTCATCATCGATTCATCATTGATTCATTCTTTCATTCATCATTGATTCAATCATGATTAATTAATTTGTAATTTTTTTTCGTTTATTTATGTTGAATTTTTTCTTTCTTCTTTTATTTGCAGCTTCCTTGAATTAACAGCTTCATCTTTAGTAGAATTATTTAGCTGTCTTCCCAAAAATTGAAACAGTACGTTTTGGTTCCCGACTTTATTTTTGTTTTCGCTGATCGTTTCGCTGCGCCTTCTCTGAAGCGGCGTGCTGGGCTAGCAGTGGGCTGGCGCGGGTGGCTCGGCGCGGCGCGGCATGGCGTGGCGCGTCGGCTGTGGCGGAGGCGGGCGCGGGTATGTGGGTTAGGGCGGGTCTCTGACCCCAGCGGCACACCCGCGCACGTGCCGACAGCGCCGGCGGAGGCAGCCGTGGCGGCGACGGCAGCGAGGGGACGACGGGGGCGGTGACAGCGATTGATGGTGGGGACGGAGTGTGCGGAAACGGAGGAACATGTCGAAGGACGCGGTTCCGTTGTTTGAATTACCGGCGGAGCTACTCGTGTTCTGGAAGTTGTCACGTCTGGTTTTGTATTTTTGGGTACTGAAATTTTAACTGATTCGTGTGGCCGCTGTTATGGAATCTGTTATTGATTTTACTTCTTTTGCGTCAGTAATAATCAGATATATCAGTCGGTTTGGTTCTTATATCAGTTATTTTCAGTCACGTCATCATTGTCCCAAGGTAGATTTTATTAAGAAGTAGCTAAAAATCTCAATACCTAATGGGGAGCTTTATTTAATGGATAATGGGTTTGATGGAAATAAAATATTTTTGTGATTTTAGAAATAAAAACATGGACACTCCCCACTTGAGATTCAGTGCAATAGATTATTGGCTGTTTCCCAAGCATTTTGATGAGAGTTGTGCACACATTTTGTATAAGGGGATTTGCTTAAATATATTAGTATTATTCATTTGTTGTTTTCTTAGATTTAGATCAAATTGTATATTTGAGTCAGGGTTTGTATTTACCTTTCAATATTGTGTCTCATATCTTCCCTGTATACATGATGTTAAAAATATTTTAACTCGGTGTCGAAGCATCTGATTAGATCTCCTTTTGAGAAGGGATCTATTGATGACAAGATGACACTTCCAACAGCTTTTTGAACGCAGATCATAGGGGGTATAGAATTAGGCATCATTTTATGTTCTCACCATCTTAAGTCGCTCAGGGCGTTATTTATCAGTGCAGTGCCTCTGGCCGGGAGGTTCTAAGGTTCGAGCAGTGGCAGGATATTCGACATTGAGTAGATAGCTACTTGTAAGTCGAACTCAGTCGCTGTCTGGAGGAGAATTCTAGCGGCTGCCTGCTCTGATAGGTAGTTTTCAGTAATTTCTCCGATCATTACCAGGCGAATTCCGGAGCTGTACCGTAACAAACGGACCATGGACCGCGCGCGATATTTCTTTCCTCTTCCTTGTCCTATCTTCAGCGCTTACGTACACGAACATGCACTACCTTACCACACAAATCGGGAGACCACTCGGGAACTTAGTGTTTGTCCCGGCTGGTGCTGTGCCCGGCTGATGGGAGATACCTGGTTGGGGAAAATCCCGCAAGCCTGAGTGTAGTTGGGCACCGAATCTCCCCATCAAGTGGGTGAAGATCACCGCCACCTCCCGCGATGAATACATGCACTACATTTATGGAACTAATGATCATTGTAGTTGTCGTACCCGGAAACATTAATCAATCAATCTATAAATCAAATTCACATTCTCACCTCACAGGTGTCTTTATTTTCAGCTTCTCAGTACATTTACACTAGTGATTATCCTTTTCACAGTGAACGTATTTTTAAGTGACATCCCAAAAAAACATTGATGATGATGATACTCGTGGAAATGTTCACTAATATAAGAATCATGGAAACTTGTTCGAATTTTTGTAGATTCTTAGCAAGAAAAAAAAATAGTTTGCCTTCAAAAGTCTCGTATGTTTATAACACAGTAAATTTGTTGCCATAGTGTAATGTAATTTTTTTCTGAGAGATGATTTTGTAAATAAAATTTTTCGTTTAGTACGTTAAACAATTAATTCCAAGCAAACACGTTGATTTTTCCTACACTTTCGCACACCTGAAATGAAAACTACTCAACTACAAAATAATACTCAGGAAGATGATAAAAATCCTGTAATTAACTCACTTTGCTCACCAACAAAAAATTGCACATCTCAGATTACGTAGTACGGGTACAACATTCAGCAACATTCATGAACAAATATTTATTGCTATTTCTTAGAGGTATTAATTTTGGAAGTATACTTACTTAAATTGCAGAATGTACAATAATTTACTGTTAGTTACTATTACTCGAACCAATAGTATTATTTGCCAATTTTAAATGGATACATTTCCAATTACTAATCTGATCTAAGAAGATATTTGTCCTCTGATGCTTCTGCCAATTAATTATTTAGTTCTCTTCTGACAAAGTGGCGTTATTGTTTGAGAACTCTTCAATGTTTTGTTTTTATAAAAATCTATTAAATTGTTGCAATTTGAAAAATCGATATTATCTTGCACAAGCAAGATCTCCTTCAGCATGGATAAGAGCGTCCAAAGCACGATGGCGCTTTGTTTTGTCAATCGCTAAAATATGAACAACGTAAAATTTGTAACATGAATAAATTAAATGTGTAAATGTAAAACATATTTGGTGTAAGTATATTACAATTATGAACATTCATAAACGCATTTACCGGTTTTGAAGAGTACGCAAGTAAAACTTCTTTTGAATCAAAAGTGACTCGCTTTACAATTTTCCAGAATTTAGAAATACTATATTCTCTATCTTGTGTGACTTTACTTTTGCTAGGATGTAATGTTTGAATTGGTATTACAAGTTCTTCTAATATTTAATATGGAATATCAATATCTTCCATATTCTTTCCTTATTTTCTAGATTACTAGGTGTTCATAAATACAATGTGCAACGCCCCTTAAAATGGGTGTTATCCAAAACGTAAATACCGTCATGGAATGTAGGTCTCGAATTACACAGAGGTAAGAATTCTCAAAATTAAAATTATTCTGACATGGAATCGAAAAAAAATACGTGGAAACATGGGTACAATTGCACTGTCGATAATACAAAAAGCTCGCTCCTATTGTCCCGCGTGTTTTTAAACTTAGTGCAACCATTATACCCTTTTTTATCCATTAGTTTCGTCAAATATCAATTTACATAGCTCAGCTAGTTCGCAGCTTCGTCGCGGTTAATCATATTTTTTGTATGAAATGATGAGTTCCATCTTGAATTCTCTTGGAATTCGCTTCGAATTTATTTCGAATTACATTGCCAGCAGAAGTATTTTTCCACAACTTTCGTTCAAGCTACGTTTATCGACAGATTTGCATTCACGCGCAAAAGTATACTATAAACACGGCATAAGATTTTTGGGAAAACAAACTTCTTTAGATCCAAAAAAAGTAAATTGCATTATGCACTAGTTGACCACATACAACATGAAATTCCTAGACCCAAATTAATTCAACAGTCGTTTGTTTTTGAATCAAAACAAAAATGTAGGAAAGGTAATTGTTATTCTATAACAATGCAACAACGTACGTAATTTGGGTTTCTTGGTGAGCGAATCTCAGTTTACTAGATAAGGCGAAGTACGAGAGCTGCTTATTCACTGTATAGTATTTGTACGTTTACGCACAAAGAGCTCAGTGGCAGCGGAGGCAAGTCAAAATGGGACTTGCAGCTGCTTTGCAGGCGCCGTGTACTCGTCTGCGCCCGCTGCCGTCTGTGTGTACGCGGGCTCCGTGGTGCTTGCTGCGCAGTACAGCGTAACAATGGAGAGGTGAATGGCGCAGTAGGCCATGCGAATGGGAACGTGGGGGGCCTGCTGAGAATAGCTGCGGATTTATTAACCTAACACTGCTTGGGCCTCGCTTGGAGGCAAATCCCTTTGCCGTATTCAACGAAAATAGAATAATATATTCTCGAGAAAGTAAGAGTAATGTTGCTGGTAATATTATTTTTGAAAAATAAAATAGTTTTGTCGTGATTGATCTAAAATTATCTAAAAGAAGGCACGGAAACCGTTTTATAATACATCTAAGAGAATAGGAATGAAATTACAGAATGTGAAACGAGGTCATGTATAAAGATATTCGTTTTTGTCATTTTTGCCACCGTGCTGCGAACGTCGAAATAGAAGTCAAATTTCATTTGGATGCTCATGGAAGAAACGTATGATATTTATTTTATTGTTGTTTGTCATTTAATTACGAAACTGGGTATGATAATTTTATTTTCAAAGCTTCGAAAACAGAAGCTCTCGAAATAGTACATTGATATTGTGAAATCGTTTCTAAAATTCATATTCGAGCGCTTATTTGGTTTTATATGGATGTTGTTTCTATATATCTACGTCTATTTGTTTTACAGCATTTACAAAATACATGCGAATTAAGTCAATATGAAATCAAGTAAATTTCATGCACTGCAATACGTTACTCGAACGTGCTGTAAAGACAGGACAAGAAGTGCGCACAGAGTTGTGCAGAAAGTGGAATATTCCGTTTTTATCTCGTAGGGAACAGGAAAATTAACGCGGAAGGAAGTGGCTAGTGTGCTCTCAAATAGAAGCTTACTTTTCAGTGGATATAAAAGAAGTATTTTATATCAAAACACTTTTCTTGCTAATATGTATTTTAATAACAGTTTTTAGCAAAGGAAGTAAACTGACAATTGACTTTAGAGACATATAACACTGGAATATATTTTATCAGATGTTTGAATACTTCTTATTCATCAGCCTTTTGGAAAAATTGAACAAAATCACCCAATTGCAATGTGCAAATCCATAATAGTATCTAATTTCATACGTACAAACATCTCGCACGTGTTATTATATGTGTTTCACTTTTTCCAGTCTACACTGATGAAACTCAATTTGCCGTCACCTCCAACTGTCGAGTTCCGACGTACTGCTGCAGAATGACATTCACTCAACGCAGTGTCAGCAGCGGTGTGTCTGCCTATCTCAACACCTTTGCTCTGCCTTTGTGGGAATTTAAAAGTTTTAGGAAAGATAAGAGTGAAAACAGGAGTAACATGAGCAAACTGCAAACTCTGCGAATAGTTTGAATGAGTAAACGCTAGGTCTAACACGATCACGTAGAATAATTTAGACGTCATAAATTTCATGAAATTTATAGTCATATAAGTTTTAAATGGCAATCTCGTCGATCCACTATTTACATATCTATTAGAAGCACATGTCTTTTACGGAGATAACAAGTTTCAACTCTGTGCTGAAACACTTGGGAAAGGCAAGAAGATCAATCTTTACTACTGTCTTTCTTAGCTAATTAAATCGTTGGAGAGGAATGTGTAAGCTTGTGACCTTAAAAATAAATGTAAACTTTGAATCGGAAGAAGTGTAAATTATCATGATTTTATGAATAACTATAACAACTCCATCAGTGTATTTTGTTCGTTGAATTGCATCAACAAGAAATTAAAAGAAAGAGGAAAGGCTTTAACGAAAGGAAATGATTCATTTTAACGACATTGGTCGACAAAAGTTTTGTAACAAAGAATGTGAATGTTGTTCTCAGCTAAGACATAGACACTGAATTCGAATATGAAATGAGTTTTTGCCTACCAGGCTCAGTTTTCTTGCGACACGCTACTGCCTATCTAAGGTTCAAAATGCTGCATATTGGTTATTTTGCTGTTGTTTCATTTAACTATTCTGCAGATGTAATTGGCCAGGAATAATCGAAATGTGTACATGCAATGTATGACGCCGAATTCAGAAAATTCATCTCTAGGAGTTGAAAATGGTTTGATAACATACGTCGTACTCGAACAGATAGAATCGTGTTGAGTTTCTTGCCAATTGCGTCCCAATTGTTTTCTTCCCAATTAAAAGATCTGACATCGTGAAACGTTTCTTCGATGTGACTGATTGTTGTTTTAGGTTCGTGAAGGTTTGCGCTTTGCATTAATTTAGAAGAAGAAATGTCTCGTAACCTTACAAGTGGCACAAAGTAGTTTTTGTTATATCTGTGGAGAATTAACTGGGAAATCGCAAAAACGGAACATTAATCCTGTGATAAGAAAGTGTTACAAACTTTTTTTGGTGTAAGGTTCGCAACCAGCAGAAGAAATGGGCCCCCTCTGCTGTTTGCAATGTGAGTGACACACCAGAGTCAGAAAATATAACGATGGTGGGAAAAATGGTATTCTCGGATTGAGCTACTGTCTGGACAGAAATGTAGTTAACACTCTTCATGTTGACGCCAAAAATCTGTACCTGCCTCCAATGCACATTAACTTGTGTCTCGTTAAAAACCTTGTAAAAGCCATGGACGAAACTATGTAGATTCATGTATTTGCGAGAGAAGTTGCCAGGGATCAGTGAAGGAAAATAAATCAAGGAATATTTGTAGGAGAGCAAATTAGAACATTAATGGCTGATTTGACATTTCCTTGATTTGCTGAGTGACGTTGGAAAAAGACATGTCCGTCTTTTACACGTGTCTGTAAACACATTTTAGGCAACCATTAGGTAGAGAACAATCTGGATTTTGTACATAAACTATTGAGATCATGGCACCGAATGGGATGTAACGTGTCACTTAAACCACATTAAATGTAAACTTTTATTGAATGATCATTTGGACATCTTCCCGGAAATCTCGGCGCCAATAGTGACGAACATGGTGAATTGCTCCAAGTCGCTTCTCAAATGGAAAAGCTTTATCAAGGCAATTTGGAGAGAGACAATGTTGTCCTGGATTGCTGGATCTTGCGAATGGACTGTTCTGAGGCAGAGTATTGCAAGATATCAGAAAGTAAATATTTTAGATGTTTCTTTACTTGTATTAATATTCATTTTAAGCAACCTTGTTGGACGCAATCACGCTCGGAGAATGTATTCTTCAATAATAAAGAAATCCAAATTGTGACCACGTTACTGAGTAACAACGTATTTTAATAATTAAATTTGTTCAAAGAAGGTGACGGGATGGTCAAAATTATATATAGTATATACAAGGAGCGATAATCGTGCTCGTGAAAACTGTTCAAAGGATTAGTTCTCTCGGTAACGTAGTGGTTAGAGCAGCTGGAGGTAAACCAGAAGGCCCGTGTTAGAGTCCCGATCGGGGCAACCAATTCTTTGAACAAATTTAATCGTTAAATGTATGTATTGGAAACATTTATACACATTCCTTTCCATGGCAACAATGGATATGTTAATTTAGCATAGAAAAACAAATACGAATAATAATACCTTGTGCGCCGTGATATTAAAATCTTTTAAATATTTTTTTCAAGATTATTCCATTGATAATTCATTAGCTCTGATGGAAGTAATAAGTCTGAATTCTCTCCTCATTTTCATTGACTGACAAAATTGCATTTGTATTACGTTTCGAGTTTGAAATGCTGTTTTAGTGTTGGTATGTATACACTAATCATATGCTCTCAGTACGCTGTTGTAAAACGATAAGTAATTTAATTATGAACACCATCCCGTTCTCTTCCCATATATCTCTATAAATATTCGTACAAGTTGCTGTGTTCATCTCTTCTACATTTGTAATTTCGTTGGATTATCGAGTCAATACAATTCGACATCCGACGTCGACGAAATGAACTACTCAATAAAAACACGACGCCAAGACGAAGCAAAGACACAAACTGAATTGCAGAATTCTATGTGAGATATAGTTGACAGATAACAAGTATGGAATAAATTCGTTGCTTCGCTGTTGCCTGTGTAAAGCCTGAAGGCAGTTCGAGCGGGTATTGCTGAAGCTATACCAGACGAGGAAGTGAGTGCAAGGTTAGCCACTTACGTGTGATGTTTAATGGAAGATTGAATCTTAAGTTACACCATTGAGAGTCAAACATGTGATTGAAAATAGCAACGAGCTCATAAAACGAAATGGAGGTAATTCAAGGTGAAAGGCATGGGTAAATAAAAGAAGAAATTCGATTTCTCTTGTTTCCCTTAAGCGCGGAGCACTTGAAGGTGGAGGTCGCGAAATGTCAGACTATCGAGGCGTATTAGCACGTTTCCTCGTATTTTACTGTACGAAGAGGCACATATATTTCATTAGGTCATAAAATGCTTCATATCTTTAAATACAAAGTTTTATTGTTATTTAAGTGGAATTATTCTGTATCGCTGGTATTATTCATCCCTCGCATAATGACGCTTATTTTGCTGTAAAGAATTGTTGACGTAGCGAAGGTGTTTTATTAGAAATAATGAACATTTTGGTTGGTTTTCTCCCATTCTAATACATTTGGACACACCAAAAATACTTATTAATAAACAAAATAAATGTTTTTACAAAATTGTTAATTGATATCAACGTTCAAAGGTTTAAGAAACCGCAATGAAATGTTTCATAGATTCTTTGAAAACACAAATGTAGAGCAGAGTTACAGAATTTCTAACGAGTGATTGAGCAACGTAGCAGGAAGACTTCAAGGCTACAGGGAGGAAACGCTCTTTCCATTAAACATCTTGCATTGACATTGAAACCACACTAGCGAGGCTTGTAACCAATGTGGGGAGAATTCTCGCTTTATTTCACAAAAACATTTTATATTAGGAAATATTGGAGATCATTTTGATAATAATATCAATTGTTTTTACAGAATTTTTTATTTGAATCTGAATGACTTTTTTCGTGAAATTATATAATTTCTTTAGAGAAAGACTGAAATTACGTTTGTATCCGTCATTTTGTAAGTACGTCAACGAGACTCAGTAGAACCGTCTGAAGAAATAATTCTATAATTAAAATAGTATAATGAATTATACTTATTTCTAATAATTCAAAATAATTAAATTTACCTAAAAATATTTACTACAAAATAAAATATAAAGCACATAAAGTTGCGGATCATTGGAAATTCTGTCCGAATTAATTACTGTTCAAATGTAATTTACATAAAATTCTTCAGTTAAATCAAATACATGATTTAGATTTGCTATTCTTCTCAATTTTATCCTAGATTTTAACAAAATATGTTCGGACTTTGAATAAAAAATACATCAAATGAAATATGATGTAGCAGAAGCACATGAATGTGAAAACTTTTGAGATTAGCCTTCCATTCTCTACAAAAGAGCAAAACTTATAAGCCATTGAAACTAATTTTGCTGTGTAGTGTGATGTGAAGTGATGTAATGAGGTATAATGTGACAGAATTCTATCTTGCACAATCCGCCTTAAGATATACAATTTGATTTTACCATAAACATTTGATTTAAATACATTGAAATTCAGTACGCTAGATGATGAATTGGATCGTATGAATATGAACACTTAAGTACACAATAAACCTAATTTACCTATCTAAGGTACATGAGTGTCAAATACTTTTCATTTGTTCGACCTCCCATTAATTAGAGTGGTCTGACATGGAATTCCGAGATGGCAAAGAACGCATGTTGCCTCTAGATCTTGCTCCGAAGTAACGTGGGTTCGAATCCCAATCCCGCTGTAGTTGTGGATATTTATCTCTGGTCTTTCATGTCTGTGGTGACGTGATGGCACGCGCGTTCTATTGATCTGAGATCGGCAGGTACTGATAATGCATGAGTGTGTAGCGTGTAGTTCAAAATACATCATTTTTAGATGTAGATGGAAACCGGATCCGACTGGGAAAAAAAACTCTTGTAGAAAAGTGTTTTCTCTGGACAGAAGAAAACTCTCTCTTTATTGGTGACAACAAAAGTGGTAACTTTTTTCAGAAAATACATTTTTAATCCGCTGGAAATGCAAAAAAAATTATAGGTAAGTTTTGCATATATACTTCATTTAATTTCTTTCGATAATACGTGTTCGATCCGCTAAATAGTCGATAACTAACAATCGGGCTCCAAAGAGAGTCCGCAATATGACTATCAAATTCAACACTTCTACAAGGGATTCAACACTTCCATCACAGTAGCTGTTTTTGGTAATCCCGCCTCTGCCTACCGGGTCCGTATCGATTAAGATCTCCACCTGCCGCGAGCCACAGCAGTTTGCCTGTTGCGCTTTAACTGCGCGACATGTTCGCAATGCGGCTTCTCTCGCGGAGCACGCGCGACACTCTTGCCAAATAGAAGACGTACGACGCCAGAGACATCGCTCCGAGCGATTGCCAGGGGGCGCCGGTAGTGGCAGTGGCGTCGGTGGCATCGGAGGCACAGACAACAGTGGTGGTGACGGCAACGGCGGTGACAGTAACGGCGGCGATGGTGGTGGCAGTGGTGACGGTGGTGGCAATGGCGGCAGTGGCGGTGATGGGGGCCACGGCGGCGGTGAACGCGTTGATGACGTCATCGATGACGACGCTGGAGACGATGGTGAGGATAGTGATGGCGATGGCGGCGATGGCTCCGGTGGCGTCGACGTCAGCGGCACCGGCGTCAGCGACGACGAAAACGATGACGATGTCGAAGGCGACGGCGACGGCGACGGCGACAGCGACAACGACGACGTTTGCGGCGGCACGGCAGTTGTGGCAGCGACGGTGGCGATGGCGCTGTCGAAATGGCGAACCGGTTTCCAGAGCGGTTCGCAATTAGGTTAGCGCCCCGAGTGAATAATTACTCGTGCGCATGCGCGGCGTTCGAAGGCGGCGAAGGAACTCCGAACCGGATCCGCGGTCGAGAGCCCTTCCCTGTGGCCGAGGGCCTCATGGCAGTGTTCGCGATGTGTGAAGGCAATGGTGACGGAGGGCAATGACGGGAGGAATTTGGTCTATTGAACGGCCTCATTATTGAAACGAGAGAGATGGGAGGAAACGAGAGTGCACTTTTGCCGAGAGAGATACTTCAGAGCATCAACAGGTTTCTCTGCAGTTCTTCTGACTGGGATGTCGTAGGTTCGAGTCCCGACGGTGGCAGGATTTTCGACACTAGCTTGTTAGGTAGGTCGAATTCAGTCGCTGTCTGGAGCAGAAGTTTAGCGGCCGGCTGCTCTGATCGGTAGTTTTCTGCGGGGTCTCCGATCAATTCCGGACAAACGGGCCAGACTCTTCCTCTTCTTTGTCCCATCCCCACCCCTTACACACACACACACACACACACACACACACACTAACACGCGCTACACTGTCACACATGCCGGGAGACCCGTCAGGAGCTGAGAGCTTGTCCCGGCTCGGGCGGTGCCCAGTTGGTGGGAGATACCTGGTTGTGGAACATTGCTAGTCGACGGTGAATCAGCACCGTGTCTCGCCATACAACGGGGGAAAGATCACCCCCCCCGAGCAAAAACACGCACTACACTGGTAGTTGACGTGCCCAGAATCACTAAACAATCAATGAAACGAGTTTTAACGTTTACGGTTTGTTACTTTGGTTCAAATATTTTCTTTAAAAGAGTAAACACTAGAGACTACACAGACCTGATTGATGCTTTTTGTGAGAATAAACTTGACTGTCAAATATTCTCATATACATTCCAAAATTTTAATATAATAGGTACTCGTATGAGCTGATGACATTATGACTGATGACTCGTATGTCATTCGTTGATATTTAAAGGAAAGCCGTTGACACTTTTATAGCCTTACATGATCGTAAGATTCATTCGTATTCGTAAGATTTTGTGCCAAACTGTATTCAATTGACAACTTTTTCGAAAACATGCCGTCTTTGCTCAATGAAATTGATACAATGTAAGCAGACTTCACTACTTTACTTTGACTGTAAGTTCAAGAAATGAAATCACATTTTTCTCTTCATTGAAATGTATATTCATCACATTTGCTTTTTGAAATGTTGGTTAATAGATATTTAAAGAACCATACTTTCGTATAAAAATATCAAAAGCTTATTTCTTAGTTTACAACATATCAAACATATACCACAAGAGCACAGACGTAACATACTATCAATAGAATACTAACAATATAGCAAACTGTACCATAAGAACAAACTGATATTCTCCATTATTGTATGCTCCACCAAAGGATGCACCTATAAGGGTCATGGATTGATTGCACTATTGTTTTAAACAGTGTGTGACCATCATGCAAAGAATTCTGATAAAATTATTAACTCCAGTCACGATGTAGTTGAGCTGCACGTGGCGTCATTCTAGTACGATGAAGTATCCTTTCTAATCACTCATTCGTGCCGTTCTCTCGAAAGGACAGTTAATGAAGCAGTATTAGTTAGCTGTTCTAATGTTGCTATCCTTATGTAGAAAATAACATGCACGGATTCGTATTTAAATCATTTTGCGCTCTCTAAAATGTATCTTTCAGTTCCAGATATATCTCTCCATTTTGTAATAAACTGTATTTCGGTACTCTAATAACTAATATCAATTATTACAGGCGTAAATTGAATTGTGTTAAAACATTTTTGTAGTAAAACAATCAGGGTTAAACTTCGTCACTCTTTTGATCTGCCGAAAATATTAAACACCATTAATCCAACATTTTAGTGACAATGCTAGGAAATTACGTTTGCTGGTTGTCAACGTTTCAGTATTGTGGGTGTTGTTCGTAATAAACTGCTATTAAAAAATCATTGATTAGTGGTTCTGGGCAGGTAAACTGCTAGGGTATTAGTCCCGTATGTGCAGAGCATGTTGTATTTTTTTTTATCGTGGGAGGGGGCGGTGATCTCCCACTGGGTGGTGAGATGTGGCGCCAACCTCCTCGTCGGCATGGGGGATTTTCTTCAACCAGATACCCAGATCCCATTCTGTAACTTCCACTTTGAAATATGATGTTACAAAAAAACTATCTTGTAGCAACATCTGAATTCAACATTATTATAGGAAATCTGACGAATACCGTCTGCCTTTTATAATATATCTATTCAAAAAAAAATATATATATATAACTTGGAACTGATGTAAAGAATGTGTTTACTCTGAATATTAGAGTGAAAAGTTATGGTTTCACGTGATAAATATGAGTTGTGTGTATGGTTCGAAACAAATTTCTTCTCGACTATATCAGTCTCTTTGATGTTTCCTTTTAATGCAGTTCCCTCTCTTTAAACTATCTTATTCCTTTGCATGACAGAAAAGTAACACAAAATAGTTCTGTTGTATTCGGCACAAAATAATTCTGTTCTGCATCAAATTTCCTTCATTGGTGTATAAATGGGGGTTCTGTTTTCATGTTCTCTATTGTACTCCATTGTAGACTTAATGTCAAATAATCGTTTAACTAATGCTTGGCAAAATATTGGTGCTATAGAATAGCGCGAACTGCTTTCATACTTCCATTCTCTTGAATTAAAGTTAATTTATTACATGAATTCTGACTGTAATGAAAGCTCTCCACTAAAGGCGATGGCAAGAAACGCAATTACATTGAGTTTTAAGAAACTTACTTAAATTTCACGAGGCTCAACGAAATTAACCGAGGGATGAAGTTCATTTGTTTTTATGAGAAGACCACTAATTGGTTGTCGTGATGCAAATTAATTTAAGCTATTAAAAGAAATAAAATTCAGTTTTACTTCGTTTGTATTCTCAACATGAGAATCATGGTTTGTTTCTTCCTCTTCAAGATTTCCAATATGATTATTAATTCTGGAGAATGAAGAAGGCCTAAGAAAAGAAATTATATAGAATTTATCTCTGTGAATTCCACTGTTGCTTTAAAGATCTTCAAAAATACTCAAAATTTGTTATCAAGTTGACATTTTTAATTATGTGATTTCGGCGGACTACCCTACAAATATACAGTTTGTATTGTTGCACATGTCACTTGGATAGGCATTTACGTACATTTATTTGCGTTTCGATTGGCTTATTATTTTACGTACCGTGTTGTGGGAAGGGCTGGTTACGCGACAGTGGTACTTCTTGAGTTCTTTCGTGTGCAAATTTACATGATCAGGTTCAAAAACCATTAACTTTGTACGTACTCGACGTGTAATTATTTCTGAATACGTTTTTCTTTCATATGTGGATGAAAAAGGTACTGAAATTGTGCAAAAAAATTAATTTAATTTTACTTTATTTATCTCTTTTAAATTATTTTTACTTCTGTGTATTTTTTATCACCGCTTCTGTAATTTTTGCTACATTACGCACAGATTTATAGAACATTCCATATCCTATTATTAGATCTTCCCTGTAAAAGTATGACAGTATATTTTTGGTAATTTAAATTTTTTTATTGCCTCATTAATTGCGCATTCGATGGTGAGCTATACGAGGGTCTTCCTTGCAAAGAAGTGAGTTAGAAGATTATATTTTTTGTATTGTTATTCGTAAGTAACCTGCAAGTTTTCCACCTGGAAATACTTCTAAAAAACGTTTGGTAGCAAAACAACAACAACAGGAATTTCTCGAATTTTTTAGTTTTTTTCGTAATAACTTTTTAATGGTTGATCATAGTGCAAAATAGTAATGTACAATTTTAGTGGTAATAAAACGTTCTACAAAGTTGCTTTCCAAATTATTTTTCTCCAGCATACATTAACATAGCTACGAGGTTTATTTCTAATGTCATTAATAAATAGAAAAGCGATTAAATACAAAGGTTTTTTTCCTAAATATTAATAATTAAATTTTGTCAAGTTACCTCCAAAAAGGTGACAGGATGTGGACAATTTATTATTATTATTATTATTATTATTATTATTATTATTATTATTATTCTAATTATTATTATTATTATAAATTATTATTACTATTATTATTACATATTATTCAAATTATTATCGTTAAATTTATTTCTTAAGAATGCGCACGTTCAACATGTATGTCTTTGATCCAAGACAGAAGTAGCGCATTTCGTGGTAAATATAACACTATGATAGTTTCATAATTCTCTAATTATATTTATTTTTATAAAGCAATTATGGAGAATATTATTTACAGCAGATTTTAAAATCTTAAATCTGGGACACCCCGATTCCTCTATAGCGCTTCTACTTCGGTGTTACACATAATGTTTATGGAGGAAACAACGAATCTGAAAATAAGCTCCTAAGTCAATTTTAAACGTAGTTTGTCTAATAAACTCTTAGTATTTAAAATTATTGCAGAATTGCGCATATTGCACGCAATATTAAGCGAAAAATACTTAAAGATTCAAGAAAATGTCCATGACCTTAGTGAAAGACCTAACTATAGGCAACAAATTTAATTTGAAGGAAAAATCTCTATCTTCAATTTTGTAGTTTTAGGAAGACGCCGAAAAAATTCATACTTTTGAAATTTTTGAAACTTCAGAGTTAACAGCAAAAATAGAACATACGCCAATTTTATAAATGAATGTTATATTTTTGTACAAGAAATTTTAAGAAAAAAAAAGAAGCTGTTTTTGAGAAAATTTTGAAAATGTCTGGAGCGCTTGATGTAATGTACCCCCAAATTTTAAAGAATGTTTTTCAAAATCTCAAAGCATCGACTCGAGGCTGATGGACATGGATTTCTTCAATTTGGAAAAAATCAGGTATTCTGACTATCTCACCTGTTAGAGGATTTTGACCCCTAATTCAGCAACTGGATTTATCCAAATTTTCGGTATGAAAACCTGGCAATGAATTTTTTTTCTGACGAAAATCCGCCATTGTTTTGCGTAACGTTACATAACTTTATACTACGTACATACTCCGTATATACGTACGTATACGAAAAAGTAAAAATTTAGTGCATTTTTAAAACCTTGTAGCTCTGATATTGTGTGTTTAAGAAAAATAATTTTTAAAGCACATTTTTAGAACGTTTTATGATCTTTAAATATGTGCCTAACCATTTTTGGGTTAAGATGAACTATTATAAAGTTATGTAGTAGAAAAACAAAATATGCCTGAATATTTCGTGTATTTTTGGCTACCAAACTTTTTTTCGGGTTTTCGTACTAATAGCAATATAAACAAAATTTTAAGAAAACCTTCTACGTTACCTTTTACAAGATTAAATGGCTTATCGACCACACTACATATATATATATAATTCTATTATCTGTCTACAATGCCTTTCAACACTTTCTTTCATTTTCATCCTTTGCTTTTCATCATCTTTCTACAATGTCTTTCAACATTTTGAACATTCTCGTCGATAGTTTGCATAAAATAACTGAATGGTGGGGAGCGCTTAATTTTTGATGGGTGGTGAGAAAAAAAACAAACGAAAAGCTGTAATGAAGCGGACATACGTTTCCTGTGCACGTGTGTACAACACACGATCAAAGGGTTCGTTGCTCTACTTTACAGATACATACATTTCGAAGCACAGGGTCACTTTCACACAGATAATGTCCACGTGCAACACACAAGTGAAATAATCCATTAAGAGATATCATGTATGTGGCAACGGTGTTTGTACTTTTATCTTCACTGCGGCACTGTGGGACATTTGTAACGTTCATGTTTATTATGAAGTTTTAATCCACCATGCCGGTAGTATATTTCATTCCATGCAGGTTTCATTTTCTCGAAGTTAAAAATGTACGTGTGTGTGAGAGACGATAAATGAAATACTGCATTGAAATAAATTATAATAAAAACTAATCTCAATTTATTCACCAGAAGCAATTAAATGTCTGCTTAAAATGCATAAGTTAATTTATTCTTCGGGATGTTGGAGATGCGATGTACAATGCACAAGGTTTTGCATTTTAATACTCTCTGGGCATGTAGTGCTTTTTTGGGATTCGCATATTTTTTGTAGTGAAGCTGAGTAGCCTGTTTCTTCAAAGTATGTACGGCTACCTTAATCCATAAAATGTTATACAAAATGCAAATCTCTTTTTGCTCTCCTTTTGAACTTTCAGATTTTCGCAGGATTATGCTTAGTTGCGTTAATGAACAGATTCCTATCGTCCCCTGTCGGGTGCTTCTTTGCAGAACGAGTGACTAACGTATATTGAATGCGTGTCTGCCCTGCTATCCAATCAGTGCATTCTAGATTTTATGCATGGTATATTTTGTTGAAAGGTTTCGAATTTTATCGTCAGGTTGTTCCCAAATGCTGTTTCGCTTTTAATAAAAACGGAAAAGTCCCTGTTTCCTCGGAAAGTTGCCTTTTTAATAAAAAAAGTTGTTTCAACCGAATGCGCTGCTTGAAAGTTGGCGCGCGGCCTTTGGCTTTTGAGGCTCGAAGGCGAAAAGGGCGGAACGATACCGAATTGAATTTCCTCCCTAGAATTTCTCTGAGAATTTTCGTATGAAACAAAAATTAAGATTGCTCGAAAACAATTGGTTCAAGCGATACAGTGATACTAAAACAACACATACTATAGTGAATGGCCTTTTGATTCTTTTTAGTAGGAAGGCTTTTGTAATTGTGTTGTATAAAATATTGACAATTGCTTAAAATACCGGTAAAAGAATAAAACAAATTGGGAGATCACGCGTTGAACTGAACGTATCAAACGAATATTGATATACATTATTTGCAATGTTTATTCTATTTATTCTTTACATTACGTTCTGCTTCACATTTCTTTTTAATTGAGCTGGCAAAAAGCAACATGATAAAATAATTGAAGTCATCTTCAACTTAATGGATTTATTTAGAAAGCCGCTCTTGGCGGTTTTGCCGTCATCGTCAGTATCGCTATAAGTGGCGAAAGTGGCGAAAAATGACTTCAATTATTTCATCATTTAATTACGCCAACAACATCTCATAAGCATTCCCACAAAACGCAACATTTCTTGAATCAACATATCGACCTAAGTTCCCCACTACTCCAAGTAATTAACACATTTCTCTCATAAAATTATTTTAGTTTCTTTATTTGTGTCCATGCGCTGTGGGGGAGAATCTGATACCAAATGAAACCGCGTAAACATAATTTAAAATGAAATATTGCATTTTGTTGGGGTCTATTTACGGTGCATCAGAAGGAATTATCTACAGAAATAATTAGATAATATCAGATTAAATTTCAAGTAAACTGAATTATCCAGTCGTCAAATCCAAATAGAGCATTAAATAAAATATCAGGATTTACGTATTATAATTTAGGACATCAATCTACTCAACCCGCAAATTAAAATCAGCAATCTCATAGATAAATGTATGTGTTATCAAGTTTAAAAAAATACACAGTACAAAAAGAAATGCGAAAAATATTTTATAAAAATGTAGTTGTTTCCTAAAAATATTAGTTATACTATTTAACCTATGTTATTCTCGTATGTATTGTGAAACGATGAAGTGAAATACAAATTGTTCGTAAAGTATATCATTACTGGCCGACTAATAAAGTTTGTATTAACACTTCTACAAAATTTGTAAACGTTAAAACTGTAATTAAAATGAAGCTCTTAACATTTTATGAATGAAATACCAGTTACCCACGATATTCAAGAAACAATTTTCGACTTAATTACGGAAGTTTTTAGAAGAAGGCAGTTAAGTTTTATAGTTGTCTTGTAACACTTCCATCAAGTGCCATTGAATCTGAAGGGTACAATGTCGCCTGTGATTAATGACGTCCTTATTGTTAGCAGCGAGCCCATGGAAGACTGATAAATCGTGAGGTTCCTTGAAAAATGGGCTGACAGTGATGAGCATATTATATTCTTCCGCTAGAATTTCTGTAAATGAAGGTTAAAAATACTTTTAGATTGGTTTTAAAGCAGATGGGTAAGAATAAATACCTACATGTAAATCCAAATATGTTTAATATTGTTCTTTCATTTTTCATTGTTAAATGATATACCATTCCATTGCCATTACTTAATGGTTTTTCAACTTAGTCATACCTTAAAGATACTATTTCGTAAAGAATTTAACGTTAACTGTATTATATGGGGAAAAGATACAAGAAAGGGTTTAGGGAATCATTTAAATGTCGTAAATATAAAGAAAGTTATTTATGTTTATCCACTTCTACTGTAATTTTGAGAGGTTTTTTTCCATAAATCCAAACTGGTTTCATGGAATCGGAGCGCAACGAGTAAGTTTGACAATTACTTCAGGAAAGGTACGCAATTGATACAATAGAGCAAGTAATGCATACAATTAGTTTGATTGATGTCTATCAACTAAATGATTACTGCCATAATTAATAAGTAGAATTAATCATTGTTCTGTGACCTTTTATGCATAACAACATCATATTCACCAATGGAATCTAATTGAGAATAGTTGTTCTTATTATTAAATTATATTCTAATTTTCGTATTAGTGGTGTACACAGTGTTATTATACACTGTTTTATTTTGTTTAAGACAAAATTGTAAATGTAGTGTTTGAAAATAAAAACATGGCTGTGATGTTAAATGTCTTTAGGTTTAGCAATTCAAAATGGATAAGTGCAGTTCGGAATTTGAAAACATTTCCATCAGTTTGATTGAGGTGCATTTCGTTACCTATTCAGTTTCCAGTCGGACTCCTGACTAATGAAATACACAACTGTCGATGACGTGTCTAATTTTTCTGACGTACTATTTGAAGTTTACAGTTTTGCTGTCGTAAGAATGTCTATGCCATTCAATGTAACAATTCCATTCCAGGTATGAAGGTATTCAAGGTAAGCTGAAGAAACAAATAAAAGATTAACATTATTTTCTTTTCATTTTTAAAATTCAGTAGAACCTATGTTAACCGAAATAATGGAGGCGGACGACTTTTCGGACAACCAAATTTTTGGTTCAGAAGAAAATGTCAATTTATAAAGCAGAAGGTGAAATAAAAATTACTTTTACAGCTTACATAATGGATTTTTATTCCTTAAATGCACCTGCTATTTTTACAGTATTTCAGAATATCCTCTGTTTTTGTAGAAAATCGTTTATCCTGCCATGTTTCTTTTTCTCACATAATTTCCTAGAAGCAATATATCGCTATCACTTCATCAATAATACGTCAGTAGGCCTATTTTCTCACGAACTTCAAGGCGATATAAATCAATTAACAAGTAATGCAATGGCTGTAAATTATGCCTTGTGTCTGTCTTCCTATCTGCCTTTCTCCTTCCTGCCTTTAAGAAGTGTATAGATAGCGATGGCACTGGTTCCGTTTTCTCTTCTGTTTTTCGAGCCGATCGTTCCGGATTAGCGTCATATTAGTTATAAGGATTTCGGTTAAGGTTTCTTCTCCGGATTCTCTTAAAACTTCTATATTTCCCCCCCTAATTTTTGAAGAGATTAAAACTTCACCAACTCAGTCCAATTTGTATTCACTTCTACTTCTGCAATTGCTTGATTAATCGTTTTATATGATAATCGAGCATTGCATGCAAATCTAACATTGAAAGGTGAATGTTTTGTAGGTTAATGATAATAAATGTACTAAAAACTTCGATAATTAAGTAGAAAATTGTTTCTTGAATATCGTGGGTAACTGGTATTTCATTCATAAAATGTTAAGAGCTTCATTTTAATTACGGTTTTAACGTTTACAAATTTTGTAGAAGTGTTAATAAAAACTGTATTAGTCGGCCAGTAATGATATACTTTACGAGCAATTTGTATTTCACTTCATCATTTCACAATACATACGAAACTAATATAGGTTAAATAGTATAAGTAATATTTTTAGGAAACAACTACATTTTTATAAAATATTTTTCGCATTTATTTTTGTACTGTGTATTTTTTAAAATTGATAATACATACATTTATTTATGTATTATTATTAATTTATTATGTGAATAAGGTGTTAAGTTGAATAAGGATACATTGTGGGTTACATTCATTTGATAACGGTGTTTGCATACTTCTGTAAGAACGTAAAAGTGCGATGTCGAATATACCGTTCATTCATTCTCTAGCAATACTCACAGGTTTTTTTTTCCATATTCACTTGGAATTCTTCAAGTTCAATAAGTTTTGAGGCAATACTGTACGTAGGTATTCGGAAAATTATTTTTTTTTAAATCCGATAATAATTCGACTCTAAATATAAATCAAACTGCAGCGCGATTTATTTGGTAATTGAGTTGTTCTCTTAATGATGTCAACATCAGTGTTGCCAACGTCGTGAAAGAAAATTATGGCGTAATAAGCAAAATATGCCTTTGGATCAACGCCCCCTACATAGATTGATTTAGGAGGCGTTGGTTTCATTCCGGGCATTATCACATTATCACAGCGCCAAAACACGAAAAAACACTTTTGTGGAATATTTTTAAATATTCTAGTGGGATACGAAAGAAAATTATCACTTCCCTATCAGGAGGCCGAGACGCGGTAAATGTCACCTCTCGATTGGTGAACGGGAAGTAGTCTAGACGCCAGTGACGGAATTGCAAAAATACACATCAGCACGTCCGCACACTCAAGAGCTTTACTTAAGAACTGTATAGTGATTAAGTTTTATATTACCACCCAATTATCTTACTCGGCTACTGAGGGTCTGCTGGCTAAACAGAAATAAATGAAAAGAAATATCTCTCTCCTGCAGAAGATTGAGAATGCCAAATTCAGTACGTTCATGAATAGATTAAAATACTATATGTCTGTATCACTCCAGTGCGAGCCAGGACGGAATTTATTTATCCATTGAAAGATGAAGGTGTTGATCCGGAGTTTAGGGTGGCACGCTTCCTTTGGTTCACTTATGTAGCTTCCATTACTTGCGTTATGGATAACTTCGCACAACTTACTGAATTTTTGTGGAATTCAGAAAGGGTTCATTATTTTACAGATATCCTGTGGTCGATTCACTGAATGGATCACTGTCGTTAGATCGACGACAGCCGGGTATTTTTGACGACTTTGTTTCTTAGTCTTCTCGTGAGGTTGTGAAGTAAAGACAATACAGCATCGATAGTAGCCCGCAATGGTCGGAACCCACGCTGAGATGCTGATAGAATCTTTTCTGATATTTGCAGAAGTCTGTTCTCCATTAGCCTCGTAAGGACCTTTCCGGGTGCTGGTAAAGTGAAATTATTGCAGACAGCGATATCTCAGTTCTTTTAGTATTGTGACGTACCTGGGAAACGGTACTTTCACGACAAATAAAATCATATAAAGGACGGGTACATTT
>BOPP01000017.1:4493196-4527798 GCA_017312745.1 Gryllus bimaculatus
AGGCCGGGAGTTGGCGATGGTGAAAGGAAGACAATGACGACAAAACACGATGGTATGGAAGAAAATGGGAATGCAGTGAAGTTTAAGAAGAAGAAATGAAGGCGGAGTGAAGAGGTTAGTCGGAAGAAGAGGATAGAGGGCTGACGTAAGATGGTGAACTGAGTTGGGAAAAAGGATGAAGAGGAAGGAGGTGGAAAGGAAAAGGTGATATGAGAAGAAAGTGAGGAGAAAAGTGGAAGTAACGAAAGAAACCAAGAAATGTAGGAGGAATGGCGGGGACTTCACTCCCAGGTTCAGTCTTTGTAGGTCAAAGTGTGTGGACGGGTGGTGGGTAGGTTCGGTGGGGGCGAGAAGCAGGCTGCTGTGGGGTGGGGTGGGGTGGGGCGCGCAGGGCCACGCAGTGCCTCTGTTCCGCAGAGAATTGCCTCCTGCGGCGAGCGTGTGTGGGCGCTTCGGTCCGCGCCGGCACGCCTGGGCTGGGCTCTCTCGGGCGGCGAATTGCCACTCGCGCACTTAACCTGGTTCCCTCGGCGCGCACCTCTGGTAATTTACTCCTCTATGCGCCGACTCGCTGTTCCGGCGAGCTGCTTTTCGCCGTTTGGTGCATACCTCGTTATTGCGTTATGCTAGATTCTGCCCGTGACTCGCACGCAGAACATTGAATAGCTGTGTTCGTGAGCTTTCGGTCACGTCATTGCATTGATTCCCATTTACTATTGGTTGAAATGTGTATGTTTAATGCACTATTTAAAAACCAGCACCAATGGTGATAATACTCAATTCGCGTTATTTATTCACAGACCCAAAGTGAATTAATCAGTTGTTTTGGAAGAGTAATTTTTGTCGTCGAAAATGTCTGGCTTTTTTGTTCTCTATTATTTTACCGCAGTATGGATATGGCAATTGGTTCAAAAATCGAAATAAATTTTATGTCATGAGGAATCATTATATTTAATGTAATGAAATGAATCAACCATTCCTTCTTTTAAATACTTATAATTTTTACAATATTATTAATTTACTTTTAAACTATTTACTACATTTTACGGCCTCGTATTGAGCCTACTATTGAAGTGAACCAAAATATTTTCTACTTCTAATATTCTCTCTCTCTCTCTCTCTCTCTCTCTCTCTCTCTCTCTCTCTCTCTCTCTCTTTGTAATTAATGGAGTGGCTAGTTCTGGTTTTAATTTTCTGGGTGCCAATATACTTACGCTTCTCAGGGTTCTATCTTGTCTCGCGGGCATGAAAATACCGCTAGTACGAGTGTTTGGGTGGTGAACTATTTAATTATTGTTAGGGAATCTTTGTTACTAATAAATTAAACAATCTACAAATTTGCTTACCAGCGATGTTAAGCACACGATTTATTCTTTTCTAATTCCTTCTTAATTAATTTTTATTCAACAATGAATTTTTCTCTTTTTCTATTGATGCCCATCAAATTCCTACCAACAAAACACACAATAATTATTTCTTCATCTTAATATTAATTTAATATTTAAACGTGACTTGGCCTTCTTATAATATTTTATTAACGTCTGTCACTTATTACCTAATCTTCCCTTTTGCAGAATGTACAGCAATCTTGGCATTGTTAATGACGTCGGCGAATTTCCAATTCCATCTGGAGCTCTTATGTTCACACAGAATTTCAACTAATAAAAATTATATTATTATTGGCGATCTATTTATCGCACGAATTTTACAGACGCTTTTCCCGAAAATCTCATTTAACTTACTTTGCTATTCTTCCGATACCCGTGCATCACATGACCCTATCGTTTTCTATCTCCTCGGACTAATCACAAAAATATTACTATACAATGCTTTGACGGCCATCGATCTTCACCCTACCAAATCGGAGATCATTCTGTTCGAAATTCTTCGTTTACACTTTCTATCTGGCCTCACTGGTTCACTTATATTGTTATATTTCTTCCTCGATGCGCTCTTGTCGCCTAGCAATTATATACTGAAACCTTCAATTATCACCTATCAACAATATCTTACAATGTTACTTTGCTATATTTTCAAAAAAAATCCAACAATGTCCAAATTTTATAAAATTCAATTAATATTTGGTTTTTCTGCTACTTTACGTTCTCAACGTCACATATTAATTTACTTCATTGCGCAATTCCTTACATTTTTTAAGCTTTTTAACGTTAAAGTTTTTTCTCCTAAATGCCAAAAATACCTTTAGGTATTTTTGCCTTGCCTCAATAATGTTCTACATGACATCAAATTCATTTGCCGCAATAATAAATTTCCAAAGTTTCAGAATTTGCACAATGACCAAAATCAGAAACGTTAAATAAACATGGGAAAATCGAAGGTTTAAATGCAAAAAATATGTTTAAATAATTTTTGATAATTGTCATACAAATATCACAAATCATGTTAAAATTCGTAATGCAGTGTTACTTCGTAATACAGTGTTGTAGGGGCAAACGAGACGGGTTGAAGAATTGCTACTGTCTTGAATTTCAAATGAATTTGCCTCTCCACAAGAGAAGAAAATTTTACTGTTAAGTATTCAACTCTTGACCTGAAGGAGCAAAAATATTACGGATCAAAGCCATACAAAAATGTTTTTCAAAAAATAGTGCGCACACTGCTCAAGAACAAGAAGTAAAAAGCTCTCACATAACACTGCAAATTACAAAAAACGAGGATAAATCAGTAAGTACCTCCATTTTAGTTGAAATAGCCTTAGGTTGACTGTGCATTTACCATTATTACGATGGCAACGTTTACTTTGTTCATGGAAAGTTTCAGGGTTATTACCTGTGTTCGCTTGATTTGTTGCGACGTAAACAGGCTTCACCAATCTCCGTTTACACAAAATATACCTTGCTTTCGTAATCCGATTTTTGTGATCTGTATGTTGACCAAAAGCTGAATTCCTAAGACTATTTTGAGTGGTTGAAATATTTTTCTTTGGTGAAGAGTTTATTAGGATACAGGATGAGAAGAAAGTAAGATGTCCACTTTCATCGGACACTGATTCCAATATCGAGCAAGTCCGTGCCCTGAATAACCGATAAGGAACTATCGATGAGGTGACATAACCCATGCACGTTATTCAGTTTCTGCTTCTGGGAACGCCGAGATGGAATGTCGAAAGACAGTCTGTTGTTTTTGCAAGATAACGCACATCCTCTTTCCACTTCACAAACTCTTCAGAATCTCTGTTTTGAGGTGTCAGAGAAAACCGGAAACATTTTCTATTTTGAGAGTCTAATTATTATCTGTTTGGTCCACTTAAAGATGTCGAAGATTACCCCCAGACCTACTGGTTCGGAAGGAGTGCCTACGTGGCTTGCTGCTCAATCGAAAATCGTTCTTTCCGAGAGTGTCGGAAATCTTTTGTACATAACGGACCAAGTGTATTGAAAAGTGAAAAGTATTGCTTATGTTGAGAAATGGTCTCACAGTAAATTTTAAACTTTTCTTGTAATCAATTATATATCTTTAGTGCAGATACTTAATGGGATAATTCCACGTCTAATTGCACAAATTTAAGGAAAATTTGACCGTGATGTCCAAGATTTTAAAACTTTTTTCTGTGAAGAGTATAAACAAAAATATGAAACACGTGTTTTTCATTTTTTTCTCAAATATTATTTTTTCAAAATTATATTAATTTTCAAAATTTTTGAAACAGTGCTCGCATCGCTAAAGTAAATCATTTTTAAATGAAGTTGTAATTGTGACAGAAATTTCATATTGGTAGTTTAAAACATTTACTCGACAGTTTAAAAAATCGAAAAAAATACTATTGAAATATTTGAAAAGTCCTACATAAGTTTGATGAGTTACAAAGGAAAACATTGAGATGATTCCGAGAAATTAAATACAACAGAACTATCTACTTGCTGTTTTGCGACAGCAAAACCCTTTGAGCGTCACTCTCAAGAACGTGCCAATCAGCAGTAGAGGATTATCATCAATATACTTTCACAGAGCAATAAATAAAAGTATCCCTTCAAATCAGCCTATGTGCCATATTCATACATATAATATTCACAGCCGATTAAATTCAAATTAAAAGTGTCAATAGGACTTAATTTAGCATTAAACGGATGGAGTGTATGTATGAATAAGAGTATTAGTTAATTGCGTTCATATTTCATATCCTTCACTTAACACAGAATATCCTTAATTCACCTTTTCATAAAGAAATGAAACTGTGTTTCTTTGTGCCTTCTACTGTTTTTTTCATTATGGCATTATTGCAATAGTCCTTTTTTTAAGTATTGTTCAGCGTTTCTAAAAATATAAAGGTAATGCTCTTTACACAGACAGCATAGAGATACGCATTTTCACAAATCGAAGATAATGACTACTGAGTTTAAATTTTCTAGAGAACATCCAGCTTTGGAAATTAATTTTCTCTAGTATTCTTGAATTATACAACGTTTTAAAACAATGAGACGATGACAATATGAAAGATACGCTTGTTCGCAGGGCATGACCGTATTTGAACGTGCATTTATGTCGCTTCCGCGCAACGCGATGTTCATCGAGGCCGGTGAAACGCTTGGTAATGAATCATGCATTTTTAAACGCAGTCAGCTATAACTCAATTTTTCTTTCCGCGAACAAACACAATTGGACGGCTGGTGACGGTAACGCAGTATGAATGCATTTTAGTTCGGTTACAGTGGTATGACACAACCGGGTCGCAAGCTTTCTTAGCAGTATTTGTTTAGACTGTTCAACGGGATGCCAAACATCCTGGGCTCAATAGCCTAAATGAACCAAAACAATTAATTGAATTGAAGTTACTTTCGAAGTATCCCATGTGAAATGATATATGATTCTGACATTTATCATTTTTTATCTCCCAGAATCAAAATAGATCCTTTAAATATAAGTAGTTGCGTGTACTAATGTTCAATAAAATACTTCCTCACATTACTCATAAGGAAAATACGGCCCTGAAACAATTATTGGTAAAGACAATTAGGTTTGGTTTTTTGATAATATTTAGTGATTCCGTTTTGAATCTGAAGATATTAAGTAAATTACGTAATATTAAGTGCTAATTTATTGTTCACTGCTGATTACAATACGATACTATGGGAATTCAAATTCCAAGCCAATTACACTTCAAAATTTTGAATGAATTGAACAAAAAAGTTAATTATGCTACGCGTTCAGAATTCTTTCAAATTCAGTCAGCCTTCTTACTACTCGTGTGTATTTCGCAAATGTTTATTCTCGCCAGAGATATGTCATAATATTCTGGAGAAACACATTCTATAGCTCCTGGACTTTCAGATTACAGAAACGAATTGTACTAATATAAGCAAATCCCACTCGCATGGTTCTTATAAGCCACTCTTTTATTAAAGCTAGAAATTGTACCATTGTCTTGCTTCTTGATTTACAAATCCGAGTTTTTGTCGAAAATTACTTACTCAAGTGTGGGAACATATTTTCAAAGAATGCAGAAGTCTAAAACAATAACACTCGACGTAGCAATGCTATTCATCAGTATCAAAAGCTCGCTTCAAACAATTTACATAAAATAAATGTAGTTTACTTTTTCGTTTTAATAATGCATTCATATTTTAAATTCTTTACTTCGAATTTGGAAAAAGTGACATTATATTCGTAATCGATAACCCCCAGAAATCTTTGTATAAAAAATTCCTTCATTTAATTTCGCTTCTATCTTCGTCGAAAGTTTCTATTTTTGAGAACCGGCTTCGATGACTTTCGCGAAATTATTAAATTTGACGAGGAATGCGAAAGTCGATAGGCATTTTTCGATATTGAGTATTCTAGAGAATTCTTTAAGAAGATTCATTTTAATTTTGAGGGATAAAATGAGGATGTATTTTTTTACTATTAAAAACCTCAATACTGATTGGGCATGTTTTGCCATTATCAAATAATATATTTACAACGGTGCGAATTATTCTTTCTCGGTAAAACTAGTCATCATTTCTTTAGTATTTCATTTGAATTGGTCTCTTGTTTCGCAGCATAGATCAGTGTTTCTGTCCTCGCGTAAGCCAACTCCTTCTCTTTTATTCGCGCGTTATTCATTCTGCGAGTCACGAGGCAAGCGTTTGCATTCGAGCCAGTTCGCAGTTTGGTGTGTAGCTCAATTATGAAAGGAACCGCGTTGCTGTGATGGGCGTAAAACGTGTTCGAAGCATTTTACTGGCGCCAAGAGGCCGGCGAATGAAACTTTCTATTGTAAGGATCAATAGCGAGCTAACCATTCATACTGCTTGTGGTATCTTTTAGTAACACTTTCGTTTCTTCAAAAGAAATGAAATCATAGCCATTCGACTCATAGATGGATAAGATACCTTCACTATTGAAGACAATACCTGAAGAAAACAATGAATTGTTCTGAAAATGGAAAAATTTTCATTCTGAGAGTATCACAACATTACCACTCTTCCAGATAATTTCCTTTCTTTCGGATACAACAGAGTTAATATTCAGCAGTTTCAGTTCCACCGCAGTAGTGTATGGATCGCTTTCTCAGAATGATGATCCCGACAAGATTGTTTCAAGAGGAAATTCGTTGTTTTTTCTGTGTTATTCGCTCTCCAAGTACATAAAGGCGATAGATTCTTCTATACGTGAAAACCCGCCGCAAATGGTGGTATAAATATATCTTAAATTTGATTCTTCCATTTTAACTTTTATCCATTTAAAATGTTTATTAGAATCTCCAGCTTCTTATGATGGAAGGTATACAAATACAGTGAATATGTATTAAACTTGTAAGAAGCTAACGAAATTGGGCGCTCTGTGGCATTCCAGGGTTTTTGCCCCGCAACGTGGCCCCCTATTCTGTATCACCTCCGCTCATTGGGATTGCGCCACGTCAGCTATCTAGCGGAGAGAATATACATCACTGAGTTCCTCGACCCTCGAACTCAAAAAATCATACGCTTATTCTATGTCTACTGATGTGTTTCCTAGCAAAGGGTAGGCGACAGTGATTGATCTCATACTATAAAACTCATTAACATTTTAACACAAAACAGTCATAAACAAAATGGCACCGAAATGAAAATATCAGATTATACACTTTGATAAAATTAGTAACGAATATATTACAATGGAATTCATTTGGCTTCTATTCAAGATGTGAAAGGGTACAATTACTATGTCAAAATTACAATTCTGAAATAATCGCTTACAGTAGACCAATTTTAAGGCAATTTGTACGTAGAATAAGAGGGTTTAAGTATTGTAATAAAAGTCGTCAATTTTAATATAATTAGCGGTGGTGTTGCAATTTTGTTAAATAATATATACCTTCAGAACAAATATACATACAAATGGACATTGAGGCTGCAGCATTTAAAATTCAAGCCCCAATAATAATAATAATAATAATAATAATAATAATAATAATAATAATAATAATAATAATAATAATTAATAAATGTATTTACTTACCTAGTAACTACTCTCTCGAAGCAAATGGAGTAAAATATTCTTCTTTTCTTCTCTCCTACAAACAGCGGGCTCGGGGTGGGAGTCGGACTGGGGTATAGTAACAAGGTATGTACATTTATTGTTATTGGGGGTTGAACTTTGAATGCTGCAATATCGTCTACTTATATGTCTATTGTTATTGTTTTTATCGTTAAGTGTTCTTAAAAGTTTAAATATATTACAATCGCCCAACTTACCTCACATTAAACTTACTAGACAATAGTCAAGACTTGAGAAGATAGTGCATATTTCATCCTCTGGAACTCTAAAATAGGTAGGATCTTTAAATTCACGATAAATGATCATAACCGAAAATTATCCTATTTGTTTTGTAGGGTTATATTTATACAGTGCAATAAATCCATTGATCCCAGTGTTGGGAAAGGATAGTAGTGGGGACGCTCAAAATTAAATTCGCTTTCCGCTGAGCTGACCCTGGAGAGCGTTTTGATAAAACGTACATTGTCCATATTATTGACTACTGTTCACTGTTACCCACTGTCTATATTGTTGTTGTCCACTGTCGATATTGTTGTCACTGACCATCTCATCGTTTCACATGTTGCCCTCTGACAACACCACCATCACTGTCCTCTGTCCACTGCCTGCTGTCCATTTTGTTCGCCGTTGTTCACTGTTGACCGCACTCCCGTCCTTATTGGCTGCTGAACCCGTTATATTAATAGTGCGTACTATTTATATTTGTTTACTACAGAAAATGAATCTATAAAGGACTCAGAATTCCATTCCAAAACTTTGACAAAAGAGTTGCCTATTGTCCAGATGTAACAGATTGCAAATAAAAATAACAACAATAAAAATCCGGTGCGTTTCGCGGAGCGGCGAGTCCCGGGGCGTCGCGGCGGCCGTTGCGTCTGTCGCAGAAGGAGCCCCCTGCCTGCGGCCGTGGCATCGCTCCGCGCTCCAGATGTTTCCGAAGCGTGGAGAACGCGACCCAACTAAATCTTTTGTGGGGGAGGGGCGGGGCTGAACTTGTTCGCGGGGAGTTTCCACATAAAAAGTTCAGTTTTTTCCCCCCGCGCTGGCCGCGGCGTCTATGTCGCGGTCCCCATCCACAGTTGCCCTCCAGTGCCTACCAGCGAAGGAACAAGTTAGCAAGACGCGAACCTCCCCATAAATTATTCCAGCTTCTCAAAATAACAAAAGACCGCTAACACAATATGGAGTCTCTCGACTGTTACCGAAGGGCCGTCAAGAACTCTCAAGTTGCCGACGAATAAAACACCGGTTGCATTATTTATTCGCTCCCTAGAGGAAACAAGAGTTAAGCGCATTGTTGCGCTCGTGGTTGATTCTCTTATACCGAGGTGTTTTAGCGACAGGGCTCTTTAGTTAGTGGAGAGGAGTTAAGAGTTAGTGGGAAATAGTCGAGGAATTCTTCTGTTATTTTGTTACATATTTTCAAAGTCGCTGCTTTCGCGTTGTGTCCCCGAATGCATTTCAATGTGGTGGTTTGGCATCCGGGAAATCCTTTTCCCATGCGGATGAAGGAAAATGCGTTTCCTTTGTGAACTTACGCATTTGCACTTCCGGGAAGAATTAAGTTTATTTCTAGGCTATACTTTGACACATTTTATCTAAAAATTGTGAGAAAGGGAAATATTAAATAAATAATATTGGGTTTAAAGTTTTACCCACAACTTTTGGTCTACTTTCTCTTGAGGTCTTACTGCCAGTTTGCTTCCTTTCTGGACTGCAGAAATTCAGCGTTTGCATTTAGAATATACTTCAATAAATATGAATAGATTAAGTAATAAATGAAAAAAATAAACCCTCCTTTGTTGAGAGATTCTGCTTATGATTTGAAAAAGTCACGATTCTTCAGTCTCAAGATGGTATGAGATGTTTGAATTCTTCCACAAATGTGTATAGTGAGTATACTATATCAATAAAACACTGAAGTTGATGAAGTATTCTCTTTACATTTTTCGAGCACGTTCTCAATTTGAATAAATAGTGAGAGTCCTCTCGACAAATCTATCTGAGAACACGCATGTGTATACGTGTGTTAGCTGTTGGACATATCAATAAAATAAACAAGTAAATAAAATGAACTACTTATATTAATTTATTCACATAAAATAGTTTTAAACATTGCATTATAAATTGAAGATGTAAATTGTGCATTAAAATAACGCTATATAATGGAGACTTTTATAGATGTAAGACTATTTTCTCATAATATTTAACAAATTAGGAAACATTATATTTAAATGAAGAAGTTAGTTCATAAATCACATTTTTCTTTTATTTCTTGTATTTTTGATGTCTAGCACCTGAGGAAAACAAAATGTTAATAATTGTTAAAACGTGATATTTTAAATAAACAATTAATACATAACTTAAAGTTTTAACACAATCTATATACAATTATTGGTTTTCAATAAAATATTATTATTCTTGCAGACGTTAACATTCAATAAAATTGAGAACTAAATTGTTAAATATGGTTACAGATTCAGAAAATATAACTCAGAAGCCTCTTTGAGTTTTGCGTCGCTACAGAAGAGGAATGGTACATAACAATGCTAAGAGTCCCTGAGTAAACTCGTCTCTGAGATATGACGAGTGCAGTTTCCCCATTTTGTGTAAATAAAGTTGTACACATGGTTATCTTTTGTTCTTGTAAGATGTAAACTGATTCTACAGAATTTATTTTCCATGTACATTTCGTTTTCCTAGAAACATTGAAGACTAAGATTTTCCGAATTGAAGATGACGGACAACCTAGGGGGTTTCTTCCTAGGAAACATCTCCATCAAACAGACTGGATTCTCAACAGAATCTACAAAACAGCTCCACCAACTGGACTTATGCAGTAAATAATCTTGCTCGCGGGTAAACACACTTTCCAGTCAATTAAATTTTAATTAAGACTTAGAGAGAAAATAATTACTTTATTTGTGAATACAACTCCCACATACTATTTAGATGATTGAGGCACTTTAGCCACGAACTGCAACTAATGTGGATTAGTTTATTTTGGAATTGCTGCTACATAAGGTTTCTTTTTCTGAAGTTCATCCTTTCTTCATATTGCCTTCCTCTGCGCTTTCGCAATTTATCAGTCGTATGGGCACTTTTTTCTCCATCACAACTGCAGGTGACGATTATTTTGCTTGTTGAAAAATAGATTATGAGGGAGAATAATATGAATGAATGGCGCATCACGTAGGTGAAAAAATACGTTTTGCAAAAACATTAAAAAGTAAGTTTGCAAGACTGTTTTGAGCACTTGTGCAAAAACAAAACCAGAAAAACTATTTTGTATATGTCATACAGTTGGTCATAATGTCATAGTCATACAATCGGTCGTATTTCGACATGATACACACACAAAAAAACGAAGACCGGGAAATTGGTATTTGCATTTTTGAAAATCTTAATTACTTAGGGTTTAAAACAAATAGTACGTGATCTTTTTAAGATCAGGCTTTTCAGAACACATTTTATGTAGCAGAAACATGAATATTGTACTTTTGAAGTTGTACTTATTTTTCTAGTTTTCGAAACTACAGGTCGCGCCGTAAACGAGGCCAGTGCCATTTTCTGTAACATTTTTTGCTACGTACGAGGGATAAAATTAAACTTCACCGGTTTTTAAGAAAATAATAGATCAAAAATTGTCTAATTTACACAGAATTACGCGAAAACGACTCTTAATTTCAGGAAATTGTACTTACCGTCATATTAATATATATTTTTTGCGAACAAATTTCACTAGTGAACAAAAAATATCTTCAGTATTGTAGAAATAAGAAGATACTGAAAACCTCTGCCATTTTAAAGTCAATTTTTAAGAGTGTCACGTCATTTTCCTGCGCACTTACAATATTTTCTTTTCTTACTAAGTAAGGCAAGAAAGTAAAAACGCTTAATTTTACGGTTTAGTAATATTTTTATTTTGACGTGCGGTTTTTGACATTGCAGTTTCTATTTCTATTTTTGGATCATATATTGATAAAGCTGACCAAAGCCCATCTGTGCCAAAATGAAAATTTGAAGTAAAATAATTACTGCTACACCAATTCCGATTTCTAGAAATCCATATTTATTTCGCAATATGCATTTTTTCATCTTCTATTATCAGAAAATGTGAATGTATTTTTACGTTCAGTGTTTACATGGCACATCGTGTTCACATAACGAAGGCATCGCTACTTCATTTGTTTACTCGTAGCGAGCAAGGCGCGCTTTCTCCCCGAGCGAGCGTGAATTACCGAGCGACCGTGAACGCCGACGAGGGGCGCCATTTCGGAGACGGTACGTAATTCGCGTGGGCACCTGGTGCGCCGCAGCGGGCACCGCCGTCCCAACGGCCGCGTCGTCTCGTCTCTTCCCGCGCCGTTAGCGCCCGTCGTAATGGCCGACCGCCCTAATGGCGAAGCGTGGACGGCGCGGCCGCCCTTCCGCAGGCGGAGACGGGGCCGCGTCCGTCGGCCGTGGCGGTAGCGGCGACACGTGGCGTGGCGGTCAAACCGCTCTTCTTCCCTCGGATTGATTGTTCCGCGGTTGATCCCTGTTTCTGGGCACGTCGACTGCGATTGTAGTTAGTCCCGTTAGTGTAGTGTCGACTTTATCGCGGGAGGTGGCGGTGTTCCTCCCGCAGTTTGATAGTGAGATCCGACGCCGACTGTCACGTCGGTCTACGGGGGATTTGTATAAATAATAATAATAATAATAATAATAATAATAATAATAATAATAATAATAATAATAAATAGCTTTATTTCTGCGAGGATCAGGCCGTAAGGGTTGCTTTTCCGCCTTACCATTAATTTAACCCTCCAGGAATCTTTCTCAGCGGCGCTCCGCCGCAGTTGGGTCGTGCTCAAAGCTCCCGACATGTGTGGTAGTGTAGGGCATGTAAGTATGTGTGTGTGTGTGTGTGTGTGTGTGAATAAGATGAAAGGATTGATCGAGGGACAAGGAAGGAAAGATTGTGCGCGGTCCGGGGCCCGTTCATTTGAGTACTGCTCCGGCATTCGCCTGGTATTAATCGGAGACATCACGGAAAACTACCGATCAGTGACTTTAGAGTCCTAATAGTGGCGGGTTTTTCAACATTAGCTGACTACATAGTTGGATTTAATTCATCCACTGTTTAAGGACAATTCTAATGGCCCGCCGTTCTGATCGGTAGTTTTCCGTGGTTTCTCCGGTTAATACCACGCGAATGCTGAAGCAGTACCCTAAGAAACGGACTGCGCGCGATATCTTCTTCCTCATCCTTGCCCGCTGCTCACCATTACACCCCCCGCCACACACACACAGACACATTCCCGGAGAGCACTCACGAGCTTAGATTCGAGATTATCTCGGCTGGAACGGTGCTCTGCTAGAAGAAAACCCCAGAGACAGAATCCCAGCAACCTGATGTGTTGGGCTGCGCCGGATTTTACTTTACAGCTGGGGAGATACACCACCAACTCCCAGGATACCACACGCGTTACATTTACTGCGGTAGGCTCTAGGTTGTTGACGAGCGCGGTAACATCAAATATTCATACCATTTCCATCAAATCACTCATTCAAGAAATATTTTAAAATGCTTACGCATGTCAATAAAGTAGTTTCCACACAGCCCGAGGTCTAGCGTCGAAAGCAGGAGCTGCAATGGGAATTCTGACGACACCCTTGGTCGGTCAGCAATCGTGGTGATAACGTAAACTTCAGGCTGGGAGCGGTAGCGAGAAGGAATGTCACCAGCTGTGGGCTGCAGAGGTAGCGACAGGGGTGTTAAATTGTGAACGACGGAAGCGGGCCCGCCGCAGCGATGGCGGCGTTGGCGATGGCTGGAGCAAGGGGGCGTGCGATGGCCCTGGTGGGGGCGAAGCGCCGAGTGTAAAAGGCCGGAGTGCGAACGACCGCGCTGCAGGGAGAGCGCGCGCGTGACAGCGCGGTGAATGTGTTGAGAATGCGGCGCCGCACGAGCTGGAGGCTGGGAGAGCTTTTGAGACGGGGAAGCGGACGGCAAGGGAGAGTGGTCGGTGCGAGTGTCCCCGTAATGGAGAGAGGTGGGGTGCTAGCTTTCCAGTTCGCTGAAGATTGTTAGTAAAGCTCGTTGAAATCTAAGCATTCTTCTGCCGTGAAATTTCAGTTATTGAACAAAAGTAATTCGGCTAATGAATATTTTTTTAATTACATTTTGTTCTGATGCGTAGAAAAAGCATCTTGAAACAAATATTCTCCTCAGCCGACAAGATTTAATAATCATAAAAATGTGATTGAAACTCATGCAAATTGAAATTTTTTTTCTTAAATTCGCATCAACTTCTAGGTCAGTAGCGACCACTATTGCGGTAACTATGAGTATGACACGATATGATGATGATGATGATGATAAGGGGTGAAAGGACGAACACAATACAACCATCCTCGAGGCGGGACTCAGACCCGCGATCATTCGGTCCGAGATCGCTACGGCACTGCTGCCTTAGCGATCTCGGCCATCCGGACCGACTGAAATCACTATTGTAGATGCCAAGAAAAGAGATTGTTCTAGTCTGACTTGGACATTGACTCACGTTAATCAAAAGCAGAGGTGCTGCAAATGCAGTAATGTGATCAGAGGGGTATATCCGATCAGGTTCGTACTGGCGTGAACCCGACACTTGCGGCGAACGTGACACGTGCTAGCATAGCCACAGAGTGAACGGATGCTGTCGAAACTTACATTGTAAGGCTGTTCTTGGAGCAAGCGATAGTGAACACATGAGAGAGTGTAGCCAAGTGTGTGTAGGGGTGTAATGTGTGGAGGTGAAACGAGGATGACGATACTGAAAAGAACGGGCCTCAAAAATACGTGAATGGTTAGCTACAGTGGAAATTTTGCAGGGCAGCCGGAGTACTATAATGCTGTGTCGTAGCTGGCCGGTCATCTGGCTAAAGACTTCGCATTAGCTCGTTGTTTTGTTGGCGTGGTGTTTGTCGGGGAAAAGTCTGGGCTGTTCTTTTGCTTGTTTGCATTTCTCCCTTACACATAAAGTCTGTGGAGACAAGAATTTGTACATTGAATTTAGAGCACAAAGCCCAATGTTACTGCTTCACAGAATACCATGGTACAGTTAACGATACCCTTAGGCATTTGTAATATGTAATTGTAATGTGATGTAGTTTTTTTCATTCTGAGTCTTTTTTCATAATTCGTTTTTTTTTCAAGTATACAACATTCACACTTTACTTACCAGTAATTCAGTCCTTTCCTCGTATTACACTAAACTTCATTGTAGACTATTTCTGGTGTTCTAGTCCAATTAAAGCGTCCGTGCTCAGGCGCCTTCACATGCGTGGCTGACAATTGACACGACTGCTTCTGCCGATGGCGTGATTCTAAATAAATTTATATTAATAATTTTCAAATACTAACTAATTGTAAATCTGAAAAAGGTTTTCTGAAAAGAATTCTCTACCAATATTGCTTTCGTTGTATTAAAATGAAAACCGTCTTTGTAATTAAAAAACCGATTTAATTTCTATATAAAGCTTCTTCGGAAGTTCAAAAACATCGTAGTCATTTAAATTCAATTAATCGAACGTTTACGTCATCACACACGACTAATATATATTGTTTGTAACACATTGGGAGTCTTGTCGGAGACAGAATTTCATTTTGTTTGGGTGAATAATTACTAGAATTGAGAGGACATTACCAAACTTTTCCCTGTAAATAGAGAAGCGAAGCATTTGTCATTCCTTAATAACGTTTAAAATCAATTTTCAATTTCTTAGGCAGTAAAACGTACTATTTAAAAGATATGAACTTCCCATTTCAAATTTTATAATGAAAGTAATTGCGAATGCGGGAAAAGAAAAGTAATGTGAACAGATCCTTTCCTCAGTGATGTGGCTGTATTTCCTCATCTTCGATATTACATTTCTTTTAGTGACTAATAACCAATCGTATTTTTTTGTTTCAATGCCCCACAGAGACTTGAAAAGGGAACAGCCTCTTTTAAAGGGGAACTAACAAAGCGTTGAAGAGCTATCCGGCCAACTTGTTCACGGTTGTTCTCCCGAGTGTCTGCGTGAAGGTCGTGGCTGGACTTACGCCCACGTTCCGTCCTCGTCATCATGTTGCCTCAAAAGAATAATTGTTGCAAAAACGCACACGCTTACAATTTCCTTCATTGGAGAGGATGCGGTACTACAACGCGGTATGCTGCGAACGGCATTAACCTTTCGCAACGAACGCGCTTTGCGATGACAGCTGGCGTCACTCGCAGAAAGAGAATGAAAACGTAAAAACGAACGTGTAGAACGTAAAAACGAACTTGTAAAACGTACAAACGAACGTGTAAAATGTAAAAACGAACGTGTAAAATGTAAAAACGAACGTGTAAAATGTAAAAACGAACGCGTAAAACGTAAAAACGAACGTGTAAAACGTAAAAACGGACGAGTAACATGTGTAAAAACGAATATGTTGCATATTTTCAAAACGTACAGATGGAGTCCCATTAAAGGCGGAAATAGTAAAACGAAAGAAGCGAATATTTCTCTAATTATAGCCACTAAATAATTACAAATAATAACCCAACCCTTACGAGACTAACACTAAATCTTAAAGGAAACACGTAAAAGAAGTAATGAACGGTCTCTCTAAAAATTAAAAATATAAGTCATCTTACAACATTCATTTAAGTGTATTGTCGTACATTTTAAAGTTTTCTCTGCTAAAATTAAAAAATGTGTAGATATTTAATCTACAGAATGATGCTACATTCCCAAATAAAAGATATTTCGACTTCATTGAGGAATTCTGAAACAACTTGTTTTCTCTTCCAACTGTAGCTTTGTTTCGGCCTTCATCATTTTATTTTAGTTGTTTGAGAATCGGAACTAAAAATGATTTTGCCCGAGATGCAAGCAAATATTTTGCTATTCTCTCTTGTTATTACACTGTGAAAAAATTACTTTTCAATTCTTCTTGGTTTCTTTTAATATCTGTATCTGCTTGGTTAAGCTCTAAAATTAAATTAATAATAGATACAATGGAATAAAGGTGCTGATTTGGTTGTTTTTTTTGGAGTCGGTGGTCTTTTTTTATGCTTTCTTCTCAATTTTTTGCGCGAAGTTAGCTTCCGCCGAGCAAGAAGAGTTTTCTACAATCTAGAAGGCTAGATATATATCTGTGATGTAAATATCTCGATAGAATCGCCTCGAAGCAAAGAAAATGTTTACAGCCTTATTTATTTGAAAAGAGAGACAGACTTTTGCCTTTCTTTCTGATGTATAAAAAAAAATAATTTTCACTACTACTGTTTTCGAATTGAGATTGTTTTATACAAGTGGACTCTAGTACTGTTTAATAACCTTAAATAGCTGTGAAGCATATGTTTACGCACATGTGCGATAAATATGTAAACAATGAGCAAGAAGACCACCGTGAATTCGGGCATCTGCCAAACACGAGTGCAGGATGAGTTGCTTATCAAATGTGCGCTGTCAAAAAAGGCAATTGGATAATACCGTTATATTTTCCACCTCTTGTTCTTTGAGAATTATTACCATCTTTCACACACACGCTACATGCCCTAAAAGTTTGAAAAAAAATATTTTGCGCCTCCTGTATTGTTTTCAAGTTTACAATTGCATCGTTAGTGTTGTTACTGCTCTCCAGATCAAGGAGTCGTTTGAGCTTGTGCCGTTCGTATGTACTTATTTTTATAATCATTATTATTATTATTATTATTATTATTATTATTATTATTATTATTATTATTATTATTACGCAGATGGGTATATTCAATGTAGCAGACTGCGGTTTTATTCTTGCAATGCATGTTAGAATACATACATTGTATAAGGTTCTGCGAGTATTTTCGAGTGGTAATTTTAAAAAAGGATACTAGTGTGATGCATGTACGTCAGTCATAGTTAGTAAACATTAGAGAAGGTTTAATTTTATTTGTAGATGGTCTTTCTCAGCATTGCCAGTGAAATGTTGATAATTAAGTTGTCATAAAACATTTCAAGAGACTGTCTTTATCTTTCTTTCAAGTGATGTAACGTGACGAACTGGGGACATGGATGAAGGACAACGTCAAGGTGATGAGTTTTGAAAACAAATGAAATATGAGTATTTTTCTTTTTTATCTTTTTGAAAGCTAGGTTTCGATGTTCAGAAACATGCAAAAGGAAGAACTTTGACTGTGCACTAACGTTGTGAACATCAACATTAGCTTTCTGAATAATTATTGAAACATAAATCACATGTTGCAAGTATTAATGGGATGAAAATTACGAAGGAAAAAATGTATGAAAGAAGTGGCTCCAAACAATGCTCACTTAAAGAAAACGATCTTTCTCAAAAGAGCTCTGAGTCACTGAAATTGCTTGGCTGTATTGTATTTGTTTTTTTAACGTTTCTTTTCAATTTTTTTGTATACAAAATGTACTATTCTCTCTAAGAGCTATCAGAATGTATCATAATAAAAAAAATATTGTATAGAAGAAATACTATTCTTTTCTATTTAATATACAAAAATACGTATCGTTACGAATTATGTAAACAAATTGCATATACAAAATATAGGTAAAAATTAATATGATATATGTGCATACTTTTCTTAACGCTAATATCTGTTCCGGCAACCTAAGTAATTTCAAATAGATAGATAGACAGATAAATAGATAGATAAAAATAAACTTCGATTTTTTTTCACAGGAAAGTATATACTCTGAGAAACCCTTCCTGTGAAGTAGGAATGTTAGTTCATGTCATGAAGAGTGACTAACCAAGCAGTGTTATTTTGCGTAACCACGCAAAGTATAACCTACAAGCCAATTGAACTTATATCTTAAAGAAAATTGGTTTCTGAACTACAGTCTTATTTATAATTAAAATGTATATTTATACATAGTATCATTTTATAAAAGAATATTTTAATACAAATTCAAGAAAATCATTTACAAAATAATTATAGGATTTTCAATAAAACGACTATTTTTTTGCCATAGTCTGATCTATGTTTCTTAAACAAAGTCATAGAAGGTGGTTGGTAAAAATATTTAAGATGCCTATCTCAGAAGAAAATTTTATTCATGTTCACAGATAGTGACATTTTGTTTAGTTTTCTATTAGGAAACTATCAGATGTTGACGTATTAATAGTATATTTTCACCTTAAGCATAAGGTATATATTGCGCTTAACATAACTGAAGAACGCTGCACATGGCACATAACTTCAGGTGGAATATTAAATAGAACGGGGGTGGATTTGTCGCATATTTGTGTGGTGATGTGAACTGTCTTGAATATCGGTAAGTTAAAATGACGTACAATCGATAATTTTCAAACATTTAATTATGTCTCCAATACAGTATTTGATATGTAATTATGGAATTTTTACAGCCTTGGAAGCATTTCTGTTTTTTTATTAATTTATAGAAAAAACTCAATAGTATTCAGTATCCTCGTACTTTTTCTACAAGGAATGATATTGCAAATTTATTCAGTGATGCAATTTTATTCATAACTCTGTAGCGAGGTAGAATTTAATACATAATGCATTTTTAGTAATTATTGTAAGTTTCTAAAAGTATTCTTGGGTTATTGTTTATATCCAAATCACTTTTGAAAATTAACTTGAAGAAGCGCCTATTGTAAATAAAATTAATAATACATTCAATAATAATAATAATAATAATAATAATAATAAACAAATCCACACTATTACCCTATTTCCTCATTGTAATGCTTAGTATTTGAAGAATTTTGTGAATAGACTCAAGCATATTAATATAAACAGCACGTTTCAACAGGAACTAGAAATTATGTATATCTGCAATGGTACAATATGCGAGTAGTGGAGTTAACCTGATGAAATCCACGATAACACTAACAATGGATTTAGGAGTAAAAAAATTCTCGATCCATTTTCCTATCCTACGAGACCTTTCCTTTCTCCTATTAACCTGACCCACATCCTCCCAGTTAGGCACCGGTAACCCACAAACATCCGCATCATCGTTCCGGAAAACATGGAGTGGGCGTCTCCCAGGGAGAGCTCTCCTCTGCGCTCCTCTCCTCCGTTCGGCCTCGCTCGACTGCCGCTGCGAAGCGCCGCGCAGAGAGAAAATCCTAACGGCGCCGCGGCACCTGCGCGTCGCGGGCCGTCGGGAGCCTCCGGAGAAATTCGAGCGTTTGGCCGCGCGGCCTACGTGCCCCGGCGGGGCAGACGATGGGCAGGCGGGCAGGCGGGCAGGCGGTGGGCCAGACGCGTGCGGTGGCGGCGCACGTGACGCCCACGCAACGTGCATGCAAATCACGCGCGCGCAGCCACGAAGGTCCCGAAATTTCCTCACCTTGAATGAAGAGCGTGAGGTGGAAATAGATGCAAGAAGGTGGATGAAAACTGTTGAGAGAGGGTATGAATAGGTGTGATAAAAATATAAAAAATGGCATGGATTCTGGCTACAACACGCGTTAGAGAACTTTTTTTCTAAATTTGGCAACAGGATTTATCCACTTGTTCGTTACCAGGGCCCTGCAATAAGAGTTTTTCTACAGAAAATGCGCCGTTTTCGGGCGCACGGTTACGTAACTTTCTCCTGTTACGAAGTTCCTTCGTAAGGCAAGAAAGTAAAAATGAATAATGTGATGAGAAAGGTTGAGAGGAGGAGGGAGGATATTCTAAACAAAAGAGTATGTTTACATAAATGCTAATTAAATAAACTTGAATTCAACTGTTGTCACGTTTGGTTATGCCATCATGGTTTAGCTAATTATTGACTTACGTCCTACTTAATCTCGAATACTAATAATTTAATAATCTGCCCTTTGGAAGGACAAATCTCCCATAACCCTGAAAGACTCCGGGATACGCTCAACTAACTGTTATTGGCTTCCGAGAGCCGGTCGCTATTCACGCGATGAACCTCTGAATTTCGCTTCCAGTGCGCACGAGGAGCGCCGAGTGGACGTGGAGGTAGCGTCATCGCCTCTTCCGCCTTTGACGCCGTTTGGCCCCTAAGCCTTACGCGCGTGGCCACATTCGCCGCCTCGGTTTCGCGCACTGCCCTCGCCCCCGCCCCCGCCGGCGCCAACCACCGCCACCGCCACCGCCGCCACCCGCCACCGCCGCCACCGCCACCGCCCCACCGCCGCCACCGCCCGCCACCGCCCCACCGCCGCCACCGCCGCCACCACGGCGGGAGCCTCACTCGCGGGCCCAATTTAGACCGAGCGAGTCGGCGGGCGGGCCGGGCCGGCCGTCGCGTGCTGCCGACCCGCCTAGCCATCGCTATTGCCAGAGTTTTTTCAGCTCGCAACGTCCGCGCGAGACTACACTGAAGAAGTTAAATGTGAGAATCCCAAATGTTGATGTTTGGGGGAATTGTTCTCGAAAGTTGACATAAGAATTGAAACATACCAAATTCCAGTGCCTCTCAGTTTGAGAACACGGAATGTAAAAAGAGTCCACATCTTCGAGACTGCACTGAAGAAGTTAAATATAACAATCTCAAGTGTTGATGTTTGAGGAAATTCTCGAAAGTTGACGTAAGAATCGATAACATACCAAATTTTAGTGTGTCTCAATTTGAGTCTAAAGAATGTAAATATAGTTATCTGGTTTTCCCTTGTGTATACCAGTAATAGAAATGTGCCATATTTGTGAAATAATTTAAGACTTTCAAATTTAGTACTTTCTATGGAGAGATTTACTCTCGATATGAATTTTGCATTATTACGCATCTTAAACTCATTCGTTCTTTGACCTACATTACTGTTCAGAGCTTGTACTGATGCGTCACTACATCAACTACTAATGTGCCAAGCCATTACCCTATTTAATAACTTCCTGACACGTGCTGACTTTATCAGCTCATCCTGTAGAAGGCCGAAGCTTTCTCTAATGAACGACAGCTGAACGGTGATTGATGTCGTTATCTTGCTGTCGTCGCGTCGTAAGAAAAACTTTTTCCATTGGAGGTTTCAGGCCCTTTAAAAATATCACACTTTGCTTAAAGACCTTACTTTTTAGTTCAGTGACGGATTATCTTGAATGAGATGTTTCAGAGTTTAAAAAAGCGTGGAGCGGAGAAATGTTCACTCACTACAATTGTTTATTTGAATTACATTGACTAATGCCCTATCTCAAAGATTTTTTTCTTGGCTGGTATTTCCTAGAGAGTTTAAATCTTTAAAATACTTAATGTTGATTCTTATAGTCATGAATGATTCTCTATCGCCTTTTGTTTCGTTGTTACTGCTGTCAAAGCAAAGTATTATTATCTATATGTCAATATGTAAGTTTTGCTTTCCATGTTTTACATTTTTAAAGAATTATGCTGGAAAACAGTGTAAAATACGATTTCTCTCTTTGCTACAATCACTTTCTCCTCCGTTGTGGACGCTAGCATTGTCACGTCGTGCTCTTTTCACATCTAAAATGGCGACTGTGTAGCCCCGAGAGCCATCAATTCTGAAAACATACTGTACTGATGTACTCGAACTATTTGGTACATCCTATAAGGACACGATGCTCATGTTGCCCTGCAGGTTTGGGACTCTCGGGTCTGATTCCTCTGAGTGGAACATATCCATTCGGTGTTATCCATCCAAACATTTTACTTGTTTTTTTTTTCTATTTGATATTCGTGTTTACTTTCATACAGTAAAGTACCGAACTATTATAAGATAGTTTATGAATGTGACCTTTATTTCCAATAGTGAAGCAACAGCAATTAATGCCTTCTTCTTTTTCAAAAAAATATCGTCACCTACAATTCTTCACCACATCTTCATCTAAAATCAATGAAGTTTCATCTGTTTTTGTGTTTGATTTCTGTTGCTCCGATGATTCTATTAAAAACAAATATTATAACATTGCGGCTTCATTATGATACAGTAAGTAAGAAGTATGGTTGTTTTGTTTCCCCCTCTTATTATTTTTAACACTGATACAGTGTAAATGCACTGTTAACTCTCTCTGTACTTCTTAAACTACACGAGGGAATGTGAACTTCCCAGGAGCGACCGAGTTGCTTTACGTAGCGCTCGTGCCTTGCGGATCCTCGAAGCAGGCGTGCACCTGTTGTGTCTGCTGCCGCCGCCGCCGGCGCGACGCCTTTCGCTGCCCGCGGGCGCTGGCCCGGGGCCCCGCATGGCGCCGCTGCTGACGCCGCCGCCGCCGTCGACGCCGCCACCACCACAGCCGCCGCCGCCGCAGCCACCGCGGAGAGCGGCGCGGCGCGTGGCGCGGAAACGCGCCATTCAGTCGGCCTGCCAGTCGGCCACGAGACGCCCGCTCCGGCAGATTACAAAGCTCTGCTGCTGTCTGCAGCGGACAGCCTCGTCTCGTCGTCTACAGTCGCCTCGTTAAACGTCAACGTTCTCCGAGTCTTAATCTCTTCCCCGACCTGCGACGACATACCCCGGTCGTGTCGAAGACAGCGCGATCTCCGCCCCTTCCCGAGTGAAAAGATTAATGGCGTGTGTTACATCGGCGTTACAGCTACCGATATACCTCCTGCTGTTGTGTGCGGTGCGCGCGCCGCCGTGTGGTGTGTGTCGTCGGAAATGATGCTTTCTTCATGAGAGTATCGTCGACAGGTATCTGCGATCGCGTCTACCTTCCGCGGAGCTCCGTTGATTTGATGCAGGAGGAGGACCCGGCTGGCGGACACGAGTCTCACGGCGACATGCTCTGACTGTGCGGCGGCGAGGCGTTGCGAAATTTAACCCCCCGGTGGTGCGTGAATGTCTGGGGCTGTGAGGTATCGCGCCGCCCCGCCGACGGCCAACAGCCGGTCGCGCCCCAACATGGACCGGATGGAGCGAGCGGCACCGTTTGCAAAGCCCAAGAAACGGAGGGACCCGCAGGCGTACGTGGGTGCGCAAGCAGTGGACGAGATGAGGCGTGTGCCCGAAGGCGGAGGAAACCCGGGTGAGACGCACAGTCGTCGGACGTTGGAGTGCGGAGAGGAGAGGAGAGATACGCAAAAAAATAGTGGGGAGTCGCGGAACGTTAAGTCGGCAGAGCGAAAGCGTCCAAAGAAGGGTCTGCCCGGTGGTTCGCGCGCGCGAATGCTAACGTGAGGAGAAGGAAGAGTGAGACTGGAATGACCCGGCGTGGGCGACGTAACTAGCGGAGCCGACCCGATCCACTGAGTGGTGTGTGTGTGTGGCCTACGTACCGCGGAGGAAGAGAGAAGCGCGAGGTGGCGTGAGCATGGACGCGAGCGGAGCGTCGAAGGAGCCCCCCGGCGCCCGCGGACGTGAAGCATAGTGACCGCGGCATGACCCGCAAAACGTCCCGCAGGACCCGTGGTCACGGCCCCATCGCGCAGGCGCCGCCCGCGCAGGCGCCTCGGCCCGACGCTGCTCCCGTTCGCCCTCGCACACACCGACGCACGACACCGCGCTTCTCGCGGGATCAAACGGGCCGACATGATAGCATTGTCACAACGACATACGACATTGAGCGTCTTATGTCAATATAGCAATACGCGCCGATAATCCAGCTAAATAACGTCGCGGTTGAAATGTTAGTGTATATACCAGAAACTTAATCTTACTAAGTCGTTATTTGTATATCGCCGTTGTCTTTCAATACTTTAATATTATCCTCTTTAGGGGAGACAAATACATCTTGACTAAAACGATTATGAGTACTCAAACGCCATGTGATGTGCACAAACTTTTTTCGTTTACGACGGCGGCCGTAAAATTCTTAACAGTTCCATCCGTAAGAGAGTTTTCATCCTGCATTTAGTTTATTGGTCTTTATGTCAATGTGCAGACCGAATTATAAAAAATAACGACATCAAAATACCTTTATGTATAACTAAGAAATGCACTGTATTTTCAGGTATATCGGCTGCTCTTCGACGATAAACGTTAACGAAATATTCAAATGTAAAAGTTATTAGTTTCACCGACAGGAATCAACCCAGACCAAATTTTTCTCGCAGGCTCCTGAACACTAAGTAACGAGACAACTGACAGCTTCAAACACCTTTCTTAGCCGTATATTGATAAAGAGCGGTGAAAATTAGTAAAACAAGAGTATTAATTTTAGATATTTTCGAGCATATATTCGAAAATTGTAATTCCCATCCTCTATCTTTCATGGTTTCAAAAACCCATTAAAATTTGCTACAACGATTATCTAACGACCAAATTAATGCAAATAGTGAGTCACTTACTATATGTAAAATGAGAAAAAACCGAAAGTAAAAACAAATTCACGTAAATGACAATGTACGGAAATAATATTTTAAGACTTAAATATACATTTAGAGAGCACATAAGAACGATATAACGGAAGTTTTAAAGATAAAATAATAAGAAAATTAATGGATTTATAGTCCAAGCTACATTATTGATCCTTATACGAGTAGAAACCATTCTCAAGATAATGATACAAGGAAATTTTCAGAGAAAAGGAAATTTAATTGAACCTCCTATAATCTCTTGTATTCTACACTATGTTAAAAGCCACGGAAAAAAACTGTTATCTCAAGCAATATCAAGTCTCGGGGTTGGCGGTTCCAAACCGCGCGAATTTTCGCCACGACTAATAGCTGCGGTCGAATTGACCATAGTCTGAAGAGAGAATTCTGTGCCCGGTTACATCGGTAGTCACGTTGGTTCTCCCCAATAGCAGACGAAGTCTGAGAATACCCTAAAAGCCTTAACCAACCCCGCGCAATCTTTCCTTCCCTTTCTGTCTTCCCTTCCCTTTACACACATCATTGCACACATGCACTACAGTACCACACAACACGAGCTAAGCTTGTCCCGGTCGGGCAGTACTCCACTTGGAGAGTTACCCGAAGGGCAAAAACTCCTCTCAAGGGCCTATAAAATCGCGCCGATTTCCGGTTTACCTGAAAGAACTCCCGCCATTTCTAGATATGGCAGATTACCTGCACTCCCGACAACTAATGATCCCAGACTAATGGCACATCGACACGTCCGGGCTTTACAATTCTGCCGCTGGATGGACCCGCTACTGGGAGATACCTGGTGCGGAAAATCCACTAGGCCACTTTACGTGCCAGATCTCACCATCTTAAGAGGAATATCACTGCCATCTGCGCGAGTAAAACGCATGCCTACACTAACGGGACTGATACCTTAGCATTGCCGCCCGAGTCACTTAATCAATCAACAATCAATCAATCAATTGATTGCCCGGAAACAAAATACTACGCCGTAGAAGAAGAAATAAACCGCGTACCCTAAAAACAAGATGCAATTGCCATCGCGGAGCACTTGTCGCGTGCCCCGTACGTTGCCGGGCGTGGCGGGGCGAGGAGAACGGCCGAAGGCAGATAGTGGGTGTGGCGGAAGTGGCGACGGGGCGGTGGAGCCGAAGCGGGCGGGCGGCGGGGAGGAGTGAGGTAGGACGTGGAGGGGTAGGGGTGTGGTAGGAGCGTCGTGAGTGGGCAGGGCGCGGAGGGAACGAGACGAACGAGCGAGCGAGGCCGAGGAAGCGGTTGAGCCAGGGCGGTGCGGAGGCAGGGGAGCGGAAGCGTTGCTGCTTAAGGCGGTGCCTGGCGGGATGGTGGGGTGGGTAGGCGCTCCTCGTCGCCGTTGGGGGCGCGCCCGTTTGCGCGTGCGTCAGCGCCGGCGCCGCGGTCCGCTCCACCCCGCCCCGCCCCGCTCCGCACGGCGTCACACTCGCGCTTGTTCAAATACGCGCCGCGCCAGCCGCGTTTCTCCGGATTGTGACACACATATGCACTTCGGGTTAGCGACGGCCGGAGAGGACGGTGCGCGTTGCAGCGCGGCCTCAAGTTCCTCTCGCGAGTGCACTTCTTTTCGCTTTCCGAATCTCGCGTTTCACGCGCTGCTGGAAGAGCCCTTCCCTTCCCTTCTCCATTAAATATTGGTTCCGCTTTGTTACTATATTTGAAAGAATCTCTGGAAAGGATTTGTGTTTGGTTGAGAAGAAGATATTGCAAAACAAATGAAGTTTTAAGTTTCTTTACCATTATGTAGTTGAAATTACATAACGTGTAATTAATGCTCGTCAGTTAATAATCTTGAATGGTGGCTATAGTTTTAAAGTACATAGAATTGACATCTGTCATACGATATCTTTGCGATATTTAGTAAATAATATTAATATGATTTACTGGTGTAGAAATATACATCTTATGAGTCTTACATGTCACATCTCTAATGTTTTGTATCAATTTATCATCATTTTCTCAGATGAAATTACATCTCACAAACTGCGGATCTCTAGCACCGAGCATTGGCTTTGTGTGTATTTTTGAAAATGACTGCACTTTAAGGAATTCTCTCTCTAATGCCAGGCACTTTGCATTCGTTATGCGATGGTTAAGGTAATTTTCTACTCTCGGGTCTTGAGGTGAGACGTAATCCTTTTGTGTCGTTTGGTGCTGTATACTTTTCACCAACGTTTATAGTGGATGCTCGAAGAAAACAAACAAGGAGATAAATCATCTTTCGCAGTAACATTGCTTTAATGATAAATATTGACAATGCATACCAGGAAATGCTTTGAAGCCATCTCACTAAAAATGTATACATTTTTGTCTGATACAATTTAATAATAATAATATAATAATAATAATAATAATAATAATAATAATAATAATAATAATAATATTATTATAATAATATAATAATAATAATAAATTATAAAAATTCCTTTGAATTGTGGACCCCAGGCTACGTAAGTCCTAGTTTACCATCTGACGACTACGTACGGAATGAAACACTGAATTAGAGGCATAGACACTTTTGTAACTGCTGAACAATGATTATAGGATAACTGGGAGAGAATCAGAGAGAGAATAAATACAAGAATAGGTATGAGGCATAAGCATAAACATCGACAATAGACAATAGATATGGAAGTGGTGTTTTATGATGTTCTGGGAAGTAGAAACTGATATCACATGTATAATAGCATCGTAATGTTTTCAAGATTATTAAACAAACACGATTGAATTACTTCTGAGATTCTATTTTCCATGATAAACAACTTAATTTTTCTGAAATTATTTAAAATATTGTTAAACGTATTATTGCCTAATTACCAAGTTTTATTGTATATCTCCTTGACCAATCTAAAAGTTGTTTGGCATAATTCACTTTGATATAATTTGAGTCTAGCAGCATAATCTTCAAACAGTAATTTGGAGAAAACCAGCGTTTCGATTATTCTACTCGTATGTTTCAGCCTAAGGAGTGGGCTCACTAGAGATGCTGATGCTCGGATGGGATTTAAGTGACGCACTGAATATGAATATCTAAAATTTCAGTATGATAAATCCTTCTCATGCGATTACTGAGAGTCTGTGTCATACATTGAGAAAATATGCCATGATATTCAATAACTTCTAGGAGTAGCAACTCATGAATCATGTGAATTAAGTCATTTCTAAACTCATGAAATTGCTTTGATTTACAGTTTGAACATCTTGTATTTATGTAGTGTCCTATAACATGACCTTCTTAATTTTTTTGAGAAATTCATTTATATATTTGTGTTTTTCCTCGTTTTGTTGAAATGTGGGTTCCGATTTCCGGAGAATTAGAGATAAAATATTATTTATTTCTATGTACAAAACTCGCGTAATACATCTTTGCCCCGGTCAATAAACTGATAGGTCAAATTTTTGGTGAAAATGAGCTACTGGATTCTTCTAATTATTCTCTATATTCATCAAATACGATGTATTCCTTCCGATTTTTCAGTAACGGTTGCTCATGCATTTTCGAACATAAAATAAATTTCGTAAAACCATAAACTCCTCTGAGAAAAGAGAGATGTCTGATTATTCATTCTATAACAATGATTCGAGATCATTAACATCAATAAATTGAGTTGTCTGATAAGGATTAAGAGAAAATTAGTTCAATATGGCTTATCGTAGCGTATCCGGTGGGTATTTTCAGATAAAAATAGGTGTATTTGTAATTATATAAAGATATATTAAGATATTTTAATCAGAATACAGTTACCAGGCTGATCTCTAGTCATATGTAGAATGTTAAATGAAAAATATTGATCGAAATACCCACTTTTTAATGTTAATGTTAATGTTTCATTACGAAATTAGGTTCACTCATTTTTAAAAGGTGAATGAATTGATAACAATTGTGTTATGCTAGAAAAGCCATATACTAATTCACAGCATTTAACTACTGTAGGTGACTTTAAACCCCCATCCAAAAAAAGAAGTTTTTTCTTCTAGATTATTCTAGAAATATCTGGTTAAAAATAGTTCCAATGTCGGAAAATGGGATAGTCACAGGATGACACGATATTATAGCACGCACATTGCTCGTGAACTAGAAATAAAATACTCTCGTATTACTCTGTCATGAATGAAATATTTTAACAGAAAGTCTTCACGAAAACTGATATAACGTAGTACAGTATGCACATGACAACTGTTCTTTAAATACCAAGAATAACAAAATCGTTGCTCATCCATAACGCAACATGTGCATTGCAAATATTTAATGGTAGGTGCCCTTGTCTTGAAAGCCTTATTGTGGCAAGCCATTAGCTATGTCGTAAGCATCTATGTTCTGAGCATCAGAACTCCGTTGGTATGCGCAGTATGAGAATAGTCAGAATAACGCAAATATTTACATTTCTGTCAAAATGGAAACGGTTTTATTGTTTGAGGATATCCCCAAAGTTTTTGAGTACCTAAAGAAACCATAGACACCTCTCGCATGGTCGGAGGCTGCATATTATTTCAATTTCTGTGCGCATTGGAAATTAGTGGAGCTGTACACATTTAAAGTTCTTAAAAACTCAAGAGGAAATATGCAAGCATTTCGTCGAACAATTCAACTGTTGCTGTCATTGAATATTCAGTGTGATTTGCTTTTTGAAGAGTCTTTACTATGAGATTCTTGATTAGTGTTCTTCGAACAGATCTCACTCTTTTATGATCTCGTCTTCCATCATTTTGAATACGCATAGTTTCAGAAAAATTAAAAATTATATTTAGCTCAATTCGTTTCAGACATACGCAAAAGTAATGACGATAACGCTGTTCGGTCGCTAAAGTGAATGATCACCTGAGTTTTAAGGTTAATAATAATGTGTTATTATTACTGTTATTGTGTAGTAAGGTTATTATTTAGAATTAATAGTTGTAATATTCTAATACGCGCTTAAACTTTCCGACGTCTAACGTACACAGTGCCTTGTAAGAGAGAAATGACACTACGCTCGATCCAAGCGTAGAAACTACGACTGTCGATACATCAAACGTTCGAGTGCATATCTGCATCTCCGCGCACGACACTTCGCCGCGTTCCCTGGGCGACTTCGTCTTTGCCGGCGGCGCGTTCCTGCGTGTTGTAAATTTCCGCGCTTGCGTGTTCCCCGAAGGCGTCGCGCGGTTGCATCACCCAGATGCCACGAATCAACAATTCGCGAGAGATTTCGAAGTCTCAAGGCGCGTTTTCTTGAAAAAGTATGCGGCAGGCGGCAGAGTCAGGAAAGGATCACGTGCTCATTATTCAGCTTCTGTTGACGGTTGCGGATCTAAATATACTACACATACCATCTTAATGTGAATGGGGGGACATGTGTACTGAACTTCAAAATAAAGTGCTGATCTAGTTTTTCATTACTTATGTTTTAGTTCCTCGGAATTAAATCAAAATGTGATTCAAAGAAAATGTTTTGAAACATTGCTAGCCCTTAATGCTTTATTATTAAACGTAGATTTCTAGTTTGTTTTGTATGTGTATTTTGAATTCTATAACCTTCTATGTTCTCATACCTCTAAAAATGGTAGCAAAATGGGGTTATGGTAGAATGAGATGCACAGTTATGAAATAGTGTGTGTGCGTGTTTATATTTGTGTATGGGGGAAGGAATGACTTTGTTTTCGTGGTGTTTAATTCTTTAAATATATTTATAATTTATATTTATTTAAGTATTTCTATATTTAGATATTTTAATATCTTGAACCTCGTTTTTTCCATCAGCCACTTTTGAGGGAATCATGTAGAAAATGAAATAGAACATAAGTGGTTATATTATTTGAAGTTTCAACGCAAAATCTATAAATATTTACAATTTATCAAACACAGACTTCACGGACTAGATCGGCATGCAAGCAAATGCAGGGAGAAGAGGTAGCAGCGGGTTTTTCTTATCTGAACAAATGATCTCGAAGTAGATGAATCAGAATGAGAAAGTTCGCCCCAGTTTTTCCAGCAACTGGGGCACTAGTATTTAATATTACTTTGCTTAATGTGACTTATTTTTATTAGAGGGAAGCAGATAGATTTTCAAATCAATATTGAATAATTTATTTTCTTTCTACGGTGATTTGATGTCAGAAGGATAAATATTAACAAATTAATAATTATAAACGAAAAAAATGAAAAACGAGGTTTTGTGCTACTAGTTTCCAAATTGTAAAAAGCCATTAGCGTATTATATGCAGAGAGGATAATTCAACTATGTCATTTAATACGCCATATTTCATTCATGTGACACAAGATATTGAAATAACTATAATAAGTATAATATAAAGGTATTTGCAATGAGCATTTAAATATTTACTAATAGAAAACCGTTCTTGCTTCGTTTCTTTGCAAAAATGATTTCGATTAATGTAAAATATTCCCTCAGGCCTCTTATTTGAGTGCTTCTTACACCGTTAAAAACCATCATTGCATCATTAACATCCCAGGACTTCAACAAAGACATAGATTGAAAGTCGGATTTTTATTGGCAAGGCAAAAGTGGTATGCCATGAATTCCATCTCAGGAATTCATAGATATTTGAAATCCGGTTTTTGCGGAGTGAATTGACGCCTCCAGCATTCTGCGATAATCCCCTTCAGGCAATGATGTGGTGTGTCCTACTTCTTTCTTTAAACTTGCGGTTTCGCTTATCTCCAGTTCTCTGCGCACTCCATGAGCAATGTAGACAGATTCTCGCACGGAGGGAATCGGAGGGAAATTCAATTCAAAATTACATTTTCAGCGTGTAAAGTTTCCATGTGTACCTTATTACTAAGTTGTTATCTGCCCCAGTTACCGAGAAGTGGGCTAAATATGCGTACAGACGTGTAAAAAATCTTAACAATAACCATATAATTATGAATGATTTAATTTTGTAAAGAGTCAGAGGCGCGTCCAAGATTGATCATTTGTGCTGAACATTTTATTTATTTATAGTTAGTATTTACAATGTAAACAATTGATGTATTGAACGAGATACCTTAGTGTAGAAAATTAATAAAAGCCATATTTTTGAATATGTATGATTGTCTTCTGAAGAGGGGGTGTTGAGTTCTCTTGTGACTCTTTGGGTGCGCCGCTGTAAATAATTATGATATTAATCCAAGTGCAGTTTACGTAAGCATTTATTTTACTGATTAACGAACGAAGTGTATACATTCAGCAGCAAATCGTGTGTCGCAGAATGTGTATTCTACCAAAACGTCAACCATAATTTTCCTCCTCAAGGATGCAGAACGAGGCGGAGTGTTGTGAAGTTCCTCCTTTCGCCGAGAGCCAGTCGTTGAATTATCGTTTGTTTGACAGTTCCCAAACGAATAACAACGTGCGTAAGATCAGTGACGTCATGAGCTTGTGATGTCCATTATAGATGATTGGGCCAACTGCAATTTCATGGTCCTTGAGAGATCAGAATTCATGACGTAACGACGCGGAAAATACGTGACAGAATGTTGCGTCGTTTTTCTGCGTGATCGCTCCGCTGTCCATCACAAAGGTACAGAAAGGTAAACATGTGTGGTTTCTGATCAAATCAGTTTGCAGAAACTGTCTTGTACTGATTCGAAAAAAAACAATTTCTAGAGCTTGTGAAAATTTGACGTCTATCCCAAGGGTCACATATTATTTCCTTGGGCACGGAAGTTCCTTTTCTTTTACTGAATTGCACTACGTAAATGACACACTATTAACACAGCCTTACGAAGAAGCACTTAATGAGTGCAAGAGAAATACTTGAGAAATCCCTCCCAGTGAGGGTAGTATAGATGATATATAATTGTATAATTGTTAATAATTTAAGAAATAATAGAAATTTGCTAGTTTTAGACAATTTTATTTTTTTATTTTTCAGAGATTTCATTGAAAATTATAATCATTTATTGGTGTTCGTCTGTTGATCTTCCACTGTAAGCGCAAATTGCGAAATGTCACTTCCTTGTCTTGTCTAGGCAACCGCATTCTTACCTTCCATTCCAGGGAGTCAGTAATGGCTGCAACCTTACCTCCTGGCAAACCTGGAAGTGCGAAAGGCCAATGAAACAACAAAGCCCCTTAAACTTTACACTATTGAAGATCGTGATTCTGACTGCTAGGGAAATTTCGTCCGAATCATCGCAATCATCTTTATACTTCCGCCGTCTCATCCTTACGGTGAAGAACGTGTTTGAGTGTTTGTTTTTGCGTTATTTCTTCCCGCATCAACTTGACTGGTAGTCGCTCCTTAAGACCTGCGCAATGGAAGGCGTGGACGATTCCCGTCCTGAAGAAAGAGCGCGTCGACGAGGCGTGTACCACGTCCGTCGCCGGAGAAGAGATGCAAACCTGTTGCAGGGGAGCAACTGCGCAGTAGCCGTTGTAGGATTTACGGTGGCGCGAGAGCGCGAGTGGCCCTGAAGTCCCGGCGCAGTTCGTAAGGATGTTAGTAGGGAACGCGCTGGGCGGTATCGCGTTTATGGTCGAAGCATCCTGTTGCCGTCCATTCAGCATGCGTTGTGACGAGAGCGGAAGTGGGGAAAACAATGATAGCTCTGTGACGGATGTTCATGTCGTGGCGACGCCGCGACCGATTCTGGTGGCCAAAAGAGTCGTTTTGTTTAATGTCGATAAAGCGGACGACTGTGTATTGATTCTGCAATAGCGTAATAGAAGTGTAGAGATGAAGGGAAGTAAGTTATTATCTGTATCTCCTAAATAATTTATTCGTGACCTATTAATCCAAATAAAGAGTAAGGGATGTCTACATTAAGTGGCAGCAAGTATTCTGTTAAAAAAATATATTCTTCAATAATGAAAATGGTCCCATATTTATTACGTGTACTTGATAAGTGAAACAACAAATACAAATTAACAGCAGAACATCGAATAATTATTCGATAAATTACATGATTCCATGAATGCGGGGCAGGAAAACTCTTTTGTAGGAGATCCCATTGCATCGAAATAATTATCTTCAAATCAGTGTAAATATAGTTTTTAAAATGATTGCACGTTTTGATTATAGATTACGGATATAATTCATTATTTTTTAAGAAGTAGTGAATCATCATTTTATAGATGATTAATTACGACCAGATTTGACAGGTATTTCAATAAGTTATTGACCATGATTCATTCAAGTAGACGCCGGAATTTCAGTATAGTCCCGCTCTGAACTTCTGAAAGTGTGTATTCAAGCAGAAGGATTCCCTACACAGACGAAGGACAATCTTGTAGGTTCTTTCTCTCAAATTGTTAAGAACTATTGAAGAAAGAAATCAATTGGTATGCTGCTGTCAGTAAATGGCCTACAATCTAGAAATCGGAGAAATGTTTGAGGACAAAGATAAATCTTTTAAGCGAATCGAAGAGTTTGAGTTTCTTTCTTCAACACTTGCCATGAGATGTTTTCATCATTTACAGGGAATGATGTTACTTATTAACCGTCGTGCGATATCTCATTTTGTAGATATTCCGTGTATAATCGTGAAATGCATTATGCATCTAATATTAAATGATACTTGAAAAGTTACTTGTAGATTGTCCCATTTGTCAGAATACTGATCCGACATTCGCGTGACATTATTCGGAGAAATCACAGAAAACTATCGTTCAGGGCAGCCAAAAGGTATTTCTTCGATTCCCCGTCTCTTTCCCTCCTACACTCGCTCCCACCTTCTCTCGCAGGTGTACGCCCGGGCCGTTCCGCTTGGCCCACGCGGCCGCGCGTTTTCGCCGCCGCGAGGCGCGCGCGCCTGGGAGCTCCGTGGCGCGAGGGCAGGGGGCGGGGCAGGGACGGCGGCGGCGGGAGCCCAAAATGCGCGGGCCACAAACCGAACCGGTCCAGGCAGCGGCGCCGCCAGAGGCACGAGCGGCGCGCGTGGCGCCAGGCGTCTCGGCCATTGTTCAGCCT
>BOPP01000017.1:4528164-4546692 GCA_017312745.1 Gryllus bimaculatus
AATCTGCACGAAAAATTATATAAACAAAGAAATATGCGAAATGCAGAATCACAATAAAATAAAGTAAATAATAAAAAAATGATTTGAAAAATATGGAAGCCAAACCAACGTAGATTCCTCTCTTACGATTCATCCGAGCTGGTGCAAGACCAGCAGCATTGTATTCTGTCTCCTTGAAAGTATTTATCACTCGCGTCTTCCACTAGCAAGTCGCGTAAGTCAGGCCTGTTAAGGTATAATGAAGCATTTTAATGAGCGATTACGTTTCCACATACGATAATTCCTGTCTCTCTTACTAATGTGAATTGAAGTAGTCAATAAAATAACATATTACACAATGTTTGAATTTAAAATCCTTGAGGTTTCTTTAGATACTTAATCTCATTTATTTTGTAGGTTTGATGAAAATGAAATATCAGACTGCACACCAACATGTTTTGAATAAATAATGAAAATAACAAAACACCTAAAATTCCGACCCGAGAAGTTATGATATAAATGGCCGTAATACTATGTCGGAATGATTGGTAGGAGGATAATTCTGAGTAAGCCTGACGCAAACTTGCTTTGTGCATCACATTTGCCACAGGAATCGACCGGGATTTGTATCCCGGTGCCAGAGATGGAGGCGAGTGGCCAAACCTCTGTACCACGAATCGCTCTCCCAGTGGAGGAGCCTATGAATTGAATTGAATTGAATTGAATTGATGCCTTATTTTATGTGGCGTACCCTCAGGCTTGCTCTTCCGCTTGACCGCGCAAAATTCGCTACGCTCCTTTCACCAACTAGCGGAGAAAGGAGGTATTTTTGGGGCGACGAAATCGGCGATTTGAATTTAGCTCAGAAGCGTCATTTACTGACATGGAACAGCTAGCTTTACTTCTCCTCCGGAGGAAGGCGTACGAAGGACTTTTTCGCCCTTAAAAATCCACGGCGTCGATCGGGTTTGAACCCTCCAACTTGGGTATAACGAACACTGCAGCTGGATAGGCACGAGTAAAACCGAAGTCCTATTTCCATGGTTATTTAAGTATCGCGGAGGCGGAGGAGGACCTGAGGAAAGGATGGAACTCTCTGAGTTTAGGATTAGTGACGGCGGAGATGGAAAGATATGCCCCTGTTCATTTGTCATCTCCTCGGCTCACTAAGTAATGACACAAGCTCTGTGACGTTTTCCACTCGGTGGCAAAGAAGTCGACTAAGTGGTTCACTTTATCATCCGCAATGTTATAACCGTTTTATGATAAAATGTTATGTTCTGTTGCGTGGTGTAACATTTTGTAACAACAGCCATGAGTCTGGATACGACTCAAATGAACAGTCATTAAGGAATAGATTTGTGAAGAAGGATGCGAATGTTTTGTGAGGATGAGAAGGTAATATTTTCTTTCTTCTGTTTGCTTCGCAAAAGAAAACATGGTAGTCTTATTAACAAGTTCAATTGTGGCGCGGTAACATATTTTGGAACTCAAAAGAGATTTCAATTCATTGAACAGTATTAAATTTGCTTCGACTTTAAGTAGTTTGAAAGATCGAATACAAATTAGTGAACTATGAATACTTGTACATATATTAGATCCAGTTTAAACAATGTCGCCGTCAGTTTCTAAGTTCTTGTACGCTCAAATGCTCATCTCTATACGTTTTTGATTCATGTATTCTTTTCCGAGAGACAATTCCTGAATTTAAAGAATAATTTTGCGATGACGGTGGCATCATAAAAGGTACACGAAGTGAATCAATCATTTCATGCAATTTCTGCAAACAGTGTTTGTGCGCGCTGCCATGAGGCGTTGTCCCACTGAGCCACCCACGTCGAGACGTAAAGGCTACAGAATCGTGCAGAGAATATTGTTAAGCTGAACCTTGATTAATATTACGACCTTCGACAACCCCGTTCGAATCCATTTTTTCACAGTCAATCTATTAATTAGTCAATTTGAGCGACCGTCTAAGTGCCGATCAATTGAATGTCATTGTGCTAATTGAATAATGCAAACGTCCGATGTTCGCCTGACAAATGACAAGCAGCGAGTTGTCGATTGTTCTCTTCGTTGAGCTTGCTCTCGCCGCCGCCACCGCCGTCGCCTTCGTTCTCCTTTTCGGCGCCTCCCACGGCGCGGTGGTGCCCGCCGCAGACAACGCCGGCGGCGGCGGCGGCGGTTTGGCGGCGGAGAGGGGCGGGAACGGAGACGGAGTAGAGGCGGTAGTTCGGCGGTGACGACGTCGACGGCGGCAACGGAGACGGAGATAGAGACGGCAGGTCGGCGGTGCCGACGAGCGGCGGCGGCGGCAACGGCATGGGCGGCGGCAGCGGCAACGGTATGAGCGGCGGTGGATTGGCGGTGGACAGAGGAACGGAGACGGAGTTGGAGGTGGCGGCAGCGGCATGGGTGGTGGCGGTTGCCACGGATAGGCGGTGGAGAGAGGGGCGGAGTTGGAGACGGAGACGGAGACGGCAGCGGTGGTGGCGGTGCCGGTGGCGGCTGAGTCTGACTCAAGGCGGAAACCGCGACGTGACGTTTGCCACGGGGAAGTGCTGTATCCCGGCAGCGCGGCGCCTCGGCGACCGAGTGCCTTGTGCTCGCGCGCACACGATCAGTTCCTCCTCGCAAGTTCCGTGTGGAAGGGGCGACACTCGAGTGAAATGAACCGACTATGGGTCGTTTATTCTAGTAAGTGGAATTGATAAAAGGCCGACTGGATATTCGTGGAACTGCTTCTCTGATACGAAGAAGCAATGAATTAGGAGAACGAATTTACACATTGCTTATTGAATCCTATTCTTCCGTGTAACGTGATTTCAAAAGTGTGACCAAATGCGTACTTAATGGATTTCAAAATGCAATAAAAATATGTTCATCAATTAAGGAGTCCATTACAATCTGAAAGATTAATTTCTTAAATATGTAATACCAAAACTCTTGTATCATGAGGGCTATATTCGGAATAATAGTACAAACTATGTGCAGTGTACTTTTGTAAGATTGGTAGATTTTAAGACATGGCCAAGTTTTAACGAGAATTAATTACAGTATTCTGTTTGACATTAAACATTTGAACTAAGATTATATTAGGATATTTTATGAATTCTGAACGTACTGAATTCAGGAACGTACTTACCTCATTTCTGCTTTTAGCTAGTCCTACAAACATTTGCTGACGTCATTTAGTTGTCATTTGAACTAATATTTTAAGTGTCCATCGAAATGTAACCAATCCAGAAAGAAACGAAAATTATATTCACCCTAATTGACTCAACAAAATTTTTACAAGAGGAGGTCAAGATAAACCACGGACGCCCTCCCAGAAAAGAGGACATAAAGATCAAATCCTTTTTCCTTGCTGACGCTGAGTAATTGATCATGACAGCCATCGTCATCCATCACAAAATATCTCTCTGCTTCACAGTTCCTACTTGTCCGTGATTTTTTCAGACCTTATTTGCCGATTCTTGCTTTTTCTCGCGAACGCATTTACATTTTCACGGAAGATTTACACTGATGCATGTAATTTCTTTAAAAGAGGTATCTGCTCACTCCCGCTTCTGCTCGTCCGAATCTCGCACGCTGCGATGATTTCATACCCGCATTTATGGACCGCAGTCTCCATGAACAGGAAAAACACGTTTTCTTTGGGAACGGCTCTGTAGCGACCGCCCTTTGCAGTCCGTAGGTAGCCAATTTACTGACAATTGCGGCGCAGTCGGCCTGGAATCTCGCGACCAGACCTGGAGTCTAGCGAGCTGAAAATTCTATGTAATGTGGGTACCCGGTCTGGAGTCGTCCGGGGGCCTTCAAGTGATTGGAGAGGCATGACTTGAACCGAAGAAAGTATTATATTCCACTCGTCGAATATAAAGCGGAAAGTTTTAAGAGTGTCCCCCGTGTATCACCCTATTCGCGTGATTGTATCGCTGGGCGCTTACGAAAACAGTTCGTTCTCTCTCCCCTCCGCGCTCCTAAGGTCGTAGGTTATTTCTAACGGATATGATGTGTATTATTAATTTTGACTGATTATTTAAGTTTCACTCATCATTGAATATTTAGTAGTATTTTTGTCAAAGCGTATGATAGGACAGATATTAACCAGCCAATAAAATTGAAGATTACGTAATGAATTAGCCGGCGTTTAAATTAATTCAAGGTCTTTTTCGTTTTGATTTTTTTATTAATGAGTACTGCGTCCTCGAATTTATTGCCGTTCACACTTCTTCTCAAAACTGCCACGTCATTATCAGACTGCAAAAATAAATAGCATTACATCGTGGTTTTGTCGTATTATCATTGCAATTCATTAAACAATGTTGTTGTTTTTCAAGTCTCTTTTTAACAACTTGGTCATATAGCGACCACTGTGATTTAACTGTAGGGGGAGCTGTAGGAAGAATATGTAACAACAGCACGAACACTCACACACACATATCCATGCCCGAGGCGGGATTCGAACCCGCGCCCCTTCAAGCCGAGGCAAATACCGCCCTTCAGCGTTAGCGACCTCGGCTAACAAGGCCGGCTAAAAAATGTTTGTTTAACCCATTAACTGTCAAATTTTTAATTTTAGCTATTTTAATTATAAAAGTATACTTGAAGTAATTATAGTAGTATAGTAATTATAATATTAGTTATTTAGAGACTCTGTCTTTGCGACGAGACCGGATCTAATGTTCAATTAGAATGCGCGCTTCGAATAATCCAGTAAGGCTTCTTAGGAAGTATGAAGGTAGTTTGCGCGCGGACGGCTTTCACGGTACCGCGGGTGTTGATCTACGTCGCACGTCTTCGAGCGTTCCCCTTGTGGCGGTGCGCGACAAGTCGCCTTCGCGGGCGGAGGACGTCCGTGTGTGCCGCCGCGGCGTCGCGTCACCGTCACTCTGCGCGCTGGGAGGAGGAAGGGAGGGGGGCAGGAAGGGGGAGGCTGGGGAAGAGAATGTAGTCCGCGCTTGATGTCGCGCAGACAAGCGGGATGTTTGCGCGCGGGTTGGGGGATATTGGACCCTGCTTCGTGACGGCGGCTCGCGCGGCCGCTGCGCCGTCTCAGCCTCCTCGCTCGACCCGCCCCTCTTGCTCGACCGTCGTCCTTGCTGCGACCCGTCCCGCTCCTCGCTGACCCGTCCTCCTCGCTGAAGACCCGCCTCCTCGCTTGACCCGTCCCTCCTCGCTCGACCATCTCCTCGCTCGACTCGTCTCGCTCGACCCGACTCCTCGCTCTACCCGACCTCTTTTCGCTCGACGCGTCCTCCTTGCTCGACGCGTCCTCCTTCCTCGACCGTCCTCTTTTCTCGACCGTCCTCCTCACTCGACCCGTCCTCCTCACTTGACCCGTCCTCCTCGCTCGATCCGTCCTCCTCGCTCGACCCGTCCTCCTCGCTCAACCCGTCCTCCTCGCTCGACCGTCCTCCCTCCCTTATCTTCTCTGTCTCCTGTGTTCTTCATCCTCCTCTATTCTTCATCCTCAGCCCTCCCTGATCTCACATCGTCGTTCTTCAATAGAAGTTAAATGTATTCACAAATTTCCCTAATTGTCATGTCCTGGAGTCCATGAATTGTTCAAAAGTAGAAATATAATTATTCACGGTGGTTATAGAGTTGGCCGGCTCAACTCTGCTGTTCCTAGTTAGCAAGTACAGTACGATTTATTTAGTCGTGCACTTGACGAATCAGCTGTTGGGGTTTCATCTAATATGAAGCTTATATGTCGCTACAGTGACGTCACAACGGGGACGTTTTAGCTCTCGATTGCATGAATCCGTGAACAGCTGATTTACGTCAAGTGCATGGTTAAATAAATCCTAGTATAGCAGCTGGTATGCCTACTCATTTTTATGCCTATCAGGTAGTTACGTTGTTATACATCTATATTTGAAAATAACTTCTTTATGTCGGTTTAATGACAAAACGTGATTAAAATGGGAGAAATTGTGAATTCTCAGTTTGTTTGCAGGAAGTTATCTCGGGGCACTGGGGGATATGGTATTGACTCTGCCTTCGTGTAGTGGAGATGGAACGTGCCATGCCGTACCGTACAGTTCCAGCCACCTCGCTCGGCCGTCCTCATTCAATCCCTCTTTCCTTTCTCCTTTGTTCTCAACTTTTGTATGTCTTTTCTCCTCCTCTTCTTACTCTTTTCTTTCTTATCGGATTTCCTTCCCTCAATCAATATTTTCCTCCTTCCTATAATCAACTCTGGAACTCTCATCTCCTTTCCTCCTTCCATGAACAGAATAAACGGAGTTTAATACATTACAAAACTCATGCAGCACTTCATCACAAATGTTTCATTTTCCATGTCATGGAGTCTTTGGATTTTTCAATCCCTCCAAAAGATGAAATATAGTTATTCACGGAGGCAGTTAAGAGGTCTGACTCCTCCACTCTGTTGTTCCTATTTAGCAGGTAGTAGCAGGCTGCCTATTTATTATTTTGCGCAACTGATTTTGTGATTTTGTAACAATTTTTATTTGCAAATAACTATTTTAGGGAGTGAAATGACAAAAACCCGTTAAATTGACGTGAATAGTGAATTCTCAGTTTTTGAATAGCACCTTGATCATACGTTTTCATCCAACAGATATCAGGACGACACTATAATGCTTTTCACCAAAGCTATTATTGTATTATTTCAAACTGTTAGGAATGAATCCATCGTCGAACTCATCGAATGATTCATTTCTTATGCATTGCAAACTCTGCGGTAAGGTTTTCGCAGCATGAATAAATGGCATTACTGAAGAGTAGACAGCAGAATATACTGTTGCATTGCCTTATCTTGACGATGGCATAACTCATATTCAGAACAGAATCTGTTTGAAATGAACGACGTCGTGACTTTTCTCTATTATTTCGATCGTACACTAATGAAAAAATGTTTCCTATGAGGATTTTACTCTTCTGTTTGATGTTAATCATCCTTAGAGTTTGCGTCGTCGATCGTCATGTTCACTGCGTTACTCAACTTAACTTCTATTTTTTATTTTCTCAACTTAATTTGTCTTCGGATATCAAAAACGAAGTATTTTATCTTGTTGATGCATGTGTTTCTTAACAAACTCGGATACTAGTTTTCAATCAGAATTTTTGAATTTTAGAACGGAATATTTGGTTTGGCAAGAATAAAATTTACATTTATCATTTTCGTCCGATCTTGATCCATTTCTGAGTGCCCCAAAAATTATTTTCTACATTGTGAATGGGCAAAATCGGATAGCTAGTAATTTCGTGAAAATATATTGTGTAATTGGCGATGTAAAATGAAATAAAGTACGCACCACAATATCTTGTGTTAAAGGACAGAGTTATTCGTCATTATCTTTACAACCTACAATAGATCCGCTTGAATTTTAAATGCGAAGTTATTGCAGTTGCATGTTTCAAACATAATGTCTCGTCCGTCACGGCAACGGTAGTTTTAGGCGCCTTATTGAGGCATTTATGTATTATTAACGTCCGTCATCTCCTCAAAAATATTGCAGCGCAATCAATTAGGTTACTCCTCTTCTACTTTCCTGCTTACGGAATATTTGGCAACCTCATTCTTCTTGGTCACTGAACCCTCGCTGTTATAAGGCTCTGATTGACACTTCGATTTGTGTCCCATTCGATACCAAACGTTATAGGACATTCTACCGGAAATACGAACTGTTATTACATCAAGACTTTTATCGGAAACTAAACACAAAAATCTCGAATAAAAAAATAAAAATGATAAGCATATATTTCATTGGCGTCTTATTTTTGCTCCTTAAAGTACAGGGAAAATAAAAAAGTATAAGAAAATGTACCTGAAAATCTTCCGTTAATTTTTTTTTGGGGGGGGGGGAGGATAAAAATACGACAACAAATGGCTCCACTCTTCATCGGCTTAGCACTCATGTTATCCAAATGTGACGATGAGTTGCAAAAACTCTGTGTACTCTCTCAAAATCTAGATTTGTTGAGTAAAGAACCCCATATAGTGTCATAATATTCGGCAGTTTTAAGATAGAGTACTTTCTCATACTTCAACAAGTTTATTTGCAAGAAAAAACTTATTAAAAAAGTGAATCTGAATAGTTTTTAATGGCTTTACATCAACTGATGTGTAAACGTATTGAGTTAATAATAATAATAATAATAATAATACGAATAATAATACTTAATTTTCTTCTTAGAAATAAAATTATACACAAAAATGCACTTCTGTGCCACCACGTGCCGAGTTGGGTGGCTCAAGCAACAAATTGAGTCTCTGACCGGATGATCCTAGGTTCGAGCGCTCACGGTGGCAGGAGTTTCGACACTGGATATATATAGATAGCTAAATCGTATTCAGCTCTGCCTGGGTGAGAATTCTAAGGGCCGACTGCTCTGATCGGTGTCTTTTCTGATCAATACCACGCGAATGCCGAAGTGCCTTAACAAACGGGCCACGGACCGTGCGTGATATTTCCTTCCTCATCCTTGTCCTATCACCCCTGACATACTGGTTAATAAGGTAATTTCGACGCATGCTTCTTTTCATACCTCGTCCTCGTTTATCGTCCGCGCGAACCTAGGGATATCTCCGTCAGGCGTGGCCCATGAACGTAGCTTAGAGCGCCTGGATGACTTCTTCTGCCTATCTCGGTTAATAATACCCGAAGTGTCTAGTCGGGAGGATGTGACATCTCGCAAGGACGTAAATTTGCCGGAGGGATAAAATTCAGACGGGTGTCCTGCCAGGATTATTCTACACGCCACAAGTGTCACACGTCACAATGTATATTTTACGTCCTTGGAAAATTCGCAACCTCCAACCGGGATTAAACCAGCGAACATGCCAGTGTACTAGTCTGCACGCCACCAGAACGACATCACTGCTAGTGGTATCCTAGTAGTACATTTGTAGGTCTCTCATTAATAATGATATCGCAAGAAATTTTTGTGATATCATTTTCATTTGTTTCTCTAATCACGTAAAGGAACACCTTTGTAGGAACGGCAGTGTTTCAGATGTTTGCTAGCAAAATCAGTTCATTCAATTATTTACGAAAATTAACTTTTTTGTTTATTTGTAAAGTTTAGTAGATTTTATATACCCTCCGAAAAGAATATAGATCAAATCCAGTTTAACTTAATCTAAAATATAACTGGAACATATCCCATAAATATCATACCTCGTATGGAGGCCAGAAGACTTTTGTTTCTCTGGTTATTTGTTCTCAAGTCGAACTGGTTTAGATATCTAATGGTCCACACGGAGTTTGAAACACCGATAACCATTTTGAGATTACCGGCTGAAGTTTTAGTATAACATTTTATGTTTTTTTATATTTTTATATATTTTTTTATATTTTATAATTTTTTATAATTCTTTTTAATTTTTAATAATTTTTTATTCCCCAGTTTCTTAAATTGAATACACAATATTTAGTTTCTGATCTGTCAAATGTTCACTTCTCCTTGTGCTCTATTCCAAATGCACCGATGGGCCCCGCCGTAGAAAGGGAACGCCCGCGCCGAGATTGACGCGGGGGCTGCGGGTTGGCGCGGCCACTCACCTGGCGTGACGGGCGCTGCGGTCGCAGGCGCGGACGCGGGCCAAAAATGTCGCCGCAAATGCCGTCGTCGCCTTAATTCGTGCCGCAGCGCACTATGGCGCTCTTTGCTCGGTGCGCGAGTATCCTTTGCGGGGCCTCCGCCGCGCTCGCTTTTTGGTGGAAGGCTGTTCCGTGGAGCTTTCAAGTGAATACTTTTGAAGTTGAATGTATGAATACATTTCTAAGAAGTGCATCTGGTATTCAGTTGCTATCTAGATATACATGCGGCACGGAAACAGGAAATATAAAGCATGCACTATTAAATTATAAGTTTTTTAAATTTTCTTTCTGATTTATTAAAATTGGATAATACCTACAGCATTTATGTTCTGTAACGGTAGTGTGGCATTGTCCTACAAATACTGTGCAATTTCAGTGTGATTTGACTCTTTTATATAATATCTGCCTCACCATTCACACCGGAATCTCGTTCTGTGTGTCTCGTTTCATTTTTGTCTGTGTTGCACTACCATAATATTATTGCAAAATTGCTTAGATAATGAGTATTTTACTGTTACAAGGAAAATATTGATTAAAATAATTTTCATCATATAAGCATTAATTGGTTAAGATAAAAATAGTTGATGCTTTGTGTCTCTCGAGTAAGAAAAGAGCGGAAACAATGATTGTTAAATAAAAAGAAATAATAGTTTACACTACGTTGACAGAAATGCTGGCTTCAGTAAGAAAACGAGAAAATAAAATTCGTATCCTTGCCATAAAATAAACATCAGGCCATGTTTTGTTTAGAAGAACAAACTTGTCGGATTCGCCGCTTTTGACGTAATAGATAATGTTTTTAAACTCTCGAAACCTTTAAAAATGTTAGTAGTTTCCACGATTTTATTGTAAATTTATATATTACGAACAAGTATATTTTTCTACACAAATGAGTATAAATTACTTAATCTGTAAGAACGAATACAAATTCTTGCTTGCTTTGTACTCTTGAAAGTCCTTAAAGATTTGTATGTTCCTTCTACATTCGAACGATCGTCACTCCTGCGATCTTTCTTCACCGCAATTTCATGTGCTCCTTTGCAGCGGCTACAATATTACTCGTGCAACTTTTCTTGAACGATGGATTGAAGAAATGCGAGTAGAGTTGTGGTATTAGTTACGAAATCTGTCACTACATTTTATGAAGCAATGCCAATCTCTGGAGAATCAGGCATGCCTTCCCAACGTTCTCAATAATTTCCGTTTTAATTTTCTCAGGATTTCGAGGTATCTCTTGTGATAATCTTTACCTGTTTTGGTTATTTCTTTAGATTTTTGGAGAAACAGCGGATAGAAGTTCTCTTCAAAATGAAATTGTTTATATTTCGCGCCAGAGAAGATGTGTTTGGAATGTTGTCATCAGTGGTCGCTGCGAGCTTTTGCCTTCATCTGTTTATTGTTCCAGAGAGTGGGAAGCAAGGTCATCTTTCAAGAAAAGTTGCGCGTGTAATACATCTGAATCTCTGAACTCCCGTATTCTTCTTTCACTTTTTACGCATTTTCCCCTCCGATTTTGCCTCCTTTACCGTTTCGACGTGAAGCTGTTCAGCCGTCGTGTGGGGAGGAAAGATCACGTTGGGGGTGGAGGCGTGGCGCGGGAGGAGGCGACAGCGGGGGCGGCGCGTCGCTTGGCACCACCCCAAGAGGCGCAGACGGGTGAAGTTCACTGACGTAACGCGACCTTGAGGATATTTCTGGGGAAGATCCGCGGAGGTGAATGTGCACGTGACGACTGACAAAATTCCAGACATAGTATGAGAGAGAGAAAGAGAGTGAGAGTGAGAGAGAGAGAGGGAGAGAGAGAGAGGGAGAGACAGGAGAGAGGAGATAGATTGAGTGAGAGTGAGAGTGTGTGTGTATGTGTATGTATGTGTGTCTGTGATTGTGTGTGTGTGAGTGTGTGTGTGTGTGTGTGTGTGTGTGTGTGATAGTTCCCGACCCGTCGGAGAATTTTGTCGATAATCGCTGATTGCTATTTATTTTATTTGAGATTTGCCTCTTTATTGATGTCAATTTTCAGAAAAATCAGACATTCATTGTATATGCATAATTCATTTATTACTTTTTCTCTATTTAAAAGGAAGATCTTGCCAAGATTTTAAAGTCATCAACTTGTGTATCCTTACCAAAAATGTATGCTAATTTACTTTTGACCTTCTTCGCTTATGGGGAGAATAGATTTCATTGAGATAAGTTATTTGAAAGAAGATTTTCATAAGATAAGTAAAGTATTGTTGCAATTGATATTTAATGATATACTGAATCAAAATGCGAAATTAAGTGCTTTGAGAGAGCGTTAATTGGTGAGAGATGATGCCTGTGTAAAGATGGTCGGACATTAATCAATTGTATGAGATGGATGATGTCCTTTATTATTTCGTGAAGTTGTCATTGACTGCTCAGCTGATCATTTACCGTGTTCCTTATTTCTGTAAATCCAGCCACTGATCTGTAGCTCCCATGAAACACATCGTGCAAACCTAAGTTTGTACGGTCATCGATGGGCATCCTGCGACCTTAGATGGAAATCGCATGTGTATCCCAGGCCCAGGTCTCGGTCATAAATACACCATCGTAATCATAATCCATTTGGCGGCGCGCTTTTCCGAAAGCGCGGCTTCATCGCATTTGCGGTGTTGCATCCGCCTGCCAATGTTCCGCATCACCGGTGTCAGGTCGTGCAGTATTCACTTGGCTCCCGGAGCGGCGGCGGCGCCGCGCTAATGGCATAATCCCCCGCTTGGCCGCGCGGCGGCGCAAGGCAGGCTGCGTGCGCTGAAATTGTTCGTGTGCGTGCGCGTGTTCCATTACGGCCTCTCTAAAATATGTATAGAGGAACGGACGTGTCTGGAGAGCGCTGTATGTTTATTTCGTTGGTAATGTGCCGGTGCCATTTGCGCAAGTCCATGGAGGGCAAGTGGAAATTAAAAAATAAAAGCTTCATACCTACCAGTAAGGAATAAATACAAAATTTGGACTATAAGTCAACAATTCGAACTAACCAAATGCATATATCTTACCAATATTTTCTTTCTCTGACAATTAAAAAACAATTAAATACGAGGGTTGTGGCACAATGCATGGGTACTATTTTTTTGTGAGAATTCGAGCACGGGTGGAAAATGTGAAAAATAGTCATGAAAGGGCAAGGTATTTACTATGAGCATGGGCATTTATCAATACAGCAAAATTGGGTGTCTCATATGATTAAAGTGTTTGGAATTACAGTACTGATTTCATGTTCCAAAGCATAATAGTATGTACATATTCACAGCATTCCAGAAGCATTATATGCTCGTTCTGAAGGCCCGATGAAGCAAATGTTCAATTGCCGTTCGTGTCACGTCGGGCCGCACACTCATAGGCCGTCACGTGCGTTGATCATTGGTTGCTTCATAGTCTCGCAGAAACTCGTCTGCCCAACCCGCATCTCTCCGGTATGGACAGCTTCCATCAACTCCCTATGACATATTCGGGCATTTATCCCATGGAGAACGGCTATCTTGGTGTATCAACTGCTTGCAACGGGACACATTCATCTCGCACGGCAGTAGTCAGATTTGATTTGACTGATTTGACATATTTGACATTTGATCTGTGCTAATAGAGGCCCTCACAGCGCCATCTGTTGTTGTGAACACACGTTAGTATAGTATTTCTTACAAGCGACAGACAAAATTGTGTGATCCGATAACGTCTATTTCAGAACCAAATGTTGCCATGACTTCTGCCCCAACTCTGGTATAATGCAAAGATAAAATGATCACTGGAGAACATGTGATTCATTCCGGTAAGACTTTACATGATTAGAATAATGCACCCCATTATTGAAATGTTTTCAAACAACTCATTCAGTTTCATGATGGGCGGCAGAAACGAAGGAGATTCATTTTTTTCTAGATTAATAGTTGTTATAAAGTAAGAATGCTTATTTTAGCAATAGATCTCCATCCGAAATGTTATAACAAACACTTGAACGTTTTAAATAATTATTGTGACCTAATAGATTAGTGCGAGAGATATGTAATCCGTTACTCGACTAGGGTTAAAACATTCCTGGAAATTTTCCATTGTAAGTGTGATTTGTCAAAGTAAAGTTTATATTCACAATAGATGTATATTGTTACTCCCCTTGACCAATATTTCTTTCTCCCTTCGTTTAAACTCCATATCTCGGCGCTTGCTGCCTCCTCCAACACAATGTGCGTGTGTTAGGGTAATTAGCGAGCGAAATGTAGGCGAGAACAGCGAGATTGCTTTCTAAAATCTACAATCTGAATTGAAATGTTCCAGATCTACGAAAAACAATTTGCAAATGTACAACGAAAACAAACAGTACTCGCAATATGGAGTGATAATAGAAAAATATTCCAATTACACTGTATAAATTAGAAGTCTCTCTTTCCCTCCCTTCCCCTCTCTCTCCCCTCCTCCCTCTCTCCCTCCTCTCTCTCTTTCCCCTGCTCCCTCATCCTCCCTCACTATCTCCCCTCCTCCCCCTCTCTCCCCTCCTCCCTCACTCTCCACTTCTCTCTCTCCTCCCCCTCTCTCCCCTCACCTTCTCTCCCCTCCTCCCACTCTCTCCCGTCCTCCCTCTCCCTCTTTCTCTTTCCGTCTCCATTCATGTCTCTGCCTTATCACCCTTGAGAATTATAGAAATATGTTTGAGATACTCTGAGATGATCATTTTGAGAATATTGATGAGTTATTTCTTACTCGCAATTATTGAGCCAACTCATGTATAAAAAGATTTATTAAAAAGATTGTTAAATACATCAAAATTAGAAAAAAGTCAAATAAGACTTAATAATAGTATCAAAGACAGATAATGTTCCAACAATCGTTCGAAACCGTAAATGAGGGTGAGATGATGAACATTTCCAAGATCACGATTTTGCTAAAGATTTCACTGAAAAATTTACTCAGGCGACTAGTTTCGACGATTGCCAAACATGCGCATGATTGCTTAAGCTGTGTTGATTGACACGTTGTTCCACGCGTCGAAGCAAAAGAGAAATATGAAGAGTTGAAGATTAATAATTCTGGGCGATGTGAAGTCACGCAGAAAAAAAAATGATGGAAGCAGTGACACTTCCAGCACTAGTACTTATAAAAACAAGTGTGTAGTCACGTGTGCACCATTGTAAAATATTCTTTGTATTTATCCGTTCTACATAGTGTTGAATTTTTTCACACTTCTTAAGTAATATTTTGAACTTCCTCGAGAATTACTCATAATTCAAACTCAAAATACCTTGCTTATTTGTGAACTCAAATTCATCAACCAATACAGATTTTACGGTTCTGTGATTGAGGTACGCCCGTAAACGTAAAAATAATTTACGATATTTAAAATATCTTCAAAGAAATAGTGAGAAATATGTACTTGTGAAAATTTGTTGTTATTTTTTTTGTATAATCGTTTTATACTTATTTCTTTTTCTGTTTTCGCTGCTTTAATAGAAGTTTGTGTTCAACTGTACGAACAAAATGTACGACTCGATTAAAATGTATTGGTTTTATCATCAAGAGTACATTTAAAATAATGTATTGTGACCTTCGCGTTGTGACTATCTATATTAGGATAATTTCCTAACATCTAATACGTATTTACTTGAGATCCACACTCTGCTTAACCAATTTTACAAGAATAATATTTCCGGCCCGGGCGGCGTTGCCATTGGAAAATTTATATTGGGTCGTGGGGCTGAAATTCCCTCTTTTGCAAGATAGGGAAATATGATATTTTCATTACCTTATTGGTAACGGGGGGGGTATTATCTTTCCAAATCTACGAATGAAAAAAAGATAGACATTATTCAAGTATGTATTAGTACAGTGATCAGGGGTGCTATTGTTTATTCGGCGGCCGTTCATCTGCGCCGTCGCAACTTTCCTCTGAGACGCTGCCGATAAAACCATTACACAAAAGCAACAGAAAACAAACCTTCTACACAATAACATAAGAATCTAAATCTAACATTCACACTTAATGACAAAAATATTTACTCTGTTCTCATTCCTACAGTGCACTTGTAATTTTGATAGCCATGTACATTATTTCAAGCTTTACTAAAATTACATTACATAAAATTAGCCTTCTTATAAATGTATTCCATACGCGCAGGTAATATCTGCAGAATGTTCACTTCCCTTCCCTGATAGTGTTGCTGTCGGCTCGCGAATCCGTTTCATCCACCATTTCTCCATAATTGTCCATCAGCTGGGTTCACTATTCCGTATTTCCACACATCCCATGAAATGCCGTATTTCTGGCTCCCAATACACCTTCTCTCTGATAACAGTTCACTCTCCAAAACGCAATAACTTGCTAGCACATGTTGTCAGCTCGGAATCTATCATCCATCTGTATTAATTTTAAACAGTGTTTCGATTGTTTTCAACAATAAAAAACGCCCGCCTTCCTTTGTTACCGAGATATTTTTGGACCGTTTTATATTTTCGTTATTTCTATTCTGATTTGGAACTTGTAAGAGGTTGTAAAAAAATTGGCCTTTTAATTTGCCGCGTTCCCCAAAGTTCATTGCCCTCTGGTTTACATACTTTTCCGAAATTACAACTTATTTTGAAAGCTACTTACGAATACTACTTAAAGCTATCGGTTGCCTATATTCAACTGTCTTTCGGTGTAAGTATCTGTCTGACTTTTTAAGGTTTTCTTTTAAAGTTTTGAACCCCCTTTTCGAAATGCTTCCGGATGATTCTCAAAATTCTTTATTTTCTTAACACTTGTTTTCTATCTCGAAAGTTTCCCTTTTATTTAACGAGGATATAAAATTCGGTTCCGCGTTCACGCGGTCACTTGCTTCTTCTTCTACCGACTTATTTACTAAACACTTATTTTCCAAAACAATATTTATTTTTGGCAGTTGTTGGACTGGGGTCCTGCGAACGGTTACAGAGTTGTAATTTTGATAATAGCGTTTACATTTTGTCCCAATTGTTTCATTTAGATCCTGGATCACGTTACATTCACTAGAAAAACATTTTCCACATCTAACTAAAAGTAAACACGTTTAAATTTGTATTGCTATTGTACTGTTAATATACGCAACTAACAATCAAATCCATTGTTCGACTATTGAGAAGGTAATTGTGTTTCTAACGAAGCAAATGAGCGTACCACAGTTTGCTTGATATAATATTAAATTCGAGGCAACATAAAGGGTGTTTTATTTATCATAGAAGTATTTAATTTGTTATGAACGTTAATGGGTTTCTTGAGACCTGGAGCGAGTTATGAAAATATTTTCCTCGTGAGTTGTAAAAGCAAGAGACCAGACCTGCAAAGCAATATCTACATACGCTGTGAAGGTCTTATACAAAATCGGAATATTATGAAAAATATTAAATATTATTTCAAGGTAATTATTTAAATTCTTACGATGCGCTACCGAAAATCATTAGAAAGGTGGACTGTAACATAACACTTTAACTACAAATAAAGGACATTAATGTTGTTCATTATTTGATGTTTCAATTGGGTCAATGATCATGTTTCGCCATAACAGAAGATATAAAAAATGTTTCAAAAAATTATCAGTTTTTGTTCATTTATGCTTGGGTTTTTAGGACATTATTTTTTACACGTCTCACTGCATCATGTTTTTTAACAGTATATTCCTGAAAATGACTATTGTTTCTACCTAGAAGTTTCAATTTTAATTTTATTGAGAGTTTTATTGAAAAAAATAGCGTATGTGATATAAACGAAAAGCTTGTGTTTTATTTGTGTTTTTGTACGCCAATCTCTGGACTGTATTTGACCCTTTACTTTTTTTGATCACTCTTCCTCCTGTGTAAATCCACCTTCTGTTTCTAAATACATTGCACGCATTTTCACGTCCATTTTCCAACTGAATGCAAAATTTTAGAACTGAAATTGCGTAACCTGTATTGCCGATTAACACAATCATATCGTAATTTGTCCGTTCATTATTACAGCTCATTACGTACTTTAATCAACATGCCATAGTCCGTCCTGTTGAAGTGGTCTGTGAAATTGTTTTTCTTCTAATCTTTCTAGCATCATACCTATTGCAAATTAGTGTCCGTTATTCGCTATTCTTCAGATATTTTCAAATCTCTCCTAACGCCCTTAAGACACGTTGAGTGACTTCCTTCCTTACTTCTGGACATTCGAATCAAGAATCTACCTTAAATCTTCGATGAACTCTCTCTCGCAGTTTTGTTTCGGATCTGTTAGGGTGACACACAGGAAAATTACGCGTCTCATTTCTACCATCTTCAGGAAAATTACGCGTCTCGTATACCTCCCTTGGTCACATTTGTGATTGGTTTGCCATAATTTCTGTGAATTGATTGGTATAATTTGTTTTTATCATTTATCTGCTATTGTACTTTTCATTCCCCAGACTGCTAAACTATTCAGTCATTGCCCTTCGAAAAGAATGAAACTCCAATAATGCGAATGGTTTACAACTTCCTCACCATCATTAGATTGTTCTCTCGTTTGTTTCTCATCTCCTCCTCGGTTTTTACACAGATCGTTCCACCATTCCTAAATAATTCGCTCGCTTTCTGCCCTTGCGGAGCACCCCAAGTGGCTCCATTGCTTAGTGCCTTTGATCGCCGACCAACACCCTCTCGCGGATATTTCATCTTCATTCCTCCTGGCGGCGGCGGAGGAGGAGGAAGAGGAGGGGGTGGTGGCACGCGGGCGTCGCGTGCTGCAAATCCTTTAATGGGCGCTCTGTTTGAGTTGGCGAGCGCGGCGTTTTTGCAGCGCCCAGGCGGCGCGACGCGCGTGCACTAACAGCGCCGCATTAGCTTGAGCCCTACTCAAACACGCTGCGAAAGGGAGAGGATTTTGAGCTCTCGCCGGCGCTGATATGGGCGCCGCCGGATGGTGTCAGCGCCGGCACGCGCGCCCTGCGCCTTTTCACGGCCGCCGCCCCGCCCCGCGCGTCGCGCCGCGCGCGCCCTGCGA
>BOPP01000017.1:4547724-4568814 GCA_017312745.1 Gryllus bimaculatus
AGAGAGAGAGAGAGAGAGAGAGAGAGAGAGAGAGAGAGAGAGAAGCAAAAGAAGGGACAGTAGGGAAGTGGAGATCAATTCGTATTTTATACGTTATAATAAAGGAAGGAATCATCATATCACATGTATTTATAACCTTGTGAATAGATTAAGGATTATTTTACCTATGGCTTAATCCTTGCGTTCAGAACTTTTTATGAAGCATTTTCCAGCAGAAATTGCTTACTCTTAATAATGCCGAAAGAGGATACGCTCTTGTAAGCACTTCGGGCCACACAACGTGCGACCTTTCGGAACACAACATATTGAAATGAGGAAAGTCTCAAATCCTTCCTTACAGCGGAACCCCAACCAAAGGTCCAACTCGATGAGGCGTTATTGGTAATGTTCTAGCTCTCTCTAAAATCTGGGCAGAATTTATGAACATTTTTATGTGAACAATATTGGTATGTGGATGTACTGGGAATGTGGGGGAGCAAGATATTGAATTTTAGTGGAATTTGATTGAGAAGTAAAAATGTTTATAATTTGAAAGTAAATTTTCTTCTTGCTGAAATTAACAAGTGATTTTATATGTGTAAATGAAGAACATAAAGATAAGTAAGATGAAAATAAGTAGCTCGTATTTCTTATGACTTCAGGATTTTCAGTGTAGAAGTGTATCTTATCAGAGTATGGTTCATTGTCAGCTCCGTTAAATTTTGGCAACTTCATACTGATCAGAGTATATTTTTTGGGAAGAATATTTTATCTACCTGTGATTGTTATCGAGAAATTTGAAGAATTATAGTGGACTATGCTCTAAATTGCTTTGCGTTAAAGCGCATACCAATTTCATTTTATGCGTGGGTGGTGCGGCACGGCATATTGCACAGGGCAATCAAATTCCCAAAGCCGCTCCCGGGCGAAAGGGCACATCGCTTGAAGGCTCATAAGCCCAAGCGGCGCAGTCATTTCGGCATTTGCACTCGCCCACCCGCCCACTCGCCCGCTCCCTCCTTCCCAATCGCAGCGTGCCAACTCGCCCGCCCGCTCACTCGCTCGGCTGCCCACTCCACTGCCCGGCCGCTTGCGCGCCCGCCTCACGAAATACACTGTCAGCATCCGCATGCCTACGAGCTAACTTAGTACCAACTTACCCATTTATTCACTCACCCATCTGCCTACCTTCCCATCTACCTATTAAAGTAGGAACCTTCCTACTCATTTTCCTATCCACCCATCCAACAACCCACAGTCTCATTCACTTGCCCGCCCCCTGAAAGCCCATTCGCCCATCTTTAACGTGCCCATCCATCCAGTTACTATCTATCTGTCTATCTATATAATCTATCTATTTACCTACCTACCTACCTAACTATCTCTATTTATCTATCTATCTATCTATCTATCTATCTACCTATCTCTAGCTGTCTATTTATTTATCTATTTGTCTATCTATCTATCTATCTATCTTCCTACCTACCTACCTACCTACCTACCTACCTACGTACCTTCTAACTTACCCGCCCGGCCACCCTCCAACTCCTCTCGTCCCTCACTCACTCGCCCGCCCGAAAGCGGATCCACCCCCTCTCGCTCTGTCATTCGCGCGCGCATGGCCCGTCCTCTATTGCGAACGCTCCCTTGCTTGCCGGCGCTCTCGCCCGCCCTGTCGCCCGCCTCCCCACGTCGCCGCGCAAGGCGCGCCCGTATGAAACGCGCTGATTTCCTCCGCACGGCGGGCGGCGGCTGCGGGGGCCGCAGCTTTCCAAACAGGGTTAGCGTCCGGGCGAGCGTAAAATGGAATTTAATGAGCGCCAACGGTTGTTTCTCCCGCACTGTAACGTGCATTGACAGGCCTGAATACACCAATCGGTTCCGCTGTCAATACGGCTCTTTTGAAGGCACGCGGCAGGCTCTGCAGGCAGGTTCACTGGGCACGTTCAATGGGGCCCCGAGATGGGCTCACGTGAGCCACGGCACTCGCCGCTTCAGCCCTCCCCCCCTGGCAATCTGGGGCTAGCGGCTAGCTAAGCTGTATTTTCTAAGTGGCCTCGCTCTGATAGCTGTAATCCACATATACAATTTCTTGTGGAATACGAAATTGCCTAAAAAATAACGCATTTAATTAGCATAATATTAGCGTTTAATTTTGCATGTGTTTGGTAGTGTTAGGTTGCCTGCTTTGGTAGGTCGGTTTGGTAGAGTTATGCAGAGTGCTCTCTCTGCTTTTCTTCGAGGAGTAAAGACAAGGCAGGTTTGGAGACGACATAATTTGTGTAATTGGATAACTCGACAACATTATCTCGGTCTATAAGGATTAAATGGTTAGTTATTAAAATCAAATGCAATTAGTTCTGAATATTTCAGCTAGAAATGTAACGAAAGTATTAAATATAACTTTATGTAGTATTAATTTGGTAATCTTAAATGTTTAATAAATATTTTCATGAATTTCGCTCTTTTATTATTGTGTTGCAATTGATAACTTAACCTTGTACTTATAATTCATACTTTGCATGTACGTCGAATGATAGTTGGCATAGTATGAAATGAACATTTCATTGAGCCACATTATTTTACGTATTTAGTTCGGGTATGTTGAATTAGTACATTTTTTTCAAATTCCAGAGTATTGAGTTTCGTATAAATGCATTTATGTTTTTCTGAAATAGGTTTAGCGTCTTGAAATTAGGGTAAAAATAAACCACCTGAAGGATATTGAAATATTTCAGAAACATTTGAGAGTAATTTATTTTAAGTCACACATGAAAATTTTTCTTTTTTTCTGTATTTTGTAACAAATTTGAAGAAGTGAAATGGAATATCTTAGGGACAATTACTATTCCACAATCGCTTACTTTCTACTAGCCAAGGCAGAGCTCTTTCATTTTCCTCTTTTGGGGAATTATGAACTAGCCAGTCGTTCCCCGTAATACCTGGATATGATTCTCGTCACTGCCTTTGTCCGTTTCCTTCACTGGTATTTGTGGAACACACAGGCATGTTTTCGGTTTCTTGTATCAATTTGAGTACTATGGCTTCACGAAAAATAGATATGGTTGCATATTTTAATAGTTATTCCTGACCCGACGGACGAGTTTTATTTTGTGAAGGGTGATCTATTGATAAAATAATATGGTAATCTCAGGATTTCTCAGAATAAATGTTACGCTCTTCTAGGGTATGTACAGTATAGGGATCTCAGATTATCACTTTTTGTCAATGAATATGTGGTTGTAAATTTCATATAACGAAATTATATAATGGCATTTCTGACCTTTTGTCAATGACAACATTGAGTTTTTTGTTCTTATTATCTAATTTTGATATTATCTACATCTTATATACATTTTCTGACGGTCGTGATTTTTGATGCACGTGTGGTGTCGACGTTCCGGCCAGAGCAAAACAATAAAGGCACAAACCTCGAAATTGTCAGTGCCAATGTGCAGTCCCCTGAGTTTTGTGAGCCTGCCAAACACCAGTGCAGGATGGGATGCCTACCAATCAAGGCAATCTCAAAAATGTTATGTCTCGATATTATATCTCGATATAAGAGCTTTCCGACCATATGTTCATTAGCAAAATGAATCATCTTCTACTCCTTTACATGTCCTAGACATTTGTAACAAGAATTGACATGTAACATGTACTGACTTTGATCACTTCAAAAATTACATGAAGTAACGTTAATTTTACAACGCTTAACCCATTTTTAACATCGCACCGCCGATTGCGCTTACAGTGTACTCTACGTTTGGCAGGTACACGAACCCCCAGAGGACATTCTCCCATTTGGCAATGGCAATTCTGAATTATTTGTTTTTATTGTTCCGCTGTGACTACACAAATTTATCGATTGGCCGGCCATGCGATTTGTGGCGTATGTGATAACGGTTCGTTCAGTCACAGTCAAAACTACTCGCTTTCCTTCTCTCAATCCCTCCAGATGCTTTTTCATATTCCTGCTTCTTCGATGTTTAGTGCCATCACGACACTAGAGAGAATTGGGTTAAAATAAATCTGATTGCACTGCGATGGGAATTTTAAGATTGCGAGATTGCAAAAGGAGAACTAAAATGTCTACGTTCGAAAGGCAGGTCGTAAAATCATGTTGTATTTACTTCGTTTTCATGTTCCAGTTTGCGATTTAGTTATTAGTTTCGTAGACAACTACAAAAGAAAGAATTTCATGTCGCAACAGAACAAAAGCGTGATGAAACTCCACTCGCAACAAATGAGTTTTGCAAGTGCATTTCCTACAGAAAACAGTTTTTTTAGTATATCGCTGACGCCATTGAACATTTCAAACAACCAGCTGTATTGTGTCGCAATCTAACTTCCGATGTTAAAAAAAACTACAACACAACAAAACCAAAACCGAAGGGCGAATCGGAGCACCGTCGTCGGCGAGACGCACGCACGCACCCGCGTGCGCTACTCGTACCCTGCTCACGCACTAATTCCGCGCTCGCGCAGCCTCCATGTGGCAGCCGCAGCAGCCGCAGCCGCCGCCGCAGCAGCAGCCGCCGCCGCCGCAGCGCGCCCATGTGTGGCGCCGCAAGATGAACATGTTCGGTGAGTGACTCGCCGCCCGCGCACCGCGCCGCAGCGCCCGAAACGGTCGACCCGTTTGGGCCTCGTTAAAGGTCCCGTGCTCGAGGAAATAAATTTGGAAAGGAACTTCATTGTTAATGACTGTTGGTAATTTGTAGAGCGTGAAAAAAATAATTTTCAGAGTTTGAGATTTTAGTTTGACAGTATCTTGATTTTTCATATTAAGTGAGTAAAGTCTATTGTAAATAATGAACCCGCCCTCATAAATATTTTTAATTGAACTGATAGTAAGACTTATATATTAATCTGTCATTATTTGTAATTTTTTTAATAGAGTAGGTTGTGAAAGATTATAAAAATTAATTCTTGTCGCACAATTTGTTCAAATATATTTTATTCCCCAGTTTCAGAACTGTTTTTATGTTATCATAAAAAAATACCTATCTAGAACTTCGAGCAACAACTAATTCACTTCAGTTATAAAATTCGAAAGTTCGAAAATTCGTAATAAATCTACACCAAATGCATTTCCTATTAGACAATATATTTAAACAAATTTCAAAAGACTGCCGTGTAGAAATATACCCTCTAAATTGAAATAAGTTTATAAACATATGTAACCTCTTTTTTTGTATGGTCATATTCAAGCCGTTAACGTACCCACCATAGAGATGCTCAAATAAGCTCCGCGGCTTCGATCCATAATTCTGGGCCATCCGAGAGGACGCGCCCGTCGTTGGCTGAGAGGCTGACGTTTCGGCCTTGGCATGTCGCAGGCTTCCTCAGAGCAGCCAACGACGCGGCGTCTCCCGGATAGCCAAGAATTTATACCCATATCTAGTTTATCATTTGAAAATACTGATTGTTTCAGAGTAAATGTTACAAACTTCTAGGACATGTAGAGGAGTAGAAGATGATTTATTTTGCTAATGAACATATGGTCGGAAAGCTCTTATAACAAGATTATACATGACATTTTTGAGATCGAAAATTATATATTTTGACATGGTACATATAGTGCAAAATTACATACAATGGAGTTACAAATGTGATATTTGCACCCTTAATGTTATGCAACCTGTGTGCACAAGTGTTGGGCAGGTACGTAAAATATCCTTGACTGTGTGTTAAATGTGGAGAAACACTTTTATCTGATTTCTTTATTCGCGCAATTATTGATGAAAGTAATTCAATTTTATTTACTCAAACGGTGGTAATCGAGTGTCAAACACCGGATTACAGGAAAGAGCCGGGATTAGAATTTCCGAAAGTCAGGAATTTTCCGTTGTTCTTAGCTTCTGCTTCCTGCTGATTAGAGTCCGGTTGTTTCAGAGAATGCGTCGTGAACGTGCCACCACTTCTCGAACCCTGAGAATATCTTGCGGGGTCTGTTGGAAAGTAGTTTTAAAACTGCGTTGACTTGCGAGCGGAATAATTGAACTTAATCCGATCTCAATGTTCCAGAATATAATTCATAGTACAATGCTTTCTATAAGTTGAATGGGAAATGCAAGTCAACAGATATTCTATGATAGTCAGTAGATATTTCGAGTATATTAAACATTTATAATGATTTGATTGATTAAATGTTTAGGCTGGTAAAAATGTCTTTACTCAAACATTCTTCACTTTCATAAAAATTAGTTATTGAAATATATTGTCAAATTATTTTAAACCACAATAAAATAATGAGACTATCTAATCACCAATAGTCAAAAAGTTATTTCGCCTTCAGTAACAGATTATTTTACTTTTAAATTAAGCATCACACTCTACAACCCCAGTAACTACCATAGAGTTTTGCAACATGAAATAAAATCCAAATTTTCGCACGTTACCAAAGGACTATGTCTTTCTTGGATTATCAAATGTAAAAAGAAAATAAGTGATATTTATTAGAAAACTATTCCAAAATTTGAAACCGAAGATTGTATTTGGAAGTATAAAACATTTTTAAATACTTGGTCACTTCAGAAGGGTGTATATTAAAATGTTGCACATCATGCTCACAGTACTTAATTTATTTTTAAGTTGATTTATATTCACGGTATCTTCATGGAAACTTTCATTTTTATTGAGCGTGCTGATTGAAGATTCATCAGTATTGAATAAAGTCGGCAGACACCAGAACGCGGAGGAATCCTAGCTACTAGCAGGAGCGGATCCAGAGATGAATTTTGGGAGGGGAAATTTTAAATTTTTTCTTCCAATAAGTCATATTATAGTTTTTGTAAAGTGTCGCAAGCTGCTCAGCTCTTACTGCGAAGCGATTTTATTCATACTAAATGATAATCCGAAAATAGTTTGCCTGAGTCTCGTGAGAAGTTAAAACTAATAGTTGGTGAAAACGTTTAGGGGGGGATCACCTTCGTTTCCCATCTTCGTGGATCCGCGTCTGTACTAGTCACTTTCCCTACAATGACCAAATGTTCAAAATATATGAAAAAACTCTTGAATTAAATTTTTCATGTAGATTATTTTTAATGTCAATTGAAGGCTGTAAATTAATGACAACACATTTAAAAAATGCCAGTATATACGAATTAATTTAAATTATTGTAAAAAATTATTGTTATTAAGTATTAAATGTGATGTATCTAATGTGTTTTGCCTCGACTTTTTCAAAACTGTTACTAAAGATTAAAATAATACCAGTCGCTAATGACTTAAATATTTCAGAAGTGTCTTCAAATAAATTAATTTTAAAAAAGTCGACATTTCGTATCTCACATTCTCATCTTAATGTGCACAGCGAAAGTTTCACTGAACCTCATCTTATCGTACGTATATCTTGCGCTCGTAGAGTAAATCTCCCTGACGGAGTGCTTAAATTCGCTTCTTCGCCGCCGCCGTCGCCGCCTCCGCCGTCGTCGTCGTCGTCGTCGTCGTCGTCGTCGAGCGCCGGGCAACGGTAACTGAGGTTTGCTCGGCCAACAAACGTCTGCGAAGCCCTTGTGCAAATGAGCGTGAACAAGTAGCTGGAACTTACGAAGGCTCTCTTAGAAGGCGCCGACTTCCCCGACGTCGTGACGTAAGCACTAACGGCTGGCTGGAAGCGTCGCTTCGCGTCGCGCCCAATGAAAGTGGGAGGAGCGAATTGGAAACCTCCGGTCTTCAGAGATGTCTCACGCTCCGAACAGGACACGTGTAGGAACACTCGACCCACCGCGATGTAGACTTATGAATTCAAAGGTCAAGCAAGCATAGTGGAGGGGGGTTGGAAGGAAACGGAACGAATTATATATAGAAGAGGGCGAACCTCGACTTCTCTCAAAGTGCGCGTAGGTTGATGATCATTATTCTGATTACACACGGCCATACACATTTTCTTAGCTTATTATGAATACAAACTTGACACTGTAGTAAAGAATCAGAGTAAACTAACATTAAAATGTTTGCCAGTTTCAGTTCTGTAATTAGAAGTCCGCATAGAAACTCCATTGTGTTGCTAGTGTCAACTACATCTGATTTTCATAGGGCAATAGGTGCTCTCTCAGTTAACCTATAGCGTCAAGAACACGACTTGTGGAAACGCTCTATCTGTCCAGTGCGCATGTAATTAGAAACGGCATAACAGTATTGTTTTCTATTAACACATTTTTGGTTTTAGAACATGGTACATATTCTGGCACTGATTTTCAGATGAAATGTCATGTAATAACCTATTACAAACAGCTTCCAGCAAGCACCAGTTTCTCTCGTTTGAAATGATATCATTTGCGCCCGCCCTCTGGGGACAATAATAGGGCAGCTTCGGTCGCGATGCTCATCGTTTGACTTTCTCTATTGTACAACTAATTAAACGTGAATACACGTTCATGCTAATTAATATCATGCAGAGCACTGTGCAAACAATACAAAGCGTTGAAATTAATGCAGTGTGTTAACAGTCATTCGGGTTATCAATTAAGTTCTGATGCATGTATTCATCACTACTTCTGCTAAGATGCAGGTAATCTAATGGTCTGTAATATTCGACTTAGTAATGTATAACTGATTATGAGGAAACGGAAATTGTCAGTTATTGTTATTTTTACATTTAATTGTTTTTTATTTTATGCCATTTTCAATGTAACAAATTATTAAATGTGCATTGCCTTATGATAATATTCTTATACTTCTACATTAAACAGGTTGTGTCACGTCTTTAAATAGTTTTGATCGCTCTCTCCTGTATCTCTTGCTAAAGGTATTTTTTATAAAACAGGAAATAATGGTGAACCGTTTGGAAAATGTATTATGTAATACCACAATGTGCCATAATAATCGCATCATGAATGTTTACTGAATTAGGAGGTCCCGCTAAATTGTCACTTGATATTTTGAGATCATTGTGATTTTCCAATTGCCAGTTTCTACTTACAGAACTTTGACAAAAGTTTGCCTACGTTCAAGAAAATATAATGTTTGAAATTCAGTAAATTGTGTGATATGGTATTCAAATCGTAATGTCGTAAAACTGTTAATAATTATTGTACTAATGTGAAAAAACAAATATTGCTAATTACCTTGTGGGAACAAATCAATTAAACAATTATTAAGGGACATAGGAATAGTTCTAAGAAAAATATAAAACGTCATATTAAAAACGTTTTGTTTTGTAAGCATTTTGGAGAAGTAAAAAAAATACGAGTAAATTAGAAAACAAGAACGTGTAAAAATGTATTTAAAAAGTAGCGGTGATAGTAGTATTTCCTGTATATAGTTTAATGAAATTTATTAAATTTTTTCAGCAATCGAATGCACAAATTTCTTGCTTACTGGAAATAATAATTATACAATTACATGATAAAACCATTGTTTTACAGAGGTTATTTATTTCATACTCAAGGCGTGTTATTACCAGTTTGTAGTGAGCCTACTTTACTACAAATTGAGTTTATTCTGGCTATTCCTCTTAGCAAAAAAAGGAGAAAGAGGTAGAAGAATAATTCAAGTAAGCTGAACCAATTCAACATTTCGTTTAGGGTCTGTAAAAAGCATTGCTCGATGAGTTTTACTGTCAACTACTCCTTCGTTCTTAAATAGTTCATCCACTGTCTTCATTCGCGTTATATAGTGCCTCGTTATGAGGCACAAGTGTACCTCGCCATTGACTGTGTAGTGTCAACAGCGCAACTTCTCTTGAACGAACGTCTTTGTCATCCGGTTAACGGCACGAGCCCTCCGCCAACGTGTGCTCGTGCTACTCGTCTCGACTACGTTCAGCAGGGTGGATGTTCAGAGCTATTGCCTGGAGCTGCGGATTCTATGCACCTCTTTCGGAAGAGATCTTGAATCAGGTAACATAAAAGCCGTGTCAACAGTTGACGCGTTTATGGCAGAGTTTCAAAACTGTTCGTTTCCAATGATAACACCATCACGTTTATTAATACTTTTCAGTGGTTAATAAATTTCACAATAATTTCTGCGTGAAACTGTTCTTCATAGAAGTTGTACCTTATACTTCGCGTGAGAGTACTAGAAGTGCAAGTAAAAACCGTTGCTTAGATGTGGAGACGAAAGGAAATGGGTATATTTTCAAATAATAATGTTAAGAGGGTTTCCAGGAAAAATGCTTACAGTGAGAGGTGTTTGAATAACGGTATAGAAGAAGGTAATGCGAGTTTATTAAGACCAGAATTGAATTTAAAATTCGAATATTGATTATCTTTAGCGCGAAATTGCTTGAATAATTTCTTACAATAAAGTGCACACGATGAGTTCCTTAACTGCGGAGTAATAATAGATAACTAGTAGCCTGAAGCACAAAAATGCTGCTAAAAAACACACAAAATGGTTTTCCTAAAAATGTAGCACACACACACACACCACACACACACACACACACACAACACACACACACACACACCACCAACCTCACACTTCAAGGACAACATAGAATTTCTCTCGTTTAACACTGCAATAATTGTATTTTATTTTATAAGTGTCTGAAATAGACTATTAAATGCAAGTTAAATGTTCACGAGAACGTTAGCGCGAGTGTATAATTACTAACGATCACATAATGGTCTTTCAGACTCGTGTAATATACAATATTTTATCTTATCCGATCGCATTTGCAACATATTTAACTTATTATGTTCTACAAGTGTAATGAGGAATGCTATTATATTGATTTCGGACATTGGAGGCCTTGAGAGAGATATTTTAAGTTGAGCAATAGGTTGTCTTGCGAGGAAATGGAAGATACTCCTGAAGTAGTTAAGAAGTGAAGCTGCAAATGCTGTGGGAATGAGTTACTACTCAGTTAATCAAAGAAGTATATATAGTAATGTGATATAGTTGATGGTGTATATAGGATAAGTTATATATAAGGTGTAAGTTAAGAAAATTTGTAAATATATATAGTATATCGTAAAAGAATACGAAGAAATTTGTCAAGTGGAGAGAGAAAGAAATGTTAAGAACACATGCGAGGAAGTTATATTAGCTTATTTTGCACTGATACTTTATGCAGATTCATAGGAATGTAGACGAAAGTGTGTATTATTTTCTATTATTTGATAAGTATTATAAGTAAGTGTGTTATTTTCACTAATAAATTATTACATTTTAGTGTGTTTATATGTGTATTTTCTCATTTTTCAACAAAATAATGTTTTTGTGTGCATCGTATTGTTTAGCTTACTGGCAGCAAGTTTTCTGTTGTTTATCGTTACAATGGACAGATACTCTTTTACAGTGCTGCAATGAAGAGGCATTTAACCGTCTCCGAACTCGGAATTAAACTGCCTACAAAGGTGACCGGATAGGCCATATTAAATATTTCGGCAAGAACAATCTTATACTACTGCTGTAACTCAGTATGTACTTTGATACACGGTTCTTCACATACCAAAAATATAAAATAAAAGTTTCTATTCCATAACCCAATGCGCGAGTAGCATTAATTTAGTGGAGGGTGGCCTCATCCGTTGAACCTTACTGTCGCGTGACGCCTGCTGTATTGTCACCAGTGCTCAGGGAGAATGAGAAGGCAGGCAGTACGGGCAGAATCATAATAGACGGAATAACAAATCAAATATTTGCATTTTTCAGTAAAAATCAAAACTGTTACAGTGAATTTTTTTTTTTATTTTTTGAAATATTTTTTCTCGAGTTCCTGAAAACAACTATCGAAACCATAGACAACTCTCACATGAGCGAAGGTTGCATAATTTTATTTCAATATCTACATGCATTGGAAATTAGTAATACAGTTGGAATATAATATGTAAAAATGGAATGTTATTGTGGTAAGTCTGAGAAGAAATTACTAAATTCCTCTGTAATAATGATGAATAATAACTTTTAAATAATACTCTTAATAAAAAAAAATATCAATTTTTCCTACTTTCTTAATTTATGCCACTGTACTGCTTTGAATAGTCGATAACAGAAAATTTTAAGACAAATAGTGTTACGTTCGTGAATTGTTAGAAACACAACGGAAAATTCCTGAGGCGTGAACAGCGTTATTACGGTAGAATAATGTTACACATACATTTCTACCTTCAGATGCAGATGTCTGCAGAACGTCTCTGTGGTCATTCACTGGTTTTCTGTTCGTTAGCTTTCCTATACACTAAGGCTTTTGCTCCCGAGAAACTTCGCAGATCTTCACTAGTTGCTCAACTTTCAACGCGCCTTCAACCGTGACGAATCGCACGCGAGTCAACCGAGACGCCTGCTTGGAGCTGTACGTTGTCCCTCGTCCCTCGTCCATCTGTAGCTGTGCACACAAGTTGTGATCAAATGGATCGGCTTTTTGACGTGGGATCAAAAGTGTGAAGGTTTCCTCTTACACTTCCTGAATAGAGACTAAATTAAAATGTGTCTGTAATTAAGAAATGTTAACACTATAACTTCAACTTCGAGCGAGTGCTCTAAATTTCTCAAAGAATTGTGATAAATGAAGACATGCGCAAAACCACAGACGTTTGAACAAAAAAATATAAGTTAAGAATGGTAGTCATGTATTCTGATATAATTTTGTTAAATATCTGATGTAACGAAGTTAAATATTTTATTTAAGGAAATAAATTTGGGTTACATACATAACAGACACAGAAAATGTGTTACATTATGTGGATTATTTTTAATCAAAAATGAAACAGAGAAACTTAAAAGTTCTATTTAATTCATGGGGGATAAAAATAAAATCTCGATATTTTAGAGTGGTATCCAAACGACTGGCATTTGGAAACTCGGAGAAAACGTGTGAAGCCGATACAGTGTAATGAAATATTGACGTTCGGTAAGTCGGTTCTTGAGTGCCACACAAGATTGAATCCTGCAAGTATCATTTAAAATTTGCTCCACCTTCTCTTTTATTTCCTTCGCCAAATGTTATTCTGAGTCTAACACTGAGGGGGGTGAACCACTACAACCTTTCTGGTTGCAGTCCTGTAACATTTCTAAACAGTCATCGTTTGCCGCCGCCTCCTCTCATGCGATTCACGACTTTAACGTCCAGTGATGTGATCACGAAGGTCATAAACAATGTGGGAATTTATATGGCTAATTCCATACGTGCACAACAATTGAATAATATCTGTGCAACCTCCGTCACGTGAGACGCGTGTAGTGTTTAGTTAGACGCCCAAGAATTCGTGAAAATTCAAAACCATCTATATTTCTGGAGTCCTATTTCACGTGACCAGGTACATAGGTTCAGGCCAACACGTCTACTCTTCCGCCTATTCATACCAAACATACGTCGTTTCGCCCCTTTCGCTATCTAGCAGCGCAAGATAGCTTGATGTGTTCTTCAAAAGCTGCTATTAGGCTTAATTTTTTAATGTTTTTACATGCAGTAAATCTACAACATCGGACCATCATGTTTCATACCCTTGCAAGGATGGTGTACGAAGGATTTTTTTGCCATTAAAAATCCACGAATTCGATCGGATTTAAGCACAAATTGAACATACCAGTCCGATTCGCCTACCGATTAACCACGGAAGCCCACAAAAAGTTATAATTTATATTATATTATTTTTATCTCTTTGTAGCTTCGACCCGTGACATTCTGTTGTTCGCCTATCGCAAGTTTAAATTGCAACTTGAAACAAATAAATGACGTTACCTAGTGTTCCAGAAAAGACATGAAGCATTTGTTTTGGGTTAGAGGTAAACGACTGATTTTAAAAATTTAATTTTGACGCTGTGATAACGTCTTTCTTCGAGCTACAATTCGTTTTCTATTGCAAATATCTTTACATTATTATTATTTACATTATAGATATCAAACATTTACTGATTATTTCAAAAATGTATTGTAAATTATATTGTGGAATATAAAAAAACCTTGCCAACAAGAGGCTGCTCTGTACGACCAAACAGGAATTGACATTTTTGTATTATATAATATTGAAAAAGTCTTTGTGACATTGATTTATTACTCACCTCTGTCACGGAAGTAGAGGGCCAACCTCCTCAAGACTAATTGATTTGAATTTTTCAAAACTTTGTTTTCTGAATCATACAACACTCACTGAAATGTACTTTATAACTCATACCACTTTAAATACTGCAAAAAAATGTCTCTACTAGATCTTTTCATGTCAACTACCAATATATTTCTCTTTGTTGATTTTCTCTGCTTGTGGTGACCCTCTTAACTACAGCAACTCTCTACCTCACTTATCACATTGTCTCTACAATTAAGATCGTCTGTTCAGCAGTTCCGGTGCATCACAAAAACTATTATTTACTTGACTTTCTGAGTACAATGTGACAAGAGCTGCTCAAATATTTACTTAGGCGCAAATGCACAGTAAATTCATTAATTCATTATATATTTTTTTGCTGTTCTATAGTTCTTCTCTGCTCGTAATTATACCATGGCGACGATCTTATTTGTTTCACTCTCAACGTTTTATTATTTTAGGGAATTTTTTAAATTTGACATGCATTAAAATCATCAGTATATTTACTCGTCGTTAGGCGTCTTCTACTGCATTCTGCTGGTTGCAATGTTCCCATTTCACCCAAATTTATTTAATAGCTTGTTATCACCGCCATTAAAGACTAACACTACTGAATATTTTGTATTTTTCATCAACTAGTGAATTACAGTTACTACTGTTTATCTCTCTATAATCACCTTTAGATATAAACATTCTCTCCTCAACTATTAATTACGTAATGTAATTATAAATATAATAATTATTTGCTCCCTGTACTGGCCAACATGTCATGTTCAGTTTACAGCGCAAATATCTTTTTCTGTCTTTCTTTAAATAATTAAATGAACAATTTTTCGAAAATTTGAATTTGGACAAAAAAGATGATGTGTTAATTTGGAGAGAAATTGCGATATAAATAGTATTACGTAATCATTGCTAAGGACGAGAAAGTATGTGCTGTTTTAGCACCACTGGTTTATATATAAATTAGATTAAGAATGTAAGCGTTATGCGATTGGTTTAAGGTTAGCGAAAATTGTCCTTGGGAACTATAGAGCGGATTCATTTTTGTTATTGAAGGTCGCATCACCATGTAGGTCATTAGCGACCACTATTGCATTTAACGGTATGGCAACTGTGAAGATGACATGATAGAGGGTGAAAGGACGAACACAAATACAACCATGCCCAAGGCGGGGCTCGAATCCGCGATCGTTCAGTCCGAGATTGCCACGGCACTACGGTGGGCGGATTCTTGTTTGTAGAGGGTCGGAAGTTTCGCCTCGGCACCCGCTCGTCCCGCTCGTCCCGCTCGTCCCGCTCGTCCCGCTCGTCCCGCTCGTCCCGCTCGTCCCGCTCGTCCCACCGCAGCGGCGCGGCGCGGCACGCCCCTTGGAAGTCGCGCGAGGGCGCGCGGAGGTGGCGACACGGCGTCAAGGCCCCTCGTGCGCGACGTTTATCCCCAATTTCGAAGGGGTCGCGGCGGCGCGGCGGCGTCCATGCTGATGGAGCGCCAGCGGCGCCGGCGGCGGCGAGCGCCCGGCGGCCGCCCATCAGCATTCAGCCGCCGCAGGCCGCGCGCGTCCTACTTGTCGCAGCCGCCCCCGCTCGCGCCCGCGCCCCGCCGAGCAGTGGGACGAAAAAGTGCGCGCGGAAAAGAGTAAACGAACGAGGTAGAAAGGAAACAAAATTAAATGGAAAAAATGTTAAAAATAAAATAAAATAAAGAAGTAATAAAACAAAATAGAAAATAAATAAAGGATCGCGTATCCTACGTAATTCTAAATTCACCTGCGCAGTCGGCGGTTAGAGCTGCTACCGTCCTCTCCAGTGTCTCGATTAAAAACTGAAGATTTTCCGGAGAGGATAATGACTATCGAGAATTGTTTTTGTTTTGTTCAGAAGAAACAGCTATTATCATATATTTATTATAATTGCGTGTAGTAATAGACACCTGTATGTAAAATCAACGGCATTTAACCTTGCTTGTTTTTGTAATTAGATGTTCGTTTGGAACTTCTGCGTGGCGAGAGATCTCGCGCAGTGGTCTCGGCTCATGTGAAGAAAATTCGGTTTAGCCAACACTTTGCCTTAAAAATGATTGGATCTAAACAGTGAAGTAATAAATGATGAACGAGTGGGAGCTGATAATGAAATTATGTGATGGAATCATTTTTAAATATTATACGCATGTAATGGAATGATGTAAAAAGAAGAGATTCATTGATGAAAACACTACATAAAGGGGATACTGGAAAAAATAATATAATTTTTTTTTTTGTCTCGTATTTTTTATTTTGCTAAATGGAATGTTCTGCTACATTCGCTGGTTGGAAAATTATCCATACCACAAAAATCAGAGATTGAAACTAAATTAAAAGGTTAAGGAAAGTTTATTAACAAAGTGAACGTTATATAGCCTATTTTTAGTTGAGTATTGTTTATATTTTCCCCCTTTATTGGACTGTATTGATATACTTACTGCGAAGTAAGATATAATGTGCTCGGACTACATTGAAATACTTACTTCGAAGTAAGATATAATACCCATTGAGTGCGTTTGGTTTTGTTTGGGCTCACTGCCCTCTTCGGCCTGAGGGCGCCGAGGCGCTCAAGTCATTGCCCCCGGCGCCGCGACGCCGTCGTCGCCTAGGCTCTCGCGGTTTCTGGACCGTGCAGCCCCGCCCCCAGGAGTGGACGGCTGCTTTTTACTTTCTTCCCAAGAGATTCCGTTTGGGCTGTTTATGGTTCATTGAAAACAGGAATGTGGAAATGGAATCAATTTTCGAACTATGGAATCAATTCACAAGTTGGAAACACGATTGTGTTGATTTTGAACGCACCACCTACGTACTACCTAGCAGCCAAATAATATAAAATAGGATTTGATAAGAATTCTCGTATTCATTATAAAGCTAATATTCATTACCAGACATTTAAGTGGTTTTAGAGATATCGCCCAACAACCTCCTAAAATAGAGAAATCATAAAATGGTTTTCGAATGTAAAAAAATAATATCCTCCTCATAATCTTCTTCTTCTGCACTTCAGGGATTAGGCGGCTGCCTGGTCCGTGTTCACATTTCAAACTATCTTTTGCGTGGTCTTCCTACACTCCTTCTTCCTGTTGGGTTGTACTGCAGCACTTGTTTAGGTAGCCTATTGTGCTCCATTCTTTCTAAATGTATTTTCCAGTATTCTTTGTAAAGTTGTATACAAATCATTTAAACGAATTATATTTCATTCTTTTCTTATATATTTATTTATTTGTTTATCTAGCGTTGTACAACCTTTTACTCTCCTTAAAAACTTCATCTCTGTAGCTTGAATATTATTTTTTTCATATAGATAAGCCGGATAAACCCCTCATAACAATTATTATGAAAATGATAATATTGGTGACAGTAATGATGTATGAGAACACGTAAAATGCATATCTGATGTAGTATATACCGAAATAATTATCCACTTCCTAATAAAGATATTCCAGATAGTGATTTATTTTGTTAACAATTAAACACACACTATTTAGGATATCCAATGTACGTTATTTCACTAATATTATTAATAACACTATTATTACATTACTCCTACATTTATTAGGGACGCAGATCTTCGACTATATTATACATTTTGTAGCTGAGAAAGTTCGAGATTAACTTTCTTTCCCACTTCTTGTTCCTGGGTTAAAAACCGATATAGCGAAATACCATTATATTTTATACAATATATATCGCAAAACAAAAAACATGGATAACCGACATCGTTAGGGTGGGAGCGCCTGAATATTTTCGACTCAGTGTCGTGGAATCGAAACCTACCACGATCATGGATGTTTACTTGTGTTGTGGCATGGCAAGGCTCCCCCATCTACCATCGACTGTCTTCCATTTCTTGCCGGCTTAGTTGTTCAGGAACTAGGGGCAATTACGCATTGCACCAAGGCTCTCTGTTCGAATTACGCGTTAGAAATCACTGTGTTGGGGCTTGTTAGGGCTCTCCAACCCACCACATATTCTATTTCTAACTCGTTTCCTTACAAATCCAGGCAGAGATACTTTTACAAAATTGGCATATGCGGATGAAGCGGGAATGGGTCTGTAGAGAATCTTGGCTACACGAATTATGAGACTCGATTTAGAAGGGCCTACGTAACTGATTGAGAAGACACTCTGGCCGAGAAGAATAAAATTCTCACATCATAAAACAAATTATATGAAGGTTTAAGGAGCCATTGCTGCATTCCCGCTGACTCTATAGCGTATCTGACAGGAATGTCCTTGGGTTCGAATCCCGACGGTGGCGGATTTTCGACTCTAGCTATTTAGCTGGTGTCCAACCGCTGTCTGGAGGAGAATTCTAGTGGCCGACTGCTCTGAGCGGTAGTTTTTCCGCAGTTTCTTTAATCAGTGGCAGGCGAAGGCCGGGGCACTACCATTAAAAATTTGCGCGCGATATTTCCTTCCTCTTTCTTACCCTCTTCTCTTATACATACTTAAAATTAAATACTGTACACTACCCCACATGTCAGGAAGCTTGTCGGAAGCTCAGAGTTTGTCACGGCTGGAGCGGTGCCCCGCTGGGGGGAGGTACCTGGAGGGGTGCCATGTACGTTGACGCTGGATCTCACCTACGTCACCACCTCCTGGGATGAAACATTAACTACGCTAATGGAACCAAAGCAAACAACGATGATCAAAATTACAACATTATGTTCAAGAAACATTCACTAAAAACCATAGATGTTTTTCAACATCCAGTTTTAGTTAATTTTAGTAACCGCTAACATTAAATTCGTTTGCATTAAAATTTAATTTGACAGTGTTCGTGTTTATCAAAATCACCAAATAAGGAAACCAGAAGAAGGGGCAGACCCTTCGCCCACTGCGTATTTGTTGAGCACATCACAATGTGCGAAATGAATATGAAGAAAGAGAAAATACAAGGGCATAAAGGTCATCTCGGGCGAGAGAATTTGGTCAATGAAGATAGAGCAAACAGCGTTTCTTTGGTTCCAAAACATGGATAACAGTATTACTATCAGTTATTTCACATTTTAACATTTGCAGTTATGTGATCACGGGGATTTTTCATTCAGAAACAAAACAGCGGAAAAGAAAAAAAAACAACCGTCACGAAAATATTGATGTTAATAAATCATCGGTATTAATACATGTTTTAAAAAATTGACGATTTGAAAACATCGACATTAATAAATTCCGTGATTGTAGCAGGTATCTTGTGGTAATCCATAATATAGTAAAGGAAATAATCTCCACGAAAGTTTTAATAATTTTTATTAATAATTTTCCAGAGTTGATAGGGGGTCTACAATGAATTTAGTGGAAAAACAAACAAATAATATCATGATATTATATGTTTAATATTATATGTATAGGTATATGTATATGTATATTATGTTTAATATGATAGTATAATATGATATTAATTGTTTGTTTTTCCACTAAATTCACTGTACACCCCCTTTATTGTGTTCAACTTGTGTTAATGTTTTCATTTCATCATTTTGCTAGAGATCCACTGAGGATGGGAAAAGTGTTTTCCCGAAAGTTAACTCTGGAAAATTATTAAAATTTTTGTGAAGATTATTTCCTTTACCAATTTATCAACATTAATGTCGCATCCCTAATCCCAAGAAGGGTGGACTTGAACATCTTCAGCAGTTTTTACGTCAATGGACGTCTGTCCTCGCTAGACCGGCGCCTTAGCCGTCCGTTGAGCCTCCTCTGCGGGAGCTGTCCGTGCGCGGTTGTCGCTTTCACCCCCGTTGCCCCGTGCTCGCCTCTGCGCCCGTTACGGTCTGCTTCGCCCCCATCGAAGCCGCTGACGCCGCCTCCTCGCTCTCCACCGCTTGTCGAGAGTCCTCCATTGCAGCCACTGTCCTTTCCGCTGTGGACGATCACTTCCTGCAGCACGTCGGCGCATTTCAATGAGCTCACTGTTCGTCTCACAAATTCGCAGGAACATATTGAATCGAATTGACGTGCATTTATCGTTAATTACGAATCATTCAGTTCTCTCTCTTCTAGGTTCTGGCCGAGTACTTCCCCAAATTTCCCCCTTTAATCGATATCAATTTCTTCTATAAGTTACATGCTTTCTCTGTATTTTGAGTATGTTTATATCACCAATATTTCTTCTGTTTTTTGTGAAATTTTATCAACTCTTTGTTTGGGTGTGCAGCTGCATTTACTTCCGTACCTATATATAATTTTAGTTCTTTTAAATAAGCGCTGGAGGAATCTTTGCAAGTTAGGGACAGTTATCACTTGTCAACTTATCACAAAGGCAATTTTGATAATTGTAGTATTAAATTTCTTTCAACATAATATTTTATACCCAAACGTTTGTGTGTATTTCAGCAATATTTCAATTGACAGAATATAATAGTTTGAATGTAGACAGATATAGCGAATAATAACTTTTTAAATTCGAACTCACAATGCACTCTTGCAGCGAAAATGCATTTTATTTTTATTTTTGTTTATTGAAGAATAGTTATTTACAACTATTTCAATTGAGATTTTGAACGACTTAAATTGCTACAGAAAATTAGTAAAAATTATATTTGAGAATATATTACATTGCTTTTTGAGAGGATCTGAAGCCTCCTTGGATGCGTTACTAAATTCTTCTAAACGCCATTTCAGATGCCTCTCGGTGCTTTTAGCATCAAATGAATGGCATTCTTCAAATAAAGATTGAGGATACAATTCCGCTTAGACTATGTTTTATAACCCTGTGATGAGCCTTCAGTTCAAGTCATTGCCTTGTCGATAATTACATTTAAACTGTTTTTATAATGACAACGGCAGAAATCTGTTTCACAGTAGATTATCAAGTGAAGTATTGACTCAAAAAACAATTTCATGTTTTCTAATATGGGTTACTGTTCAATTTAATATTTGCCATTATAATTGAAAACACATGAATCTCAAAACGATGGAAAGCCCTGATGCTAAATATTACCTATTTTTTTAGAAACTATTGGCAGAATGATGTAGATAAAAACAGAATCAAGGACACTGATCAATTACATTGACTCACGACAAACGGGATCGCGACGCCTCTCATTGCCTAAACAAAGCCCCTAGCCAGTATCTGGCATTAAATTTGCATTTCATGCAACGGTTAA
>BOPP01000017.1:4582569-4599334 GCA_017312745.1 Gryllus bimaculatus
TTAGAGAGAGAGAGAGAGAGAGAGAGAGAGAGAGAGAGAGAGAGAGAGAGGGGAGAAATTTAAAAGGGAATATATTTATTGAATGAAGCGTATGACACAACAGCAGATGCAACTATCACATTTATTATTGTTAATTACAAATATTTAATTTTCCTTTGGTTGTAATATCACTTGAAATCACAGAAAATGTCATAGTAAATTTACTGTCATAAAATTGTAACGTTTTTAAGGAGGAAACGAATTTCTGATGTTACTGGTGAAATAAAAAAAAATACAATATCAACATGTCATATGATCCATTGGTTTTTTGTGCTGAAGATGCGTGCGCCTGTAGTAAACTATGGTACTTTGAGACTAAAAGATTTTGCATTTGCATGGAAAAGGCGATAGAATATGCGGCGAGGCGAGAAACTCAAAATACATTTTCCAAAAATTAATAGACACTTAGACTTTGCCTTTTGAAAATTTTGAATCGTACTTGGGTTTGTCGGCGTTCCCCTTGAAGTGGAGCGCGCTCCGGCCCACTGCGCGCCGCGAAAGGTACGAGGCCGGCGGCGAGCGCCATTGTTTGTAAACAGAGAACTGCGTGGCTGGCACGGCCGCGGCTGCGGCTGCGGCTGTGGCTGCGGCTTCGCTGGGCGTGTGCTCGGGCTGGCTCCCCGCCGGGTCACTCGGCGGTCGCACGCTGAGCCGGCGCGTCGCCACAGTCGCTCAGCCCCGGGCGGAGCTTTTAACTCCCATCTCTCACTAAAGAATGGCTCAGAACAAATGTTACAATCTTCAAGAGCATGTAGAGGGATCGCAGATGATCACTTTTTGCCAATGAACATGTGGTGGGTTAATTAAAACTACGAAGTTAAGTACGCGTGTGATATTTTCTGTTGATTGTTATGAAACTCCTCAGGCACTGATGCTTCGGCAGATCACGTTTCGATTCTATGAAAAATATTTCGTTCATCTGCCGAACACCAGTGCGTGAGTTGCCTAACAATCAGGGGCAAGCGTCACATGTATATATTGCATATCTTCGTTGTATGAAATTTCCCATCTCATGTTCATCGATAAAAAGTGATCATCTTCGACTCCTCTACGTCGTCATAGACGTCGTAACATTTATTCTGAGTCAACCTGTATAAGCATACATCGGTGGCGCTAGGTGACGGAACTATATTCAAACAGAGTAGCTGAAGGCTGCGGTTTCGTGTCCACATCAGGCACGGTAATTTAGAGATGACAGGTCCGTAGTTTTGGATCACATCTCAGTCATCATTCTATTTTAATTCATTGATCTCTAATTATTTCACCCTCGCGATCATCCCTACCATCAACCATTCGGTGCAACGTGATAGCAAATCACTACTGATATTACCTGGACAAGGTGCCAAGAGGTCATCTAACTACAAGCCTCCTTCATCATCTACGCTCGGGAAACGGGTAAGGCTTTCATCGTCTCTAAACATAAGATAAAGCTAAAGATGGCAAAACGACTCTGCGTCCATCCATAGATATTTTGGGTCGGATATTTCCTTGCCTTGTGATTGTATTGTGATACAATTCATAAAATGACGTGCTAATGACATGCAAGAGTATGATGAGACCATTTAAAAGCAGCAAGCGTGTGCATTGAGGTCGTAAAAATGTCAATCAAGGGGCGTTAAAAATTAAATAATAATTGTTAATTACTGCTTACTTGTATATCATAAACTTGTTCTTGATATTCAACAGTTCACAGTTAATATTCAAAGTTTCCAACTTTCCTTGGCTTGGATGAAAAATCTTGAACAAAACAAAACAGGCAAGGAGTGTCTGAAGGTAATGTATCACTGGCACATACAGGTAGACCACCTTAGTTGGCCACAGAGAATATCGTCGAAACTTTTTAGGGTATCGGGATGCGGTTTACGTCAAGTTGTTGTATATAATGGAAGAAATAGCATATTTCCATTTCTCGTTTGTAACTTTTCAATTTTTGGAGAATTGCTACATCTTTGATTTTTTAAATATGTATGTTTTTCCTACCACCATTAAAAAGTACTTGAAGATGCAAATATAATGATATAAGCATTGCTAATAATGTGACTGAAATTTTGGAGAAAATGCTTTATACATTTTCTTATAAGTCATTTTTTCGCGCCTTTTTGCAACGGTTTTCCGGACGGCGAAAAGGGTTTGTCATTCGTTGGTGTTCCGATCTCTAGACAGAAATCGACATTGAAATTTCGTGTTTTCAAAGTAACTATACTTATTTGGATTGCTATCTTGCATTGGTCTCCTATTAGAATGCGCATCTGTTTTTTATTGTCTTCAAGCGTAACTTACTAAATTCTTTGGTACTAACTCGGCTGACAAAAGAATAGAATTTCTCTAATTTCACAATGGAAAGCATTTACTAGCTGGTAAATTAAGATAATAGGAAAGCGAGCAAATCCCCACTTTACCCAAACTCATAAGTTAGAGAATGTAAATTTAGTTTCTATATTATTCGGTTATTACTTTTTGAATTCTTAGGTTCCTGGGCCTTTGATAATTCATCTTTATTTTTTTACAGAAATCACAGCACTTTTCATCTTCAGTATCAATGTCATGAAAAATTGACGATATTATACTCTTGTTGTTCCATAAAATCTACAAATATGAAGATAAAACATATAAAATTTATTTTATGTTGTTAAAAAAATGTAATTAATCATTATTGTCACTTGCATTGTATCGGCACGCTCCATCTCGCATAACGTACGCTCAGCCGAGTGCATCGTTCACAGGCCAGAGCGAGGTCGCACACGGAGATGTAAAATGAAAACGGTGTGCGCAGGCAAAGTCAGGTGTACATGCCACCAAAGATCTAGGAAACTAACAATGCTATAAAGGAATAATTTAATTAAACAAAGGGCAGAATTGTATTCTAATACACACCAGTGAACCTGAATAAAGTGTGAATTTGTTCGCTTTCTGCTTACATTGGTTGATTATTAAATGCATTCAATTGTGGAATAGGAACACACGTTTTATTCTCTTACTTCCCGAATAATTAGTTTGCTTTGTTACAATACACAAACAAATGAATGTTTGAGTAGGAGATCAATGCAATAAATTAATACGAATGAGAATTGTTAATTTCATTGAAAAACCGAAGTTTTAATTTTGATTTATATCTAGAGAGCGGAGACCTAGAGAAGGGGAGGCTCTTTTCGGCTTCCGAAACACATTTGGAAATGAGATATCCACTTGCATTTAAAACGTCAAAAGTTGTGTTAATATCTCAAAAATTACAAGAAAAATTGCAAACTCGAAACAAAAATATGTTAATTCCAACCATCATTGCTACAACTTGACACACATCTTATCCCAAAACCTCAAACAGTTCGATTCGCTGTAGCCAACTTACGTAGTTCAGTCTGTATAGTCAGCAGATTTTCGCAGAGAATAAAGATGTTTATTGCCGAGTGCTTCTTTCTGCTTTAAATGTGAAATATATTTACTATATTTCTTCTAATTGTGCTTATTCAATGTTAAGTGACAAGCTTGCAATTCAAGATAATTTTTTGGTATGGAAGTATACTAATAAGTTTTTTAAAAATCCAACCTTTCTCTCGTCATGCGTCTTACTAATTTTGAGACTTTGTACGCATGTTCTATCAATGAATTTTATACTTATGTTTCGTGCGGCAGGAAGAGTTCCTGCATACACTCCAACTCGATGAGTACTTGTTCTATGACTAATTGATTACTTGTTCTATGACTAAAGTATTTTTACCCTTTGAACGTCTTAGCCCCTTGAACCGCAATGTGGCATTCATACCGCCATCGACCGATTTTCGACCTTTCATCTTGTATTACCAGGTTCACGTACTCTCAGTTAGCGACAATGTTTAAGTATAAACTCTTTGCTAATTAGTTGTTTCACGTTTCCACATCGTTAATTTCAAATACTCCCCAGTCACCACTCATGCACTGTGTTGCCATGCTCAGACTGCATACATTGTGACAGGTCATTGTTGTGGCGTTGAGTGTAATTCTGGGGTCAATGATTGTTACGATGTAGTAACGTTCTTTAATTTGTTTGGTGAATGATATTGACACTTAATCGCACGTGGTTGCAACTCACCAATATTTTATGATTCTCATATCCACTGTAGCCACACAGCGTGCACGGTGTTGTAAATATTAATTCATTCTCAGTGTGGAGTTTACAGATGTATTTGAGTGTATGTCCGTTGCCTTCACAATGTATTAAAAGTGTTTATGATTATTTAAAGGATAATTTATCCTTTAGCCAAACTAGTTTATGCTGTATGCATTATGATGAAACTATGCCTGACTTCCCTTTCGTCGCCTATTACCCGATAAACATTTTCAGTTTATTTCGTAAAATATGGTTGTAACCTGACGTGAATTAAACTGTTGACCACGTCCCCAAGTAAAAAAAAACAAGACATCAGGTTCGTTATTCTTTGGCACTTTATTATACCCATATATATTCTTTATCGCAGAAACCTAACATGATGCTGGGTCAGCTTCAGAAAAATCCATTACAGTATTACAAAGAAATAACCTTCACGTAAATTCAAGCAAAGACATAAAAAACTGTGATTTAACAATAAACCTCGAAAATTGATTCTCCGTCATTTGGTCGGACATATGTTGTAGATATTGTAGTCACCCAGCATTTGAGCGCTCAGAAATTCAAGCTATCAATAGGCAGTTACTGCAAGAATACGAGAGAGAATGGTAACTGACTACTTGAAACTGGTAATATTTTAATAAAAAACAGAAAAACTAATGTCTCAACCGCTTAAGCTTTAGAACGGAAACTCGATATTAGTTTTTTCAAGGACAAACTTTACGTACTTGAAAATAGCGATCATACTTTTTATGAACGGTTGCGATTATATTTAATATTCTGAAAGTGCTTTCGTGGTAACTGTAAAAAATGTTTTTCTTTGTTTATTTATTTTTAAATATCAGTTTCATAATGCAGAAATTGCGTATTTTAAATTCTGCTTTTAATACTTTAAGTACTGCATAAATGAAAACAAAATGAAAATGAAAATATGTTTTTTATAGAAACGTCACTCGTTTTATTGCAGCGGAAATACTCTAATTGAATTGGAGCAGAAAGCGTGCGTCGTTTTCAACTGGCGCTAGAGACCAGTTGGTACCGCGTGGGGCTTGGTTGTTTCTGCAACGTGGCGAAAACATGCACTGTTTGCCAGGTGACGTCGTCGCCTTGAGGTGCTAACTAACTGCCTGGAACATGTCGCGGTATATCTTGTGGCGCCGAGGTCGCCTACACGAAATGTGTCGCTATGTGGAGGATAAGAGATGATGTGAAAACTTGCCCCTCTTTTCTATCTTCATAGAAATTTTCCTATTTTGGTGGATACACAAAGGAGAAAATGAAGCAAAACATTTTCCTTCGGTAGGGCAGTACAGTTTTATATTTTGGAAAGTGACTATTTAAAGCTAATTACTTTGATGGAAAAGTGGTTTTTGTTCTCAAAAGAACCGTGTTTTTCACGACCACAGGCTGTGATCTTCTCTATAAAACGACCGTGTTGTAAACTATCTTGATTTTTTTTTCTTCTAGAAAATACGTATTCCCTTCACTGCACTAAAAAATGACGATTTGTTAAATGAGTCACTTTTTTGTGTATTGGTGCTATTGGTGTATGTACTAATTTCTGGTTTTTAAATTCATTTTGTGGTCAAAACAAAATTATTCATATAGAAATTGCACTGAGATTAAAATAGTTCAAACTATCTACGATGTACATGTGTCATACAAATGTCATTTCCAAACTTTTCTGTTTTTTCGTTTGAAAAGTTTTGTGGTGAATTTTTGATTTTAAATTTTTTCCGATGCAATAACTATTTTTTATTTCCCCTGATTTTTTCGTTTACATTGACATTGAATAATTTTCATGGAATAAGTATTTAAAAAAATATTTATTGTGTTTAAAATACTATAGCAAAATATTTTGCGTTTTTCTGCATCAGTAACTGTTAGCAAACTCCCCACGTTTCATTTTGATATTAATGTGGTTGTTCTTCAATTTAATCTTTCAAAAGGTGATATCATTGATGAGAAAAACTTTCTTGACTCAAAAGTCATTAGGCAAAAAGGTCATGTATATGAAGAACCTGAGTTCATTATTTAGTAGAAAATGTAATATTTAAAGTTCAATATATGTATATATTTGACGTGTACAAAGTTTTCTTCGGAGTTAATAAATGCAATTTATTTTTTCTGCTATCTCAGTTTTGCTATACTGTAAGATATACATAATCAGATTTTGTACTACTCAATATGCTTTTGTATGATGAAGGAACCGAACGATTAATTCGACCTCATTGTTCTCTCCTTCAATTGACTGGTTAGCTTTATAGTTGTAATTACTTCAAACAGGAATATTGTCAACATGAATGATTTTGTAGCGACATAATTTATACCATCCCTTGCGAGAGAAAATTGTCAATTAGGACGGTCACGCTTCGCTGCTGGGATGTCCGACGATATCGATTGTCGCAGTCGATCTAATCTCCGCCACAGCATGTCGGTGGAGATGGACAGGGGGGGGAGACTGGAGCCGTGGAGGCTAGGGGCTGCGCTCTCAGCCGGTAATTAACCAGTGACCCGAGGCTGTTATCGCAGTTATAATTCCCCCTCCACCCCCCGCCTTGTGCACCCGCCTCCAATTTCACGCCAATTTGCTCTTTACTGCGAGATAATTACGGTCTTTAGTTGCGACGGAAAGACTGCTTGGATGAGGCGTCAATGGCATTGTATGTGAACGTTCTTCAGTGAATCTCATCGCACGCCTTTGTGTTCCACTTAAGTGTTGATAATGGCTTCCCTACGTTACCTTGTAAAGGCTGCAGAGGAACCACTGGAAGAATTGGACGGGATTCGATTAATACAATAACAAATGAAGTTTTGTTTTTCAATTTGTATGCATTCAGCATATCTCTTCCTGACTATCGGTCATTTGTTTTCTTTAATTTATTCCTGTAAAAGCAGTAAAATCTCGAAATGGGGCAGAAATGTACTTTATGTTGCTTCTAAATAATAATGTTACCTTCAAAGCCGTATACATTTAAAGTTGACAACAAAAATTCAAAACTATTCAAAATAAATTATCGTGTGATTGCGTTCAGCAAGCTCGAGAACTTTGTATTGTAAAAACCTTTTATATTCTGTCAACTAGTGTCACTGACATGACCATTGCCTTTCGATTTTGAACAAAATAATGTGCAATAACTTTTTAAAATTCAGATTACTGGATTACGGTATTAAAATATCATTACATATCTTGTGTGAATCACTTGCTTTAAAACTATTAAGTATTTTTTTATAATTCGTTGTGTGTGTTATGGCGTAATTTCGTACCACGACTAAATGTTAGAAGTAACTGGTTAATTTGAGTATTAACCTGTGATTTGGTTAAAGCTTAATGAATGATGACGAACAGATGATTTCGGGCTTCACCCCAGTGGTGGCATTAATCATTGGGCGATGGCTAAAATAGCGTAATTGTCCAAAAGTGAGGCGTACTGTGTGTTCGTAAGAAGTTTTTTGGCGTAAAACAGTATTGAAAACATTGAGTTGCAGACAGGGTTGTGGTGTATAAATCTCGAAGGTCGAAAGCTGCAACCTCATCGCTAATCCGGAAAAGTCAACTGAAGTATACAATAGGCTGAATTCAGGTGGTAAGGCGTAAATAAGAACTTACGACCGATACAGTGGAACTCGAAACTACTCGCATTGTCACTGTCTTGGAAACTTCCCACCAGCTGCCTGATCCCTGATATCACATAATATGTTATTCTTCGACACCGCAACGTACTACTCCCCCTACAAAATTCGTCAAAGCTGTTTTTTAACTGAACATTATTTCCTTTTGTAGATAATACGAATATTAATGAGATAATCGAGAATAAGTCATACTACGACATGAGTCATATCATACATAGTATATTGTATGTAGTAATTAAAAAAATATCTAATATTCACCGTCATCCCGTCCTGATCATGTGGGCATTGTATTTTCATGTTTATTTATTGTACTTGATAATCATGGTATTGGGTTATTTTGCAGTCATTGTTGCAATATATACAACCCAGCTTCTTATTGGGTGCATTATTAATCGTAACAAACAAAATAAAACACATACCAAATTTTCATTTTTTAATTAATTCAGAAATCACTTAGTTGCAAGAACGTAGGTTGTACAGTGTCATGTTAAAAAACATTACCGCAGGAATAAACCGATACTAAATAAACTTGCTTAACCCTGTAATAAATAGAGAGAATATTTGGTAGCGCGCTATACATTTCATAACATTTGACAGCAAAACTTGCCGCTAAATTTGCCGAAAAAAAGTAATCCCCTACTTCTTCAAATCTTCATTAATCCTTGTAGTATCAAAGGTAGTGAGAAGGACACTTGCTGTTCTATCTCCACCAAGTGGGAGTTGGAATGTTCCAACATATATTTTTTTCTATTGGGAGGGTATCGAAACTGTAAAACAGTATTAGTCCAACGACACCGCCGCTAAACACATTCATTTTCGCCCTCACTTGCTTCGTAGTGGAGAATGTTGTTCATTGTTCGAGTGGTTTCCTTTCCTCCAGATCACTCAGTGGCTTTTTTTGTGTACATTGCTCTGCCGTTGTGGCAGCATTAGAAGAGTTATACTTTGGGACAGTCGATGGACGCTACCGTCCTTGTTCGTTTTTCTTTCTTTATAGTGGAAAACGTTGCGCGTAGTTACATGTGGTGTTCCATCTCCCACTTACATTCGTAATAGGAGAGGGGAAATTGGAATTTCCGATAGACAGAATCGTCTTCATTCTCTGGGTTCTTTATAGTGAAGTAGGTTGGGTGCTGTTAGATACGGTGTCCGCCATCTCGTCTCCCGATTGCACTCGTAACCAGAGAGAGAAAAATTTCACATGTTGCTACGAGTTTTTATATCTGGTGTCCGAACTCCTACTTCCCCATCACACTCGTACTCGAGGAGGAAAAGTTGGGATTGTCGATGGACATAATTGTCTTCATTCTCTGGTTTCTTCATGATGGAAAAAGTGAGTTGTTAGATGTGGCGCTCAGCTTCCTGTCACCCTCTCAACCTCTCACTCATAGTAAGAATGGTTTTGTAAGTTGATGTTTGTAAGTTGATGTTTGTAAGTTGATGTTTGTAAGTTGATGTTTGTAAGTTGATGTTTGTTGGAAAAGAGTATTTGTCACAGTGATAAGAATATAATTGGAATATAACTGTCAAAATAAAGTGATTGGTAAATAGAACATGAATAGAAAGACGTGACTGTACTTTTATCGTACTTCTTTGGTCTATTATCAATGAAGAACTCGTAGAATCATTTTTCCCAAGGAAGAAAAAGTATTAAGGTTTTTAAAATTTTAATAGAAATAGTTTTAAAAATAATTTTCATTACCAATTAATCTATCAGGCAAGAATGTTTTAACGACAATTTCTATAGAATTTGTATCAATAATTAATAATCAATTAATGTTGGCATTTTTTAATGAAAGAAAATTATAAATGTGCATTAAACGTTAGCACTTCTGGTAAAAATATCCGTAAAGGATATATTTTGCAAAAATATTAGGAACTTTCCGTTCTGAATGGTTTTCAAAATTTTTAATTGCTTGTAATTTTTAACGATATATTTAAACAATGTATATTTTTTATTTATTTACGTCAAAAGCAGTTAAAAACTGTGTGTGACGTGCTGTGGGGAGAAGTAAATCTGAAGTTACATTTATGTCCAGAAGCAAAACAATGGGCCATATTAGCATTTGCTCGAGAATCAGGGAAACTGAGCAAAAACCTGATCGAGATGTGGGTCATTGACCCAGAAGCTGAAGTACAATACTTTTTACAGGTTTTATACAATTATACAATCCAAATAATATACAATACATTAAACATCTTTGTTAAAATTAATATTAATTTTCTTTTGGATGCTTGTTTGTTTAAATGTTTGTTATACTTTGGTTTGAACTTATCTGCGAAGTATTTCGAGCACGGTTTCAAAAGTTTGTACTGTTGTCAGAGTAGTAATTGAATTGTTTCAATTATTTTATTTGCAATTTTTATTATTTATTATTAATATACAATAAATAATGTGGTGCGGATTGTTAAAAGTAATTTTACTCATAGGTATGTTGTATTAAAATTATAAAAATAATTAAATGAAATCTGAAAAAAATAAGTCTTACACCTTTCGATAAAACAGCCTGTGTGTATTAATATTAACAAATATCTAGACAAATTGCCTCTACCTTTCTAAATAATTCCTTTGTAAATACTTTTCAGAAAGAAATCCTTTCCTAAAAAGTTTCCTTAAAATACGTAATCGATGTAAAGGATGTAGTTATACAAAAGGAAATAGAAACGTCGGATGTGGCGATATTGCATAAAGACGGGTCTTCTTCCGACTCTATTTCATCAATACGGAATATTGCTTTCCGTTATTGACTCATTTCGTAGCAACGCTTTCTTCATATTGTGCTCAGTAATAATTCCTTTCCATTCCAATACATTGCATTGCGTTACATATTATCAAAACAATAATAGAACTCGTCCATAATTTATTCGTATTCTATTGCCTTATTTGGAAATAATTACAATTTAATGGTGCATGCGACGTATGATTCAAGGGTTGTAACAAAAGTCTACAAAATCATTGGAGCACATTTGCCTGTTTATCTTTGAATTCCACACTCCGTATTTTTGGTACATTTCCAGGAAAGACGTATTAACACATGTCGCCCGCACCCGACATTTCCCTCATTTTCTTCAGAAGATTAACCGTCGGTCGCCTCCGCAAACGACGCCCTGCACATGCTCTGTTCGGAGGCCACAGCGGTGCCCGCCGTGATGGAAATAGCCCGTCGTGCTGAAGAATTAAACAAACTGTGCGGCGGCCTCCGACCCGCGGAGAGCTTCTGCGAGGACAAACAAGCGGCGGTGACAGAAGACGGGCGACGACACCGCAGGTGGAGGAGCACACACTAGAAGACTACGCGAACCTCGATAAACCGATATTTGTCGGTGCGCCGGTAAGGATGCGATATCGATTTGAATGGTTTCAAAATGTCGCTGTTTCTGAAAGAACGTTTGAAATTTTAAACATCGATTTCGTCAATTCAAACATCCGGTTGAATTATTTCTGGTATCAATCTTTTTATATAATGTTTTTACGTTGAGGGAGGTCGGGGTGGGGGTGTGGGTGATAAAAGTTCCTCAAATCTAAGGGAAAATTTCACAAGTCTCAAAGGATATAATGTGACCAAAGAGAACATAATTACAGAGTTGTGAGTTCTTATGCACAAAAGTGTAGTGTAACGGATCATGGGTTTTCCATTTTGATGGTGACGATTTAAAGGAAGAGACATTGCTGATTGAAAAAGATTTAGTAAAGTAATTAGCCTTAAATCCTGTATATCTATACTCTTTAAAAGTGCGCTTACTTATAGAGACCTTGGAAACATCTGAAAGGGCGCCTTTTTATCTCTCTCTCTCTCTCTCTCTCTCTCTCTCTCTCTCTCTCTCTCTCTCTCTCTGTATATATAATATATATACACACATACACGAGTACTCTCTCCAAACTTGCGAGATATATGAACTTTCTCGCGGATGACAAGTGTTCTTGGCGAACTCAGCTCGAGAAATGAAAAGTATGCATACGGCCTGTGATCACGCTTGGACTTCATAGCGGCTTGGAAGAAATGCATGAGACAGAGGGCCGCCACTACGCGGAGACCTCAGAAGACGCGAGGCGTTGGACGACGCCGGGTCGACGCCGCGTCGCCGGCGGCGATGAGTCGGTCGGAGAGGGCGCGGTTCACCGCTAACGGGGAGGGGGGGGGCAGGGGCGCTCTGCGAATAACTTCTGGTTAGCGGGGCGCGCGGGTTTTTCTCGGGCAGGAATAAACCGATACTAAATAAACTTGCTTAACCCTGTAATAAATGATGAGAGAATATTGGTTAGCGCGCTATAATATTTCAATAACATTTTGACAGCAACACTTACCGCTAAATTTGCCGAAAAAAAAGTAATCCGCGTAGGGTCCTCTGGCAATATCTGATTAATCCTTGGAGTGTGCCCTAAAGGTAGTGAGAAGGGACTATGCTGTGCTGTGGTCTAGGTTTGGTGGGCAGAGGTGGGAGTTGGGAAGGATGCTTGGGTCGAGTTTCTATTATGTCCTGTTCCTCTTCTAGTGTGGAGGCTGTCGGTGCGGATGCCGCGAGGACCTGTAACATCAGTTATTGTGAAGTGTGCCAACGCACACCCCCTCGGCCGCGAGAGAAGCACTATTTGCTGGTTTTCTTCCCGCTACGACCTCACGCGTTGTGCTGATTTTTGTTTTGTTCCCTTTGCTTCCGTAGTGGCGATATGTTGTGTACATTCTCGTGTGGTGCTTCTCCGTATGGTTGCGTTTTCTTTCCTCCAGTCATATCCTCTTTCAGTTGGCTTTTTTGTGTATCATGTGCTTTTCTGGGCGACGTTTCTTCCCTGTTGGGGTGTGTCTAGCGAGTTATCCGAACAGTAGTGTTTATAGCTTTGGGACACATGGGTTGTTTCGATGGACGCTACGTCCTTGTTCGTTTTTTCTTTCTGTTATAGTGGAAAACGTTGCGCGTAGTTTTACATGTTGGTGGTTCCATCTCCACACTTAGCATTCGTATAGGAGAGGGGAAATTGGAATTTTCCGATGACAGAAATCGTCTTCATATCTCTGGTTGCTTTATAGTGAGTAGGTTGGGGTGCTGTTAGATACGGTGTTCGCCATCTCGTTCCCGATTGCACTCGTAACCAGAGATGAAAAAATTTTCACCCCTGTTTTGACGAGTTTTTTAATATCTGGTGTCCGAACTCCTACTTCCCCCATCCACTCGTACTCGAGGAGGAAAAGTTGGGATTGTCGATGGACCATAATTGTCTTCATTCTCTGGTTTCTTCATGAGTGGAAAAAGTGAGTTGTTAGATGTTGGGCGCTCAGGCTTCCTGTCACCCTCTCAACCTCTCCACTCATATAAGAATGGTTTTTGTAAGTTTGATGTTTTTGTAAAGTTGATGTTTGTAAGTTGATGTTTGTAAGTTGATGTTTGAAGTTGATGTTTGTAAGTTGATGTTTGTAATTGATGTTTGTAAGTTGATGTTTGTAGTTGAATGTTTGTAAAGTTGATGTTTGTAAAGTTGATGTTTGTAAGTGTTGAGATGTTTGTAGTTGATGTTTGTCATTGATGTTTGTAAGTTGAATGTTTGTAGTTGATGTTTGTAAGTTGATGTTTGTAAGTTGATTGTTTGTAAGTTTTGATGTTTGTAAGTTGATGTTGTAAAGTTGATGTTTGTTGGAAAGAGTATTTTGTCACAGTGATAACGAATATAATTGGAATATAACTTTTCAAAAATATAAGTGATTGTAAATAGAAATCGAATAGAAAGACGTGACTGTACTTTTTATCGTACTTCTTTGGTCTATTATCAATGAAGAACTCGTAGAATCATTTTTTCCCAAGGAAGAAATAAGTATTAAGGTTTTTCAAATTTTAATTAGAAATAGTTTAAAAATAATTTTTCAATTACCAATAATTCTATCAGGCAAGAATGTTTTAACGAACATTTCTATAGAATTTGTATCACTAATTAATAATAATTAATTGTTTGGCATTTTTTAATGAAAGAAAATTATAAATGTGCATTAAACTTAGCACTTCTTGGTAAAAATTATCCGTAAAAGCGATATATTTTTGAAAAATATTAGGAACTTTCCGTTCTGAAGGTTTTCAAAATTTTTTAAATGCTTGCTATATTTTTTTACGCTCATTATTTTGGTATTACAGCTCATATGCCTTATCCCACGGTTTACTCTTGGTAATTTTATTAAGGTTCTAAGAATGCTAAATATATGGCCCGTCAAAAGTCAGTTAATATAATCTGTGTTGTATCGTCTGCGGACGTAGTGCAGAGGTGAAAAGTTAACTTATGTAAAATGCTGAGCTTTTCACATCTCTCACGCCATACCAGGAAGCATAACACCAAATGCGGACCACTAGTAATTTATGCAATTCCGCTGCGATGTAATCAGGGAAACTGGATGCTAACAACACTTAATCGAGAATGTATGGCGACAATTGACTCTCGAAGTCTAATTACATTAATACTATTTTATATCCGTTATTATATATAAAATATACCAAAATAATAGAAGCAATCTAAATACAAAATAAACATTTCTTTGTTAAATATCAATATTCAACTCCTATTCTTTGCGATGGTGTTGGATTTGAATGTTTGTTCATAAATCTATTGGTTTGAACTTTATTTGCGAGATATTTGTATGGCTACTGGTTTCGAAGAGATATATGTATCTTGGTTTGTCAGAGTAAATTTGAATTGTTTCAATTATTTTATTTGGCAATTTTTAATATATAAATTGATTAGTCTCTAATATAACACTAAGATTTAAATGTGGTGGCCAGATTTGTTAAAAGTAATATTTTTCTTTCATCTAACATAGAGTAAAGTTTGTCATAAAATAATAATATAAAATAGATTTATATATGTAAATCTTTGAATTAAGAACTAAGTATTACACCTTCTCAGATAAAGAAAGCCGTTTGTGTGGATTTAACAGGTTCAAAACACTATCTAGATCAAATTTGCCGTCTCATGCTTTCATAAATAACCTTCATGTAAATTACTATCTCAGAAGATAATCCTTTTTCCTAGGGAAGATTATCCCTTAAAATAGTACATTCGATGTTAAACCGGACGTAAGTCTATATTTTAATACTAGTAAATAGAAACGTCGTGATGTGGCATATTTGCAATCAGACCGCGTCTTCTTCTCGTACTAATTCATTTTCCATCTATACGGTAATATTGCTTTTCCGTTATTGACTCGGCATTTCGTAGCAATTCGCTGTCTCTTCCTATTATTCGTTGCTTCTCGCTCATATGGATCTTCCTTTCGCACCATTCCAACTACAGATCTAGTCTATTGCGTTAACATAATATTAATCAACGAGGTCACACAATAACTAGATACCTTCGTTCATAATTCTACTTTCCTGCGTTACCTCTCTCTAATTGGATATTATATTGGAAATAATCTACAATTCTATAATGTGTGCATGTGTTCGATGTATGATTGCAGGGTTGGGTATACAAAGTCTACAAAATCATTGGAGCACATTTGCCCTGCATTATACCTTTGAATTTTCATCAATCCGTTTACTTTTTGAGATAACATTTGGTCCAGGAGAAGACGTATATACAACACTGTCGACCCTTGACACCCGACATTTCCCTCATTTTTCTTCAGAAGAATTAACCGTCAGGTCGACATACCCGCTATACACGAACGCACTGACAACTATTCATATGTGCGGAGTCACACAGACGGTCGCGCCTCGTGATGGAAATACGTCCTCGTCGTGAGCTGACCGCAATTACAACTATAACTGGATGGGACGGCGGCACCACGACCCTGCAGCGTTACGAGATTCTCAGCTCCGATGGACATAAAACAGCGCGATGACAGAACAGACAGGCGACGCACCATCGCCCACGGTGGAGAGCCTACACACACTAGCCCATCGCACTATTCTGCGAACCCCTCGATAACCTTCTTCACACACCGATATTCTGCTCGTCGCTGCGTCCGGTTACGGATGCGATATTCGATTTGATGGTTCAAAATGTCCTGTTTCTGAAGAACGTTTGACAATTTTAAACATCGATTCGTCATTCAAACATCCGGTTGAATTATTTCTGTATCAATCTTTTTATATAAAAATGTTTTTTAGCGTTGAGGAGGTCGGGGTGGGGGTGTGGTGGATAAAAGTTCCTCAAATCAGGGAAAATTTCACCAAGTCTCAAGGATATAATTTGGGGTTTTTTTGGGGGAACCCAAAAAAAAGAAAAAAAACCAATAAATTTTTTTTTTAAACCCAAAGAAAAAGTTGTGAGTTCTTATGCACAAAAGTGTAGTGTAACGATCATGGGTTTTCCATTTTGATGGTGACGATTTAAAGGAAGAGACATTGCTGATTGAATAAAGATTTAGTCCAAGTAATTAGCCTTAAATCCTGTAAATCTATACTCTTTAAAAGTGCGCTTACTTATAGAGACCTTGGAACATCTGAAAGGGCGCCTTTTTTATTGTTTTCTCTCTCTCTCTCTCTCTCTCTCTCTCTCTCTCTCTACTCTCTGTATATATAATATATATACGCCATACAGAGTACTCTTCTCCAAACTTGCGAAAGATATATGAACTTCTCGCGGATGACAGTGTTCTTGGCGAACTCAGCTCGCGAAATGAAAAGTATGCATACGGCCTGTGATCCCGCTTGGACTTCATAGCGCCTTTGGAAGAAAATGATGAGACAGAGGGCCGCCACTACGCCGGAGACCTCAGAAAAGCCGCGAGGCGTTTGGACGACGCGGGTCGACGCCGCGGTCGCCGGCGGCCGATGAGTCGGTCGGAGAGGGCGCGGTTCACCGCTAACGGGAGGGGGGGGGCAGGGGCTCTGCGAATAACTTCTGGTTAGCGGGGCGCCCGAGACGTTGCTAAGTTAATAAAAGCACGAGGAGGGAACCTGCCGCTTGGAGATTGGGGGGTGGGGGCGACGGGGGGGCGGGGTGTGGCGGGTGGGGCAAATGGAGACGAAGCGGACCGGATGGCCTCCAGCAGCCACCAGGGCTGCCGAGGGTCCCTGCGGCCCCAACTG
>BOPP01000017.1:4615484-4632090 GCA_017312745.1 Gryllus bimaculatus
CCGTCGAGGGTGCACTCATTTGCGTCACTAGATGATTGTATATTTACTTTCATAATTATACTATTTTATTCTAGAAATAAATTATTCCAGCCGACGTTTATCATCTAGAAGATTGATTTCGAAGCGCTCTATCTCTTTCTTCTCTCTCTCTCTCTCTCTTTCTCTCTTTCTCGCTCTATCTCTCTCTCGCTCTATCTCGCTCTCATTCTTCTTCTTCTTCTTCTTTTTCTACTTCTTAGTCTCAAAAAGTTCATCGACCTCACCGAACATCGATCTTGATGCCTCTATTGATTCTGTATTCGCTCCTTCGCATCCTGACTAATATATTGTCCTCATTTCACATATTTCTGCAGTCATCTTCAATCTCATAGTCGACCAACTAATGACTGGCTTCCATTTAATTTCGTTTCCCGAGTTAGTTGCCTCGTTTGCTCTAATATTGCTTTTTCACTCTTCAACTGAAGAGGACCACTTGTGCACTGAAGGGGATTACTTGTATTTACAAACAATATTGGTGTTTATGTCTATGCCTTCTGCGTCTTCATAATACGAGTATTTCTGTTTAAATATTTCATTAAAACCATGATTTAATATATATAATATTTCCTCGTGAAATGAGAAGATAAGGAGATAACAAATTTAATTATTAGAATATCTATTTAATAGTGTAACTTGTAATCGTTCCCTCGTCTTGGAAATTAAACGCGGGTAGAAAGATGTAGATGGAGAAGATAGCTGTAGGAGCTGGAAGGCAATGCGTCTTTAAAAATCCTTCAGGTACTAACGGTAAGTTTTTAATATCTCGCGAAATAGCCACTAAATAAGACTTTTATGCGCCTGTTTCATTTCAAACTCCTCGTCTGAATGGCTGAACATAATTTCTCCGAAAATGTCCATGAGCTAGCAGATAACCAGAATTTGATGTATATAACTCAAGATATTTCCATGTATAGTACACGTAAATGTCTTCGTAAAATAGTTTACAATCCCCTTTAGATGTACTGATGGTGGATAACGAGGGACTCATGACTCCTCCTTATCGAGAAATAACTTTTTTGCGATATGTAGGAAACTGTCTGCGTTTAAAGAGGATAATAAAAAAGAAGTAAAATGCAAATACATTGATCCATATGTGTTTGGACGAATCACTCATTTCTGTCTGTTTCGTTATCATGCAATTCCCACTATCATGCGGTTAATGAAATTTGTTCATTCATTTCAGTATGACATAATTTTGTGTTTTCACTTCAGTTACTGAATATACAATCCTCCTTGTTCTTAATGAAGGCATATTACTTTATAATCAAATTCGCGTTCTCACGGGCTTACTTCACGAGTGCGTATGAAGCGCGGGCATTCGGAGAACAGGCGTGTTCAGTCGCGAGACGGGAAGAGTTGGAGAAAGGGGATTAAAAATCCATCTGGCGCGGATTTTTGTAAAAGTATTATCGGCGTTGGCGCCAGCGGCGCGTGCACTCTGCTGCGTTCATGAGGCAACTCGCGGAGCGGCACCACTGCGCGCCGATGCAGGCGGCGATGCAAGAGGCGGCGCGGACGGGCGAGCAGTTGAAAAACGACGAGCGAGCCGCAGATAGAGGACGATGAGGATCAGAAGGGTTGGTGAGAGAGCATTTATTGTTTTGTGGGGCGTCTGTTACTCGCATCATTAGGCAGGTAAGTGTTGTCCATGTTTTATCCCGGAAGGTGGGGTTGGCTGTCGCTCTCCCGCTGGAACATGAGATCGGCGCCGACGCCTTCATGTCGTCTTCCGGTGTTTTCCTCCGCCAGGTATCTTCACCGAGACACCGCTCATCCGTTAAACTTCCAACTGGTCTCCCTACAAATCTGTGGTAGAATGGGGAATGTAAGTGTTAGTGTAAGTGTGTGAATGTAAAGGGAGACGAGTTATTTGGGACGAGTATATGAGAATATTACGAGCGTATCCCGTATCCCGTTTGTATGGGTATTGCTCTGGAATTCGCCAGTGTCGGATTGAAGAAACCACAGAAAACTACCGATCAGCGTAGCTGGCTGATAGAATACTCTTTTAGTAAGCGTTCAAATTCGACCCAACTGATAGCTTAAAGAGATGTCGTGGTAGAGCGAGGATATGAAAAAATGACGAGCGAGTCCAGGACCAGAAGTCACGAAAACGGGAGATGAAAGGAACGACGAAATAAAAATGTGGAAGGGTGGAACGAAGAAAATTCGAGATGGAAGAACTACCAAAGAAGTATCCGCGGATTTTTGCAACTGAAACAAGAGCGAATAAAAAATGTCAGTTCTGATGTAGTATCAGTGCATGGACAAGTTTATCAAAAACACATATCAGAAATGTTAGACATCGCCAAATATTTTTATGGCTAAGTGGAGTTAGTTTGTGTTCTCTATTATTTATAAATTATATGCCTTATATTTCCATTTTAATGCCGATAATACCATAAACCTTACACGATTTCTCACTATTATGATTTTTTGTTGTTAAATGGCATGTTTTATTCTTAAATGATGATTTCCAAGAAGGTAAAAAGGGATGAACAGTTTATTTACTGTGCTATTGTGAATATTGCTGACGATTTAATGAGTTATTTTCATACAATTTAAGAGCACGTAAAAGGTAAAATATAGTGGTTGTATGTAACTTGCATATTGGTATCAAATAACTTTTAAATATGTGTAAAAACGCTTATCTCTGTTTTTACTATCTTCTGATTTTTTTGTGTACATTTGAAATACATCTAAAATGTTTGTTGAAGAAAAATGTATTTATTAATGAACGGAAGTGATAAGCTATTGCTAAATGTCCTATAAACCCTCGTTTTAATTTTCATGAATTTAAAATTTTGACATTCAGCTCACTTCACGAGATATTTTTTGTCTACGATGACTACATGAAGTAACTCAGGATGTGACGTAAAGCTCCATTATTATGCTCAGAAGCGAATTAAAATGGTTTGGTCTATCATCTACATTTGGTCTATCCGGAAGGAGAACGGAAGAATCAGTCAATTGGAAGGGAGCCTCATACGTAGATGTCCTTTGGAATACGCATGAAAGAGAAAGGCAAATGCATTTTTCACATTATACGTGCGCAGTGTTAAAAATATAAAATGCGATTATGAGATTTGCAAACATTCCGCTGCCTTTGTGTGGAAATGCATTGTGTTTTTTTTCGGTGGCCATTGTAGTCTCTCAATTTTGTATAAAACAAAATGTGCGAAAGACGTGGGTCGAGAATAAAACGGGCGGAAGTGGAGATGCCCAGATTCGCAGTCTGTTGCAGCTCCGCCGGAGGCGGAGGCATGTATTTAGACACGTTTGCGGAGGCGGCAGCGGCGGTGGCAGTGGCGGCGGCGGCGGCGGCGACTGGGGGCGGGGGGCGGCTGCAGTCAGAATGGCGTAGCGTAGGCGACGGACGGCGCCCAGTTTCCAGCGGCAGCGTTGATTTGTTGCCTCGGAGCGCGCGCGCGCAGCCCGGTTCATTTTTCATCAGCGGAGCGAGCGCGCGCCGCGTCGCACAGCCCCTGCTCCCCTGGCAAGCCCTTCGCTTCATTAGCAGCCGTAATTCGATTAAGGCGACGGGCAGCTGGGCCGGGGAGGGCGGGGAAAGGGGCGGGGCGCGGCCGGAACGGCCCGGGCGGGGAAAAAAGGACGGGATTGCGGGGCACGCGTCCACGGAGGCCGCGCGGAAATTGTTTAGGGTTGTCGAGAGCACTTGTTCCCGTCGCCCCGCCGCCGCCGCCACCACCGCACCTGGCGTCCCCGCGACGAACGAAATGGAGAGCTGAATGACGTCGTGATGGATGGAGCGGGCGTGTCCTGGACAGGTCTCGAGACGGCCGACGTCGCGCTGGGCCGGGAGGGGGGAGGGAGGGTGCGATCGAGGGCGACCCAGAACGATAGATGGGGAGCAGGAGGAGTGGAGCAAGAGAAGGGGGTGGGGTAATTGGGGAAGAGGAGCGTCGACAGGGAAAGTAAGGGCCGGCAGGAGATCCGAGATTACGAGAGGCGAGGAGCGCGGTGATGAGGTCGTCAAAGGATAAACGTGGTTTCACGGGACACACCATCTCAACGCGTAAGGAGTTGGGAGCGTCAGCGGTTTGTGAAAGGCGTTCTTCTATATTCTATTCGTGAAAAGAAATATTTTTGTTTTGTCTCTCCTCAGTACGACTCGAAGGTATACTAACATGCTGTTTATAAAGGAGAAGCGTGAGATTATTGAGCTGAGGGGCAGAAGAAAACATAAATTAATTAGTGGAATATAAGAGAAGAAAGATTAATATTTTCATCATTTAACGTTTTATAAAATTAAAGTACGTTAAATCCATAATTTATTAGTTGGGAAACATTTTTCAAATACAGGACCGCCAGAAAGGGTGAAATGGTGATTTTCTTAACTAGATCATAGTTTGTTGATGAATTTAAACGAACCGAACAAGTAACCGGCATTAAACCTTTTAACATTAATGTGCAGAGTTGTTATGATGCGTGTATTAAAACATTTGAAAACGATTGTAATTGATTTCTTTTCAATTACAACGGACAACGGTGAGGCGATGTAATTGGACGTTGTTGTCCACGTCCGCGCCTGGATGTTGGCAAATGGATTTAAACGGCGCGAGAGAGACAGCGCTCAACAATAACGTCATGGAGTCCGAATGGCTCCGGACGCCGCTGGCCGAACCGGGGGTGGCGGAGTGGGCGAAACGAGCAGCAGGGGCGGCCGCACGGCGCCCGGCGAGGCGGAGGGGGCGGGGCGCCCTCTGCCGGAAATGTAGCGTATTAACGCGACGCGCGGCGCCAGAGAGCTTTTAGACGGCGCGGCGCGAACGTTCGCTAATGGCCAGAAAACGCCTGCGCTCGCCACCAGGCGCCGCCGAAATGGACTGTCACCACCTCCTCCCACTTCCCGCCCACACCCGTGCCCAGAGGTCGTACCGGCTGAAGTGGCTCAGGGCGTCAATTGATGTCAGTGCAGTGTGCCTCATCAGGAGGTCCTTGGGTTCGAATAACAACGCTCGCAGAATTTTCCATACAAGCAAGATAGCGGAATTGAATTTACCCGAAGGAGATTTCCAGCGGCCGGCTGCTTTGTTTGGTAGTTTTCCGTGGTTTCTTCTATCAGTCAAATGCCAGAGTAGTATCTTAACAAAAGAGCCAAGGCCCGCGCATGATCTTTTCTTCCTCTACCTTGGCCTGTTCTCTCCCCTTGCATACGCACACTAACACTTAGATACATTACACTACCACGAATGTCGGGAGACCAGTCAGAAGATAGCTTGTCGTGGATCGGATGGTGACCTGCTGGAGGGATATATCTGGAGGGGTAAATCATCGCAAACCGATATGTAGGTCGGCGCCGAATCTCGCCATCCTTCGGCAGATGAACACTACCACGCTTAGTAACAGACATGTGTTGCCCTTACTGGTCTAATGATCATAACAGTTGACGCACTCGGCAAAACGAAATAATCATTCTGGAGATCGTGTCAAGAATTCTTATGCCGCCTTGTAAATCTTGTCAAGAATTCTTATGCCTCGTTTTTGGCGTAAGCGGTCCATATTATCCATTTTTGTTTGCCTTTCTTCAGTTACCCGTCACACGTTACTCGACGCTAGTTAGCCAACGCTCGCTTCTAGCTTCCCGTCTCCCAACATCCGTCATCAGATAACAATCACCCAACACCCATTATCTGCCATCCGTTACCCATCAACTGTCATCCTACACCGGAAATCAGTTTCTAGTTGCCCTTTAGTTATTATATGGCGTCTTTGTCGGGGTAATAAATCACAGACGTGAACGATTTGTAATTTATCGAGTATTCACTTGAAATATGCTGCAACGCCTGAATAATATTTACAATAACTACAATAAACAATATTGATCCATTGTCAGAAGGAATGATCCTGGTCGCTACCACCGCTGGCCTGATAATTTGATATCTTATTCGGCGTGATGCACCATTTGTCTATGTGAGCATATAAGCGAGTATGCCACACCTTCCGTCTCGACGTAGCACGCCGGCTTCAGTTCCCTGCCTCAGTAACCTGTGCATTGAAATGCAGCGCAGCGCACAACTCACACGACTTCCTACTGACGCCCCCAAGAATCAGAGAAAGAGTTTAGGTCCGGAGTCCGCTTATATACTTCCTGGGCCGGCTGACGGAACTGCGTCATCTCGCTGTTTCCGCCGACGCGTTTCCACAGCCAGCATGTCTACGGGGTTCACATGTTTGCCCCAAGTGGTCTACGGGGTTCACAAGTGGCCACCCACGACATGGCACCCCTTCCCTTCCGCTCCCTAGGTTTGCCATTGTTCAGCCCGGCGTCCTTTCCCGCCAGCGCTGATGTAACTAATTCCTCGTGAATTTCATGAGTATGAATCGCACGTGGCTAATATTTTGTCACGTTTGTGCAAGGCGACTGATACGACGCCAGAATTACCCGACATCCCTATTTGCCATCGGCAGTCCATCGTCAACCATTCATGACCATCACCCGTTCCCCATAACTCGTCACTCTTCTCTCGGATGCGAGGGAAATCAACAGTTCCGCTCTGGGTTTATCATCCCTATATTTTCGCACTCCGATGTCGACTTCTCTGCTTCCTGTCGTCAAGTAGGCCTCATGAACTCCTTTTTTCTCTGTGAATTCTTACACTTTGCTTAGTTGGTCCCAATGCCATCTTCAGCACTTTCTTCCTAAACAATATCACATAATTTTCAAAAAGATTCGTTCAGTTTCTTCTCATAAACCTCATCGTGAGCATTATCCTACGTTTAATTCCCTTAATACCATTATCATCACAATCATTGACGTCATTATCTCCGCGTTTCCCAATGTGGGTCATCCGGTGCTACTCCAGACCTCTCTCGCGTGGAAACGTCGCGAGCTCGTAACGTCGTTAGCGTCCGCTGCAAGCGCTGTAATCGCGCGGCCGGGACTCGAAATTCAATCCTACAGCTGATGTAATTTCGGCCACATGACGTCGCAGCACAAAAATGCCGACATGAATACTTGATATACAAATTTTCCACGGGCTGCTGAATAACAAGGGAGCACGACCGCCATCGTTGAAAACGTTGCTTAAACAAGGTAATAATGTTTGGAGTTTGTGGTGGTATTTCATTAAACAAACGAAGTTTAGCTACATAACGGTCTACAGCAGAAAGCTCTGACCTACGCTTTCTATGTGTATTTACCCGATGCGCATCAGCGCTTAAAGTATTTTGAATTCTATTTTGAGTGTTTAGTGAATTAAATTTACGTAACTTTTTATAGCCGTGAAAAATAATTATTTCCATGCTGCGTTCATTAAAATATCTGTTGAGCAAAAGTGTTTGAAATGAAATATATAATTAAAAATATTTGCAAAACCATTAACTGATTCTTTTAAGACACTAGAAACAAATATAACTTGTTTACTGATTGATATTTGTCATCCGTTGAGAATGTTTTTTACCTACATCATCTTTTCCGGCTAAGATAAAGATGAAGTGAGGAAAATAGCTGGCACGTCCTTCATATTCAGTTGCATATGTGGTACTTCGTAAGTAAGTATAGTTCTCAAACTAAGAATAATCCAATTAAATAAATGTCATAAAATGAAAACACGGAAAAGTCAAAAAATTTAGAAAACTGGAATTTGACTTACCAAATTTTCCACGCACTTCATACGTTAAATAACTCTGCGAATATAATATATTTTAATAAAATAAACATATCAAATAGTCATTAAAATATTAAACAATCTGGATACACTGAGTATAAATAATATAGATATGATTTCATGTTAGTGGTTCTTGATGTCCAAATTTTTGTGGCAGTGTCATATCATGTCATGACTGTCTTCGCGTATTGATTGAAGGAACTAATGTGATTTACTTTACAATTCGATAGATGTCATGAAGTGCCTTGCTTAGCTTATATGGTCTAAAGTTGACTACGAAAATGAACCGTGACTGGTTTTATTATGTTATTTGTATGTTAGGGGCCTAATAACTGAGCAGCCGAAATCTTTTGCGAACTCCTCCTGGGCATCATTTTTACCGCACTTAGGGTACCTAACATGCATTTTATTTTATTTATATTATTGCGCAAACACAAATGTGTCGCATGAACTGTAAGGTCAACGGCAATCTCAATAAAAAACAATAGATATGAAGTACAACAAACATAATAGAGTTTCATTTGTTTCTTTCTCTTGTGTGGGGGCGCCAGCGCTCGGCAGAACTGTGGCCAGAAGGAGACCCACGAAGCGTCTTGCGTTTAGGGGTTATTGAGGGTGGCGGGTAAGCGAGGCTGGCCAGCCCGCTGGCCTACGAACGGGCTTTCGTGGTAATCGCTTTTGTGCTGACCGCAGAGTCAGTCTCCGACTGTCGCCCTGCTAGCTGTCTTTCTATAAACACTGCTATAGGGCACGGGCAGAATGAATCGATGTTCGTTCGAAAAGTTCGAGCTCGCACCGATTCTGTCGAACGGTGGTGATCAATCGATTCGAGTTCACTAGACGTTGGTCTTCAAGTCATTATGTTGATGCGATATGGAAGCTAAAAGATTAAACCCGTTTACTGATTGCTGTGTTTGATAGGAAATGAGTTGGAGATACGTGAGATATGTTTGTAAAAGAAAATTCACATTCCTAATGCATTAGAGAGGTGAGATTTGAGGTCATAATTTTCTGCAGATTTTCATCTTGTGGTTGACTTGACATGACTCGAATCACAGCTCATAGAAAAGTAATGCTGAATTTTAATATTAATTTCCATAAAGAGAATAAATAAATATCAGTGATTATAAGAACTGATTATTTGATATATGTTCACACGAAGGTAACAATTGTGAATGAATAATTCCCATACCGAGCTTCAACTGTTTCTTCTATAATGTTCTCGTAATGGCCTCGCATGAGTTGCGCACAGTGTAATGTACACTCTGTGATCAAAAGTTGCTTTTGTTCTATGGTACTATAACCTCCTTGCTTCCCACTGAAGAGCAATTCGGGGATGGCGATTGCATCTTTTAAGACGGTCGATCACCTGTTCATAATGTACGGTCTGTGGCGGAATGGTTACAAGACAATAACATCCCTGCAACGGACTGGCCTGCACAGAGTCCTGACTCGAATCCTACCAAACACTTTTGGTATGTTTTGGAACGCCGACTTCGTGCCAGACTTCACCGACCTACATCGATACCTCTCCTCAGTGCAGCACTCTGTGAAGAATGGGCTGCCATTCACCAAGAAACCTTCCAGCACCTGATTGAAAATATGCCTGCGAGAGTGGAAGCTGTCATCAAGGCTAAGAGTGGGCCAACACCCTATCGAATTCCAGCATTACCGATGGAGGGCGCCACTACTGGTAAGTCATTTTTAATCACGTGTCCGGATACTTTTGATCACAAAGTGTGCGTCGTATCCACGTAGTTAATTCATGAAACAGTTACGCAACAGTAAAATATAAAACTCCTTTTTCATTGTGAAATATCTCAGTGCGAACGTCGTGTCCGTCTCCGTATTCTGCGAGCGGTATTCCATTTCCATTGTTATCCCGAAGAACCCTCCCAAAGCATCCTCCCGAGAATGCTCTCTCCAAACGTACGCACACAGAATAACATTGTCGATTTATGAAGGGCGGTAGAATACAGAAAATACGTTTCGTTGTTATGTTTATCTTGACCTCTTATTATAAGTATATGTGGAGAATCGTGAAAGTAGGTCCATGAAAGTCAGTTTCTTTTACAGGGTCAATGTTTCGGCCTTTTATTTGGGCTACTTCAGGGCAATAACTATTCAAGATAGTACGAGCAACATGTTAACAGGATTTACCATTACATTAGAAAAAAAAACAAGTTTCTAAATTAAATTTGCTAGAGTAAAAGTCTGTGACAACACAACTTTTTACTTGTGAAGTATTGCGTCAATGGGGATAAAGCCGTTGGCTGCGTAAACATGTGCGAGTTGAAATGTGCGATTTTTTTTTCACGGGTTCAGTTAGTTTTATATTACTTAACCGTTACAAATAATACGAGAATGTGGCGTTATAACTATACTGATAGTTTTATTCTTCCTCTTGCTTGTATTACTGCAATAGCTCTTCATAAATTCACTGTGAGGAACACTAGAGGAATGTTTTGAAAATGGTTATGCAGAGGTGATGTTAGCACGGTTACGCGTGGCACGTGCAGCAGACGATAAATAACCAACAGTTTGGCCTTCCTGTCACACGTGGCGGTCGACCGCGCCCACGTCCACGTCCACGTGGCTCTGCACTTGGGACTTTGCGAAGGCCGGGAGCGCGAAACGACCAAGTTACTACCTGTAGTTTTTCATAGTAGTGGTTTAATTTATTCTGTTGACTTATCTTCTTCTGAGTCTTAATGTTTAAAACTTGGAGCAAACTATGATTTAGAGAGTAAACTGAGTCATGGAATTTGCTGTGTGCTTATAAGGAAATGAATAAACAGAAGAAACATTGGTGTGTAAATTGTTTAAACTAAATGATCAGACGGTATTAATTTTATTCCTGTGTAATGTTGAATGAAAGTGGAAAATAATTTCTTGTGATATTTTTATGACACCCTAAAGTGTTCTGAGATAACATGAATTTTCAGTTAAGAAGCAGCATTTGATAAAGTAATGTAATAGATTTTGAAAGTAATGTAACAGATATATGCACTACAGCATAGTTTGTGGAAATTAAAATTTCCACTATGAGTGAAGAACTCGACTTATCGTAATTTTGTCATATAATATGATCTAGTTTTTAGTTACACGAGAGCAATGAATACTCTTATAAGTTTGCATCACATGAGTCGTCCGTTTCCGTCGTCGTAGAATAATAGCATTCCATTTGTATAATTCATATTACGTTTTATTTATCTACTATTTGATGCTTCGTCTCAAACTAAAAATAAACATGTTCAACGTCAAAACAACCAACTTCATGACTGAATATTTATCTCTAATTTATTATGTACTCATTTCTTCAGTCTTTCTTTTATTTTTACTGCTATTTTGCCACAAATCCTTCCAACTTCGAAATCTTTCCAACAACCTTCCTTTCTTCTCGTCGATGACTAAACGAATTTGTACTTTCTCGTGAAAGTCGTTCTACCTAGGGAAAAACGGGACCTCCTTACAGCGTCTTGTAGAAAATTAGACCCTGCCACGCGCCGCAGCGGAGGGCGGAGGATGGAGGGCGGATGGCGGAGGGCGGCTGCTCCTTTAGAGGGAGAGAAGGGCCAGTCGCACCTTCGTCTTGCCTCGGTGCGGCGCCTTTTGTGCGAAGGGCCCGCGACTTCTTAATTAACTCGACTCCCCTCAATCCGCTTTAATCCTATTCATAGATTATTCAGTCGATGTTTAAACTTCATTTGTTATGCCCAACTTTTTGCTATTCCTTTGTTCTCGCGTTCTTTGTGCGAGCGGCGGGGCGGCACGAGGCGGCAGGCGGTGTCTCCACAGGGCGAAGACGCGGGTGTCCTTGCAGCCGACCTCCCCGTGCTGCAGTCGCTGGGCTCTCTCACTCGCCTTATCGACTCCACGCCTTCTCTCACAATCCTAGGAAACCAACCGCCAAAATGTTCTCATTAAGAACATTTTAAAACCCAACTCCGCTCCAAAAAACAATCACCCAATTCCATGGACCCCACACAATCAATCTGTCAAATATTTAGGAGCTGAATATTGATACCAGATTAAATTGGAAAAAATCACATAAAGTAAAAGAACAGCAAGCCAAAATAAAATTAATACTACTATTCACTTTTAAATCGCAATAGTAAACTCTCATTAAACAATGCCATCTCTATCTATAAATAAATAATTAGGTCCCTGATATTTTATGCATGCACTATCTGGATCAACGCCTCTAAAAAATAACATCAATAAATTAAAGATCATTCAAAATCAGTTCCTCAGACTTGTCACTCATACACCCTGGTTCATCTCAAACATTGAACTACACAAAGAATTGAATTTACCCCCTATAGTTCACCATATAGCTTTCCTATCTGCCAATTTTCTTCTCCAAAATAAACACAATAACCCAAGCAACCCGACCTAACCACCACCTACCAGCTTCCAAGTAGAATAAAAAATAGGTACCCATTATATTCATTCCTCGGCATATTTTCAGAACTCAATTAATCCCATAGGTGTTCTGTGAGTGTCCTATTCATGCGTAGTTAGATATAATTGTAAGAGTAAAGTTGAATATTAAGTCAGAAAATACATATAATGCAGTATATATAATACTGAACTATGTATATTGGTTCATTAATAACTATATATATAAAATAAAATACGCCTTCTCTAACAATTACTCCCGGCGTTTCACTGTTAAGTAATTTTCTGTTTCATCATCGTCATACGACAGGTTCATAAGTCTTGAAATTTTCTTCACCGTTCGACGAATTACTCGCTTAACTCTCTTTCACTCTCATTTCCACTTTTCCGTGATGGTCTTGTCTTCTGTAATATTACTCCATTTTATTAATTTATATGGGAGAGAGAATTACTTTTATTGATGTCTTTTTTTATTTATTCTTCGGAGTTAGGAGAAACAAAGTAATAACTAACACCGAATTTTTTTGACAAAAAGTAATTACTCGATGTAAAATGTTATTATAATGAAATTTGATGATTTTTCCGGAATTCCTAATATACTGATAATTAAACCCAGTTTCATTTACTTTCCAGAAGAGTTTGCAATTCGCCATATCTTCCCTTTCTCTCAACGTTTCAGTGCAAGTGAGTATGTAAAAGTGTGTCGGAATATTTATACTTTTTTAATAATAAAATCTAATCCGAAAACTTTGTCAGAAATCGACAAAACTAACAAACATTACATGTCCGTGTTAAAAGAATCTTGGTATTTGACGCAGAGAAATTTAAGTTTTTTAAATATGAGGGATACAGTACATTTTCCCTGATCGTGTAGAAAGAGAGGAACAGTTGTTTAATGTACTACTAGGGCTATGGGAATTCACTCTTTCATATTTATGCGTTCACTTAGAGATCACCGTAAACAATAATTACTCTGAAAGTATTTTGACATCAATCTTTATGTCGTCATTTATTCAGGCAGAGAAGACCAACATTCTAGAACACGACTGGGAGACTATGACGCAATGCTATCCCACAGCGAACTTCCACCGAAGTTGGCCCCCCGTTGGATCGGAATATCAGGAGCGAATATCCCCATCTATCGGCGACGCCGACGGCGCTCGCTCGCCAATTTCGGCGAACCGCCACTGCAAACGACAATGAGCACGCGTGTTCCCCGCTCAGCTGTTTGCGAGTTCTAATCTCTTCGCATCGGTGGCTCCATCGGGAGCCGCTTCCAAACTGGCTGTCGAGTTTCCCCCGTCCCCTCTCCTCGCGCCGCTCGAGCTGTAATTGACCTCGGGAGGCTTCTTACTCGTCTGCCGGCAGCGCGACGCGCGGCGACGCCGCCTAGCTCGGCCTCCGCGAAGGGAAGTTGGGCGCCATTTATGAACGCAGCGCGTTGAAAATGAGTTCTCACGTGTTATGTGTAAATGTAGAAAAACAGCAGCCTTGTCGTTCAAACGTTCTCTCATGTCGTTTACCGTAACACCCGGCACAATATCCTGCCGATGCGGGCATTCTATGAAGATATGAAACCGTACCGCGAGCTTTCAAATAAACCCTAAACCAGTTTCTAGAGAATTGCGAGACTCGATTGGTAGTTGATTCGATTGATATAAAAGATAGCAAAGGCTCTATTGGAAATTGAAAAAACGACCTACACATTAATAATTTTACAAATATACACATTTTAAAAGAAGAAATTCTGCTGTACACGTAAGCTTCCGCGGCTCGAATCCATAAATTCTCGGCGTCTCCCGGATAGCCGAAAATTTAAAGATATTCTGCTACACTACGTAGTTCCGAATTAGGAGACCAGGAAAGTGAATTTTGAAAAACAAGAAAATCATAATTGAAATTTAGAATCGAGTAGACCACGATAAGCAATAGTGATCTAAGCGCCAAAACTCTAATTGAGCTATTGGACCCATAACCTTTTCACTGTAAAATATGTGTAATAGCTATCTTTCTCAAAACTTGAAAAATCGTGGTACAAGTAAATTTAATTTATTTTATTTATTTTAAGAGAAAGACTCGTTAGACGTGAACAACTGTTAATTGAAATATATTCTTATAATTAGCTTACTTTCAATACATATATAGTGCTTTCTATAAAGAAATACTGTATAAATGAGTTTCTTTTGTGCATATATAATCGAGAAGAAAATATGTTCTAGTTTTTGGTTGTGTATTGTATGTGCTTACATATTCCATTTCAAAAAGTTCAAATCTTTAATATTTATTTTAGTTTGCCGAATTATAAAATATTTTTAGTTTAAATATTCTACTCTATCAATTTGTGTTAAGTGCTTTCAAAATATATCGTGTAGATAAAATCAATTTTCTAAACTTGTAGAAATACAGAAACTTTAGTATTAACAGATTTACATTTGTCATATTTTATCCAGTAAATTATTTAGTTGAACTGGCAGAATTTTCAGTACGGCTTCCTCGAATACATAAATACGGAATTAATGCAATCGGATGCATGAAATGCAGCTGTTTGTTTTGAGTCTGCATATGAATAATTATTTTCTAGAATCTGGTTTGACGTGGGACGCGAAACTTTTTATCTTCAGGGACAGTCCACGTGCGAGTGTCTGAGTGGGTGTCATTGCTGATCGCTGGTGCATAGGAAGTGTCACGGAGCAATCTGGAGGACGTGAGTTGTTGACTCATCATTCTCTGAAAGAGTCCGGCCTTGTTGAACCCGGCTTCACGTTAGAGTGAGAGAAGAAGGGCGAAAGATTAATTTTCTTCGAAATAGTAGTGCTGGGATACTTTGATTTCTTTGTGACCTCGTCAATCTAAATTATCAAGTAATTGTTCTCTTCTCTAGACCAATGAGAGACAGTTTCCTTCGAGACGTGTGAGGTTTAACTTACCAAGCGATCTACCAGCGAGAGCCGATTTTACCGTGAGGGGAATGACCAAACTACTTCTTGTGCATGGTGTAAATCTGTAATCGACCTCTGCCTAACGGCGATATTAACTAATATTTATAGTAAAGATTTAAATTTCACCACATAAATCACAGTGTAGATACGCTGTGTAGAACTGGAAATTGTATTTAATTATTAATGTATTTGTAAACTATTTTTAACTGTCATTATTTTTATGAGTTATAAAAATAGCTTTCAAAAAGCTTTTTTGAAAGTTATAAAGCAGGGTTACATCAGGTGCACGTAACGACCACATAAATCTCGATAATTTTACTTATTTACATCACCTTTTATGTGCGCTATTATATTTGTGCTTTGTTTCTTCACCGCTTTCGCGTTAATCCCATCTGAAACTCGTGTGCTATAGCATGGAGTCAAGAAATTCGATAATTTAAAGTACGCATGACATTTATGTGTCACAATATATTGTATGCGTATCATCTACAGTTTTATAATGTTGCCAAAAATAATAAAAACTGTGAAATTAATGTGCGAAGAAAATTGAATTCTTATATTAATGCTTAATATTTTAAGCTCCATTTCACATCGAATATTAACTATTTTACTAAATTTGAGAGATAGATATACATTCAGGTGCATGACATCTACAGATCTTCTGCAATGCAGGGGTTGTTGGGCGAGTGTCCAAAATGTTCGCTGAAGAGGTAGGGCCTACTAGTTTATTAAATTTATTAATCCTAAAGAACCACTGTGAGAAAAATCAGCATTATGAATGGAATCGTGTTTTTTACTTGCATGGATTTTTCGCTCTTGATTGCCTGTTCACGAAAAGACTTAATCGAACTAGAATAGTGTCTCCTCTATATCTCGTCTGTTTATGAGCCACACACTGTTGACCCTTCATTGTACATTCTATTCTGTTCATTCTATTGCTATTATCCCGCAATTGTAATTTGCGACATGGATAATAACATGAAGTTTAATGACTGTCATTTCGGCATTTAGGACTCCGAAATACATGATTGGAATAAGCGCATTGTATCTACGTGCCCTGTGGTTTACAATCGATAGTCATCCCGCAATGCAGACTCTTGAAGTACAGATGTTACAGATTGGAATTATTTACCGAAATTCCCTTATCATTTCTGCATAGTTTACGGAGTCCTTCACAAGAACGCGAAAAGAAAGAATTCATATTAAGTTAATTCTCATCTAAAATTGTGTTTATTGTCAAACCACGCGATAATACCAAGCGATCAAGTGTCGACGCAATTGTTTCTCTTAAATAAAGTATTGCAATGAGCTTGTTTTGTTGGCAAACGCCTTATTTCATCTTTGTATCCGCGGGTGGGGTTGGAAATCCCGACATGCAAGTGAAACCTTCCGCAGAGGACTGGAATCTTTCACTTAGTTACCCGTTTGGTGATACCTCATGTCGTTAGTGCGAAAGGGATGAGACGATGGGATTCAAACGCCCTGGGTGTTCTAAACAACGTGCGTTTGGTTGGTCTTCGTGGGTTCAGACTCACGTTTAGGGTCCCTCAGGTTGGATATGGAAGTAATGCAGGAAAAACCCTCGAGATGGCGGAG
>BOPP01000017.1:4639923-4675600 GCA_017312745.1 Gryllus bimaculatus
CACCACCACCACCACCACCACCACCACCACCCTCAACCTCTTTGCTAAGGTGGTTTCTTCGAAGAAAGTGCATCGAAACACTAGTAGGAAATTGACTTGACGACCTTCGAGAATCAATATCAGCTTTGTTTAACGAAACATTTGAGTCTGTCTCCCACTCTCTAATTTGAAAGATAGTAAATGTAAAATAATTCAGTCCTGCGTACTGTTTTCTTGTGACTTTTGTTTTCAAGATACGTGTGTTCATCTTTGGGTCTCATTATATTCAACTTTAGGTATCATTAAATCTTTGGGTCTCATTAAATTGAGGAACTTTAAAAATATATTTTCCATATCTCTAGATTGAGATTTTTATTTTACAAAATATATTAATTTCTGATAAATTAATGAAAATCGTGTTTGTAATAATGAAATGGAAATTCTGGGAATGTACATAACGCAAATACGCAGAACTCAAACAATCTCTAATTAATCTGAAAACTTAATAGTATGTCAATTATAACAAATTAAATCATCTGTCATTTTCATGATTTGCCTTGTTCTCAAAATTCTATTATTTTTCAATTTGTGAAAATAAATTGCACTGAGTCATAAAACTGCCTCTTGATTTGAAAATATTTTTTCAATTCGATGTGTTTAAATGTGGCTTGTCTTTTTAATATCATTCATCTCTTCTATTTAAAAAATGTAATAAATGGAAATATGATTGGTACGAATCGAGTTTATCATTACTGCAAAAATATATACTTTTATCTCCAAATAGATTGTTAATATTAATTTTTAAATCTATAAATATTGGTTTCAATAAATTTACTATAACATTGTTAAAGTGCAGTTTTATTATTATGCATACTCATAAATATAATATTTTCAAGCAATTTACTATATTAAAATTTCCTTCGACAGATAATATTTTTTATTTGCTTCTAAAGAATATTTTATGATAATGTGTTGCGCATACATCTTAATAAGCGATGTCAGCAAGACAGCCTGTTATGGCCATAGTACTCCATTTTTTTTCTAACTAACTTTTTTGTTTTATTTTGTACCCAATAGACTGAATGTGGAGGCGTTTCTTTAATACTAGCACATACATTGCTTTACTACCTACAAAATGTTTTCCAAAAATTACTTACTTGGTGCAATACTGACGTTCACGTTTGCATCACTAACGAGCATAAAGGGCGGGATTCGTTTTATGTATAAACAACAGACTTTTAGTCAAATTAGGAGGAAATCTGGCGAAGAAAATATTTTCGTATAATCATATTTATTTATTTAATAGGTAATTATTACAAACAAATTAGCTTACTTGATCCTATGTGGCTAAGCCGAAGGCCTTTAAGCCATTACAATACCTACATCCTTTCGCGTTCTAATCTTTCGAATTCTGATATTCACCCCAAATGGTCTCTCCATCGCATGAAAGCCGCGGAAAAGAGACCATAAGGTACGGCTCAGGAAAAAAACCCTAAAGGGGAAGAACCTGCCGTCAGAAGCCGAGTACATACTAAACTATCCGACGTTTATTTTAACTATGTGTAATAATATTACTAGGCGGACCTATACACACAGTGGTAAGGTATGCTATCAGCTAAGCGATGAAGCCTCAACTAAGTCAACTTGCTGGTCGTCGAAATCCGGTTATCCGTCCCGATAAGGAAATTGCATTAGCGCGGCATTTTGCTGTCGGGTGCGGGTATATATGATGGCGGCGCCTCTGTGGGCGGTGGTGCCCATCAGGAAATGGGCGGTGTCCCCAACGGGGGCCGTTGCGGGCGGCGGGCGACAGACGCCGCTTCTATCGCTCCGCGCTGGCTAATGAGGGAATCGATACTCCACAGAGTTCACAGGTCCGCTTCGCGCGCCCCGAAACGCCGCACCCTGCCCCACCCCATCTCGCGGAACCTTCTCTGCGCCGCATTAGTTGCGGATTTTGCTTCGCCGTGTCCTCCCCGTTACCCGCGCCCTCCACTGATCGGGCGACACTTCATTCTCGTATGTTCGTAATGAACTGCATGATGTCAGCCCGATTTTTGGTCAAGTGTTCACATAAAAGTTTCTGTTAGAGAACTCGCATGTGCCGTCATGCCATTTTTGTATTAAGCATTTCTAATTTTTACGTAATCCCATATTTACGTTTAACTAACGCAGCTTTTATTGAAATTGGCAATTTTTAGACAATTCAGGTTTAGTACATTCAGAAAAATAAAGGGAAATAACGATTTAATTAGCAACGTTTGTGTCATTTACAACTGCTCAAAAGCAAATGAAATACATTAAGAAACCCAAGAGTCGAAGAAACGGACGAATTTGAAGATCATGCTAATCCTGACCTCGTGACTAACACCATGCCTTCATGTGTATGAAAATTAGGGTTAGAATGTCGATTATTTTAATTGAGGTGTGCAGCGTGTGATTGTAATTATAGTAGATTTTCATATCTTGACAACGATTTAATTGATTCATTTTGTTGTTGTCATTGAATTCAATCAAAATAATGTTTGGGTGTTTTATCCATGTCATTCCGCACCTTTGCGATTCCGAGTCTTTGAACACAGCTCCAAGTCTCATAAAGATAATAAAACTAACAATGGGTGAATTTAGAACCGGAAGAAAAAACGGCTTAATGCATTAATGTGATTTAATTTCTGAAACTATTTGTGAGAAGATTTTAGTTAGTTTTGTCAGTACGCTCAGACCGAATTACTATCGACTCCGGTTATAGTGAACTTCTAGACACTAACATTTTGGATTCACTATATCAGAGATACAGCAATCTGATAATGTTAAAATTGATTCGAATTTATCCAGAATTATTTAATTTGTTGACGTAAACGTACAGCAAAATACATTATCAGCACGAATTGAAAATTTCAAAATGTATATTTGCCTTTAAAAAGTCAATTAATTTTAATTGTTTCCTTTGTTAATTTTTCGATAGTAATTTATCTAGACCCTTCTCCAGAGAATGTGCTCTCTCCATGCGTGATTCTGCATTGACCATTGTCCTTAAGTATCGTAATGCCTTACTCCCACTCTCCGAAGGTCTCATTTTCTCACCTAATAACATATGATATCCTTTCATGGCCCAAGCGACTAATGAAACTGACGGCTTTTCCGAGCGTTGCGGGTGTTGTCGTCAGGCTGTCGGGCTGAGACAGTTGCGCTCTTCCTGTCGCCTACGTAGAACACCATGCGTGTTTTGTCAAGTGGAATCTCAAGTTACATCAAGCTCAAAATTGAAGCAAGTAATCGCGCGTCACTGTCGCCAGATGTATCCCATGCAGGATACAACCTTTATTTCCGTAGCGAAAGTGAGTGGCATAAGGACATCAGTAAGGTCCCCGTTCCTGGTCCGCTCCTTTAATCTCAGGGGAGACTTCATCAATTATGACCTTTGGCCGACAATATTTTTTTCAAGCTGCCCGGCGTTGGACTTTGTGGCACTGAGGCCATATATTATATTCCAGGAGGGAATTAATTTTCAGAATGTTGGCATTTCCTATGTTCATTGTAGCCGAGGTTCAGGGTCATTATAACCGAGTCTTCTAATGCGTATTTGTAATGTAAGTGAAACGGGACCAGTGACTTAAGTTCACTATATTCAAGTTCACTATAACCGGAGTCGACTGTACTTTAACCTTGGGATTCTCGATCCATTAATACCAATGCTGCGTTTAGTAAATGGAATTCCCTGCGACCGCACTCCCTTCATGGCCTGCATACCTCGCCGATTTCGCATTTCACTTAGCTGCACCTAATGCCGCCATCGCTACCTGGCTCGCAAGTTGCAGCGTGGAGGGCCGCGGAGGAGCGCTCCGGGGTGTTTCAAAGCGACCTTCCCCAGTGTTTCGGGGTCGCTTCATAGCGCCCGGCGAAGCAGTTTCTCAGTTGCGGTCAGCTCCTCGAGTTCTCGGTATTCGGATCTTCCCGCTTCGATTTCCAGCGGCGGCCGTTGGTGGCGACTACACCGCGTAGGGCGGTGCGTGAGTGCACTGCGCCATTGGCACTGCCTCTCTCTCTCTCGCCCGCGGGAGTGGAATTCGCGATTCCGGATGCTGGTGAAGGGAGGAGGCGGTAATTTCAGGGGCGATTCCAAGCATTGCGTCGTGTACAGGTAGTATCGCAGTATGGCGGATGTTAACCTACAGCACATTCACCGGATATTCCATTGATTTGCATGTGCTTAACACAGTCTCCATTAACCTTGGATGCAATAGAGGGGATTTGATATCCGATCTGAATTTGAGAATAGTGTCATAAGAAATGGATACACCGTCTGTACGTTCGCCGGATGCTAGCAATTTAATGTTTCATTGGCGTCAGAACATTATGGATTTTCAAATGTTTCTAATTTGTGGAAATATGAAATATTCGTATTTCTTAGAAGAGAAGGGAAACGTACTTTAGATGCCTTTCAGACTGCATTGCATTTCTTGTCTTGAGAAAACAGAAACGACATGTAAACATAAGGAAAAGTGATTAGAAGAAGTAAGCTTGTTGTGAAACTTGTAATCTCAGATGGTTAGCCCACCCTGCATTAAGTACAATAATGATACATATTACGAAAGAATTAAGCTTAGTGGATACATATTTATAGACAGATAAATAATAATTTATTTCATAAATCTTAATCCACATTTCAGGCATTGTTACCGTAATAATCAGGCAGACACACGAGAACTCAGAAAATAAATAAGAGAATTTTGGTATAATAACATTGTGATAAAGACTAATGGATAAAGAGGAAATGGACATACTCGGGTAAGAGTGGTAGAAGGAATAAATTCTTTCCACCGCCTTGAACAAAACAACTTACTCTTCGCTGAGAGTGGTGGAAAAATTCAATGTCATTGTCTCAATACAATATTCCCAACATGCAATTCTTGCAATTTTAGAAAATACAGAGAGTTCACTGAAAATGGGACTAGCATCACATTTTTTACCGTCTCCTGATACATATGAGGACAAAAATGTGTTGCAAAAAATAGAGCGGTTTTGAGAAAAAACTGTTTAAAAGATGAAAATTTCCGATATTTTGTGCAAAATTGCAAGAAAACTATTCATGTTTTCCAAAAATTGAAACTGACCGTATTTCAAGATCTATCTTTAAAAACACATTTCATTAAGGAAAAAATATGTATTTTCAAAATTGTAGTTGTTGGAAGACGCCTCCCAAAGAGTAGCACTTTTGAAATTTTCAAAAAATCAGGGATTTTGGTGAACATGAGATCTGCACTATTCTCTTAAGCGTTCTTTACGCTATCCAAGGAGGAAGTTAAATAAAAAAGTTTGGAGCCATTTTTGAAAAAAAAAGAAAATGTTCTTGAGTCTTCCTGTAAAGTACCCTCTAAAATCGAAATATCTGTTTGAAACTCTGAAAGTCTCGAGTTCGTCAAATCTATTGAGGAATATAAATTTTGGAGAAAATCGGCTGCGCGGTTTAGTCGCTAGCGTTGATAACGGACGGAGGGATGGATGCATGCCGACAACAGATTTTCCGGTATTAAGTACCCACAAAAATACGTTTGGGCAACACAATGTGTTAGAGGAAGTATAGGAACAGTATTTATCCACTTTTTCGTCACTAGGTCCTGACAATCAAGTTGTTTCTGCCCTAAATTCGCTGTTTTACGGCGCACGATTCAATACTTTCTCTTCTTACGAAGTACGAGAAAGTAAAACGAATAAACACTAGCTTGTGAAAACTAATAACTAACTTTAAAAAAGCTGTAATGTTAGAAGCGGGAATGAGCAAGTTCGAGAACCGTAAACGAAAATAACTAACTTCATAAATTCATTTTAGAGACATTACCAGAATAAAATTTTTCACTTCGTCTTATGCCTCATATTCAATTGTGTTAATTTAATTTGACTTCCAGGGTAATATAATATTGGAATTAATAAAATAATTTCTTTTATGACATGTCACGTATTTCTAGAGAAAATAATGATTAAAATGTACACGTATGCGAAACGTTACAGCAAAATGGAGCGAATTAATTTTTGGACCTTTGCTGAAAAGTAGAGTGTTAGAATAAAACGAAAATCGATAAAGCAAAATATGATGCGGGGACTTAATAATTAATATTGACCTATATGAACCCATGCCTGCATTCCATGCATTGTTTTAAAAGTGACATTACCTGCGTACATGGAATTAAACTTCGAACATTTCTGCCATCGCTAGTCAAGAAGTAGGGGTACCCTTCAAAAATGCAATATAACATATTATATCTCGTACTTAAGATCAGGGCATAAGATACAAGTTACGCTCGACGATAACTCCCGTTGCAGCGTAATATGTTTTGGGGTTGCCTATGCCTCTGCTATTTTACTTACATCACGATCTGTTTACTTCAATATTTTGCGATGTAGGTCTGATTGATGCAGAACTTGGAGGTACTCTCCAGGAGTTACGGACTCTTGGGTAGATTCCGTACTTTCGGAACTACTTACTACTCAGTACTTACGGTTACTTACGGAATTTTGGGTAGATTTGTTTGTAGAAGAGAACAAAACAGTCCATTTTCCTTAGTATATCGACACTCTGAGTCCAAAAAGATGTACAAGGTCTGTCCCAAAAGTAAGTTGAATGACCTTACGCCCCCGAAGCAAGCCACTAGCAAGGCGCAACCAAGTGACGTGAATGGTTGTGTTGGGTTTAGGGAAGCCAAGGACAAAACACATGAATTGTCTGCAGGGCTCTTCCACAGTGCGCATCGCTGCTGTTTGAAACCCTTGTGTTAGTGATGCGTCGGAGTTTTAAGATGCCACGTTTCAAGGACCAGCGTTACGCAATAAAATTTTGTGTTGCGCTCAAGAAAACGGCGCTGAGACCGTTGCCATGCTAAGGAAAGATTATGGCGATAGCACCATGTCACCAATATGATTTACCGCTGGCACAAGATGTTTCGAAGAGGGCAGAGAGGACGCCGAGGATGAAGACCGTTCTGGACGCCCGTCAACGTCACATTCCGATCAAAAATGTGAAGAAAGTGAGGGACATGCTGAACTCTAATTGACGCTGAGAATTAGAATGCTGGCAGATGAGTGTAATTCCCTAAAAGTACTGTGCATCGCATTGTTACCCGCAGATTTGGGCAATGCGAAATCTGTGCGAAGATGGTCCCCAAGGTGCTTTCCGATGACAAAAGGCTGCTGGTGCAAGGATTTCGCGTGACCTCTTGGAGCAGTGTGAAATGATCCAAATTTTTTGGATAATGTGATTACGGGTGACGAAACATGGGTTTCGCGAGTATGACCCGGAGACCAAAAGACAAAGTGCTGATGGCACACGCCAGCTTCCCCGCGCCCAAAAAAGGCGAGAATGAGCAAGTCCCGTTAAAGGCCATGCTCATCCTGTTTTTCGACAAACGAGGCATTGTCCACTCAGATTTTGGTGCCACAAGAACAAACAGTGACAGTCACTTTTACTTGCAAGTCCTCAAAAGGCTCCAAAGCAGAGTGAAACGCGTCAGGAAGGGAGATCGCCAGCACTCGGCGTCTTCACCATGACAACGCGCCGTCGCACACCCTCCATTATTAGAGAGTACTTAGCCAGACGCGGTGTGACAACATTGCCCCAGCCGCCGTACAGCCCCGACTTGGCACCACTGAACTTCTTTTTGTTCCCGAGGATCAAGAAGGAACTCAAGGGCCACCATTTCGGGACTTTGGAAGCTGTCAAAGAAGCAACGACGAGGTGCTTGAAGGAGGTCTCCGTCAACGCCTTCCAGGGTGCGTTCACGCGACTGCGAAAAAACGCTGACTCAGGTGTTCCGAAGCGGAAGGAAGCTACTTTGAAGAATTTTAGTTACTTGTATATTTATCTGCAATAAATTTTTTTCTTGGACTTATTCAACTTACTTTTGGGACAGACCTTGTATGTAAAATAAGCAACTTTTCTAGAGAGAGAGAGGGAGAGAGAGAGAAAAACAGAGAGAGAAAGAGATAAAAACAGAGAGAGAGAGAAACAGAGAGAGAGAGAGAAACAGAGAGAGAGAGAGAAAAACAGAGGGAGAGAGAGAGAAAGAGAGAGAGAAAGGGAGAAAAACAGAGAGAGAGAAAGAGAGAAAACAGAGAGAGAGAGAGAAAGAGAGAAAAACAGAGAGAGAGAAAGAGAGAAAAACAGAGAGAGATAAAGAGAGAAAAACAGAGAGAGAGAAAGAGAGAGAAAGAAAGAGAGAAAAACAGAGAGAGAAAGAGAGAGAGAGAGAGAGAGGGAGAGAAAATGACTTAGAAACGTACGTCATCTGCGTTAGAACTTGTATTCGCACAGACAATTTGTGACCGGATGGAGACAAAAATCCAACATTGAGTACGAAAACACAAAAGTAAAATTTTCAAATAGTTTTTTTCCTGATCTTAGGGTTTCGTTATTATTACATTCAGTTGGGACAATAGATCGTGTGTAGAGAAGAGACGAGCGCGCGATCGATAGCATTAGGAGGACAGAAGGGGAGACAGTTTGAACGCCGGTAGGGGGAAAGCTGGGCGGAAACGCGGCGGTTAGCACAAGTGCCGGGGTGCAGGGGCGGGCAGTGTTTGCCTGGCAGTCGGGCGGGCTCGCGGGGTCTGGCGGAGTTCGCCGGCCACAGTGGCGCGCGCATCCGCGATGGAAGAGGCCGCGCCCGAGCCCGTCACAGCGGTGGCAGCTGGAGGTGCGAAGGCGCCAGGTGCTGCGCGAAGAGACAAGGGCACAGGAAGGTGCAACGCTTAGGACCCCTTCACACTGCGCCACTGCAGCGCCCTTCCGAACGTCGCGGTTGGTAGCAAAGCATTGGTGTAAATGGAGGGCTTCCCGTGTCTGGCGGGTTCGTGCTGCTGTGACGTTCGGCGGCGGATTCCCGCTTCCAGCGACGGGGAATGCCGTACGCGTCACCGCTTGCACAGCAGAGGTTTAAATGGACGTCTTCTCACTAGTACATTTAGTCGCGGCGCTTTATCCCGGCTGCGTCCCCTTGCTCGTCGTCACAGACGGGTCGGACTCCAAAACCCTCCCCTTCCACAGCGTTGGCGGTGGCATTCGGCGATGGCGTGCGGCGGTGCCAGTGTGAGAAGGGTTCTACTGTTTATCGGAAGCGCACTGCGATGGCGACGTGGGAAGGAGCCCTTAACACCCCTTCATACGGCGCTACTCTGCAGCGCTTCCCTCAGTGGCGCATCTGCTGGCAAAGCATTGGTTTAAAAATGTGATGGTCAAGGTCTGCAACTGGTGGCAATGGCACGCTTTGTTGCACCGTAGTATGCCACGAGCTTCTCAGCGCATCTGGTGTCGGGAAACGAAACTATCTGTAGTAACCCGGTTGTTTCCGAACTTTGTCGAATCGCATATAAGAAATAAAATATGCACAGAAAAATAAACGTAAAAATAAGAATAAGAAATAACAACACATGTTCTTAAATATTCTTATCTAAATCCCGCTTAATCTTATTCATGTGTAAAGCGTGAAAGCGTTCAGAGCAACTTCAACTACCTCTTAAGGCAAGGTGATCAAATGCGTGGAGGGATGATTTCGTCATGTTTAACCGTGCCACGGACTCCCACTGGCAGAAATATTTTCCACCCCTTTGATCAAAAAGAAGTGTCATTGAGAAATCGCTACGGGAATATACCACCAAGTGGCGCCGAGATCTTTTATACATAGCCACCGTCGAACACCACTGACCGTGAGAAAGGAAGGATTCATGAGACACAGCTATGAGCTCTGACGGCCAGAAGGTAATTTACGGGTAAAAACAGGTTCAATGACGCGTCCGAGTGGATTAGGGTGATGATTGTCATTTCTAATTGTGCTCTTCTGACGATGGAGCGGAGGCGCGTCTGCGTTGCGGGTGACGTGAATTCGCCACCAAGTGCCACAAGCGAGTAACTACACCGCTCGTGTGAATAACCTCCATTTAAATCAATGTTTGCCAGCGGAGGCGCCATTGGAAGCGCTGCTGAGTTACGCCATGTAAAGTAGTCTAAGAGCTTTAGCGACTAGGGGAAAATTTAGTTTCATTACAATCTGCGGTGGAAGGGTAAATTTTCAATGAAGTATAGGTTCATGCTATGAAAATGCGAACTTTTACCTTAGGACTAGTGATTTCATTGGGATGAAAATTTTGAATTTACTTCGTGGACTATGTTCGCCAAAAAATTAGCCAAGATATAGTATGTTTTTCTTCAAAATTTACAAATGAATATGAGTTATACTGTCGATTTGCATTGAACAGAATGTGACTAAAACGCACATCGCGGGATCGAGTAACGTGTACTGTATCACGCGTAATTGGCTGGCCTTTTTTTGTTTCCTGTGTGTGGAAGTCTGCTAGATAAGATAAAGCAAAATCCCAATATTGAAGGGAACAATGGAGATGAGGAATGGAAGAAGATCAAGGGATGTTTAAATTTTGTAGTACCAAGGAGAAGTGCGAGTGTCTGTGTGCAATGGCGGTGAGTGGGGTTGTGCGTGCCGAGGAAAAAATTAATTAAAATTTTAAAATGAAAAGCCAAAGCAAGTTTTGTTCCTGAAGTGGTAATTATAATTACAACTTGTGTTTCATAGTTCCGCGGTTCAGGGTACCAACATTATTAACTCGGCGATTCCAGGCTCTATTCGTGATTTCGCTATTTTCCAGTTCACACACGTGTAACAACTGTCGCTTGATTTCTTTCTCTTCATTTTTAATCTTACCTATTTTCTTCAGAATTAACCAGTAATATTTTCCCTCTCTCTCCCTCTCTCTCCCTCTCTCCCCTCTCTTTCTCCCTCTCCCTCTCTTTCTCCCTCTCTCTTCGTATCTCTCTCTCTCTCTTCGTATCTCTCTCCTTCCTCTCTCGGTGTATGTGTGTGTGAATGAGTACGCCAACCCTTGTGTTAACCCTCTGATAACAAATTTTAAGTTAAAATACATTTTATATTTTCAACAAAGAATGTATTTACTAAAAACAAAGTAATAAATTATATGCATTTCCTGTTAGAAAAGATGAAAAGATACACCTCGTTAACTGACCGTTTATTGTTTGTGCTCTATAATAATTCACGGCAAGGGAGCTAGAACTCACAAGTTCGCCGGCCTGCACAACACATCCGTCACTGATTGAGATAAGAGAATCGCATCACCTTTAGATCGCGAGAACCTACAACGCAAAGAAACGGGTGAAGTTTTTTTTTCAGTGGATTTCGCCGAGCGAAAGTTGCGCAACAACTGCTGCCCGAACAACCGATGGGCTTCTCGAAGACTTTCGCCCACCATTTGTCCACGCAAGGACCGCAAGACGCGTGCGCTGTAAAGCCACGCGGCACATGCCGTGCCGAACTACGCTGCTCCTCGGGGGCTTTCCCTCGGAAACTTCTGCCCTCGCGGCCTCTGCGGCGGCGGTGGCTGCGGCCACGAGACCGGGGGCGACGACGCTGGCGCAGGCGGTGAGGACGACGGCCATGGCGACGGCGTCCAGGTGGTGATGGCGGCGGGGATAGTAGTAGGTGCATCACTGGAAAAGACGATGGTAGTTGTAGCTGTGGTGATGATGGCGACGGTGCTGGAAAAGACGTCGTTGATGGAATAAGCGATGGTGATTGTGAAGGCGATGGTGATTGTGAAGGCGATGGTGATTGTGAAGGCGATGGTGATTGTGAAGGCGATGGTGATTGTGGAGTGAATGAAATCTCAACATAGTCCTGAAGCATGTGTGTGTGTATTTTGTCCTATACCCAAAATCCATATATGAAAAACTCGTTTTGAAAGTGGACTGTGCTTTAGCTCTTTAGCTCTTTATGCCCTAAATTATACTCAACGTTTTAAGCATGTCTATGACAGAATCACATTTTCCCCCATTTTTAAACATAACATCCTTTTCACAGCAAACACAGTTATTATGCCTAGTATTATGAACTTAAACTACAGTACAGTAGTAACCGTGCCGGAATGGGTGGAGGCGGTGTCGGTGGTGGCGCCGCCGGCGGTGGCGGTGGCCGAAGCGCGAGGCAGGCGCGAGAGAATCTGCCACAATGAAGCTCTGGAGTTTTTTGCGCCGCTTGTTTGCTGCCGCCCTGGGCTACTTGTGGCTCCTCTCTGCCCTCTAACTCGCTCGCATGCCGTTTGTGTTTCTCGGCAATTGCGAAGCGAACTCGCAGCTCTGCGGCGCCTTTTTGGCCCCTTACTCTATTTACGCAATGCTTTTTGATGGGCCGCTGCATTCATTTTGTGTACAGGACAAACACTGTGTGAAGTGGATTGAATTGAGACTTTCCATTCAAGGGTTTTGTGATTTACTGTGGATGGAATTTAGTTTGATAAAACTGATTATGTATGTATATATTCGTATGTATCGTGGATGTTTCGAGAATGTTTTCTCTTCCTAGAATATTTCATACCATCTCCTGGAATCTTCTTTGTAAATTATTCTACATAATTGTGACTTAATGTAAACGAAGACATCTGTAACTAACATTTACTTCTGACAAATACAAAATCAATATATTGACTTGTTTAAATAGAAAATTAGTAATATTGAAAAGATAATTTGACCGTGCCCTTGTGCTTTATCAATATTTATTTGTTTCTATCGTTACAGTTTTAATTTTTGGAAATTAATTTAGTTCTACTTCAAATTAGAAAAGGTTTTATTTTAAAATTAATTAATGACAGATTGCAATGTTTAATGTTTATAGATTATTCACGTCTTTTAAAAAAATACTTACTGCGGCAGAATTTGGCACGCTAGATCACCAATTCAACGCCACCTTAGCGCACAATCACATTCACTTGGCCTCTCTCCCTTTTTCGCTCGTCGGGTGGTCCTATTCTTGAACGCACCTGGCTCAGGGGAGCCGTAATAAAGTACGCGTCGCTCAGCGCCGCTGTTCTGCGACTCGGACAATGCGACCCTGAGAGACGCCGAACATGACGCATCTGCTCGTGAAGTTCCTCTGCCAATGCCGCGCACACACACACACACACACACACACACACGGCACGTCTCTCTGATCGTACCCAGACTTCTTCCGCCCCGGCTGGAATTCACGCACTGCTTGATTACATGGTATTTTCAACTTCTGTGGATCCCAACAGTGAATAACGTTTTAATCATCACAAAATATATTCTGTGGTGGTAGCAGATATCTTGTGGTGGGACGACTTGCCCAAGCTACATTGATCTCCCATGAATGTTCACAACATGGTCAAAAAATGTGAAAACAGCAAAACATACTGGTTACAGCTAGGTGGCAGCCACCTTTTGGATTCCAAAAGATTTCATCCAACAAAAGATCCACTGAGGATGGGAAAAGTGTTATCCCGAAAGTTAACTCTGGAAAGTTATTAATAAAAATTATTAAAACTTTTGTGGAGATTATTTCCTTTACCATATCACAAAATATGATTCTTTTCATTTTCATCACAACTAATTTCTACACATTTAAACACATTTCCCAACATTTAAACACATTTCCTGCATATTAGCAACTGCATTGTTAAGCTTGGGTAACCGATGCATGATAGAAACTTCTTTTGTATATTACTTATGGTTTAAGAATATATTGCCGGAAAGATTTTTTGGATAGGACGTCTCCACTTATGGAGTATTTTTTATTGCTTACAATAAAAAATTAAAAAGGGTTCGGGTCTCTACGAAATCACTAGACTACTTGATGCTATTGGAATGACATGTTAAAATTCGGAAAGTATATTTTGCGGTGCGTAATTCGGTAGTTGGAGTGATTTTGCAGTCGGAGAGGGGTAGTTGGAGTGATTTTAGCATTAGGGGAATTTGCAATTTTCAGCGACACCAGACAGTTTCTCATAATATTATGTAGCGGCTTGTGATAAAAAATACGATAATGGGTATTTTCTATGTTAATGCAGGTTCTTAGGGCCTGATTACATTTTACTTTCTTGCTATACAGTAGGGCGAATGTTATGTAATTCTGTGCGAGTTTTCGGCAGAAAAACTTACTACAGGGCCCTTGTAACCAAACAGGATAAATCTAGTTGCTACTTTAGAAAAAAATCTTCAATCACGTTGTGCAGCCAGAATCTATGTTTTGTGGGTCATTGATGCCGAAAAATCGAATGACGACAATACGTGTCTCTCTGTGTGTGAACAGCGCAAGCGGCTGAACCATTCGGTCGATTTTCTTCAAAACTGATATCCCCTAATTGATCTAACTGATGTGGCGGTCCCTTGAATTTGAAACCGATATTGTAATGTGGAGCGGGGTGGAGGTACTTTACATGAAGCCCCTGGGACATTTTCAAGAAAATGGCTCCATCGTTTTTGATTCAGTTTTGTTGGTGGATAGTGTGAGTTACGTTTAAGAGAACGTTCGTTGAAAACTCTGATTTTTCGAAAATTGCAAAAGTTAATATTTTTTCGACGGAGGAAATATAGCTGTTTAAAGATAGAGATGTTTTCCTTCAATGAAATCTGTTCCTGATAGATTTTGAAATAAGGTCAAGTACAATTTTTCGAAAATTTCAGTACTTTTCGCGTAATTTTGCGTGATTATACGAGCGAGCGTGCTGTTTTATTACTACTAGTTTGTTAATGTATTTCTCTAAACAATTTGACGAAGATAATGTTTAATAAAGGTAATATTTAAACGGAATAAAAACAACTATCAAAGCTTTTTAGGAAATATAAATATTGTTGTTTATTAATTTTTAGTGGCAAGATTTAAGTTAGACCCGTCACTTTCGATGGGTTACTCCTAAGTGTGGAAATAAACTCACAAGAATGATTGAATACCCCGAATACACAAAAATTGAGAATTCTGGTAAACACTTATTTTCAAACTGGCGAAATTCGTGTTGAGTTTTTTTGACAGGATGGCTGTGGCCAGTCGACAAAAATTTCCGCAAACGAATCACCTATTCGGTTCCTTCACTGAATCTCTTCTATCGCGACCGCTGGTCTCTGTAAACTCTACCGCCTTCCTGTCTTGAGGAAGTTGGAAGGCGTCCACAAGGCGCGCTCCTCCAGCCCTGCAAAGTCGTTCCGCGACCCTGTGTGTGCGGAGCGCGTCGCCGCCCGCGCCGCTCCGCTGCCAACGGCGCGCGATTGGCGCCCGCGGCGCGTCCGCCGCGTCTCTCTGGCTCCCAGGCTGCTTCCGCCTCCGCTGGACGGCGTGGCTGTGGGTGGAGCTGTATGATCAGGGCATGCCCGCAATAGTGATCTTACGTCCTTAAGCAATAAAAATATTCAAGTCTTTTTAAACAATTTCGAGAACGAATTGATAATACTCGTTGAATAATTGGTTTAGTTGCCGTTGGCATTTAAAATGAAATAATTTAAGGGGGTGTCATTGCCAAAAATATAATTTATTACAATAGCAACTTTCGATGAGTTATCCATCGTCATCAGTTCCCTGCTGTTTGGAAGGCAAAAAATGACTACCCTAAATGACGACAACTAAAGATGGTCTTGAAATAAAAATGTTGTTAGCAATGACAACGGCTTTAATTATTTACCCATGGATAGTACAAAATAAAAATAGGTACTCTTTGTTTTCAAACGATAATTATTATCAAAATTCGTTTGTTTAAGCTCTGGCGATAAAACACTCAAAGCTCGTGAAGCATCCAACATTTTTATTTCCTACTGGATTAGAAGGGAGAGTTGAGATATATTTTTCAGCTCCACCAACTCTTACTGTCTTAATTTGCTAGCTCGATGTGTTGCGGGTCTCTGAAAAGATCCGTCTTTCTATCTCGAAAACCGCTCTTCGCCCTCAGTGGAGCCGCACGGCTGGGACCTCGGGCGAGCGTCTGCGCATGTGAATGCGTAGCTTGCGGCCGACGCCCCGCTGCCAACGGCGAGATGGACGGCCACGACGCAACGCCCCTCTGACGGTTCCCAGACTGCTTCCGCTTCGACTGATGTTCCCGATGTGTACGGCTGTTGGATCTGTATGAGCCATTAGACCGAAATAGTCGTTTTACGTCTTAGCCATCACAAAATATTCTCAGTGTTTTGCGTCACATAAAAATTCTGAAAATAAAATGACAAGAATAAAAAGATACAATACTGCTCGTTTTAAATAGTTATTATTAACGAAATTATTAACAAACCTTATCTGTTAAAGCCTGATGTTAACGACCGTGAGGGTGTGGCCGCTTCTAAATGCCCAGGTATTTTGGTCTTAAAGGATTACGAAAGGCAGAACTGAGGAATGTTTTCTAAGTATACTAAACCTGACTGTTTCGTTCGTCCTGTTCAGTATCTCTTCTAGGTCTCAGTAAACGTCTGTGTTGCTACTCGAAAACATTGGCGGCCGTCGCTCAGAGCTGCACGTCTGTGACCTCGCAGAGTGCGCGGTGACCGTGTCTGTGTGCAGAGCGCGTCCACTGCAAACGGCGAGATTGACGCCCACAAACGGCGCGACGCCTCTTGGTGGTTCCCAGGCCTCTTCCGCCTGGACTGCTGTGCCCGCAATGTACGGCTTTTAGATATGTACAACTGTCGCCAGTCTAAATCAGTGATCTTACGCCGTAACATATTTTCAGGTTTTTGCATCGTAAACAATTCTGAAAATAGCACTTCGAATGTATAGTATAAGATTTCTCCTTGTTTTGAATCGTGTACTCTCCAAAACTATTAGCAAGCCTTATCTGAATAAGACCTGACACTTAGGATCGTGCTCACGGTGCTTTCGCAATGGGCCGTAGAAGGAAGCACTGAGAAATATTATCCACATTCGTTGAAACTTCCGTCTTACCCGACCTACTCAATCTGAAGCCCTTCAACTTAAAATACATTGGAACCGCACGTCTTGGACATCAAAGAGCGAGAGATTGTGTGTAAATGAGCGTGCGTGTATGTGTGCGTGCGTGTATGTGTGTATGCGTGTATATGTGTGTGTGTGCATGCGTATGTGTTCGCGCGCGTGTGTGTGTGTGTGTGTATGTGTGTGTGTGCAGATCAGGGCTCTCTTACTTCTAAACCACTGACGCCCTTCAACTTAAAAAAAAACAACATTGGAACCGTACGTCTTGAACATTGAAGAGCGAGCGCTTGTGTGTGTGTGTGTGTGTGTGTGTGTGTGTGTGCATATGTGCAGAGCGCGTCCGCTGCCAACAGAGAGATTGACGTCCACGACGCGACGTCTCTCTGGTGGTTCCCAGGCTTCTTCCGCCTCGCTGCACCCGTAGTATACGGCTGAGAGAAACTGTCACTAGTACAACACAGTGATCTTGCGGCCTAACCATCAAAAACATATTTTCTCTTTTTTGCATCGTAAATAATTCCGAAAATAATATTTCGAATGTATACTGTTAGAATACTCCTTGGTTTGAATCGTGTCCTTTCCGAAAATATTAACAAACCTTATCTGATAAAGGACTGATACTTAGTATCCTTATCACGTTGCTTTCATAAAGGTCCGTAGCACTGAGACATATTATACAAATCCGTTGAACTTTACGGTCTTCCCCAGCCAGCTCAATCTCTCTTGTAAGTCTCACAAAAAGTCTCTCTCGTACCACTTGAGCCCTTCAACTTGAATAACATTGAAACCGCACGTCTTGGACGTCGAAGAGAGCGAACGCTTGTGTGTGTGTGTGTGTGTGTCCAAAGGCGAGGTTGACGCCCACGACGCCGCCGTGCCCTGTGATCGTTCCCAGACTCCTTCCGCTCCGACCGCCCCGGCCGCGGTGTGCGCCTCTTTGTTTTGACCGCCTCCGCCCCAAAATAAACTGTCTTTGATGTTTGTTGATGCAGTTTTCCTCTGTTTGTTTTCTCGATAATTTATATTGCACGTGTTGCGAAAGAGGTCGAGCTTCTGCTAATGTCGATCTTTCTTTTATTATTTCTTCGTTGTTATCTTACATCATTTCTCGGCGAATATAACTTATTTCGGAGGATGTCATAAATAAGATGTGGTGGGTTCTGTCCAAGGAAATATTTTATTTGGCAGAGAAGATATATTAATGGTCTGGCATTAATGGCTCTTTCTATAAGAAATCATTTATTTGTAGCTTTGTGGTCCGAACTTAATTTAAAAAGAAAAATGCACAAAAGTATTCAAAAAAATGTTCTGCAGTACGTAATTCAACAGAAAACGTTTTACCTTATGCCCTTCTGCCAATGTATGCACTATGCAAATAGTTGTTTTTGTGAAAAATGTTAGGAACTTTTCTTGATTTGAGTTGCCCAATGAAAAATACAAATTGAAGGACTAAAATATGGAAATTAATTTGAATTGCCACTACGTTGCTAATTATTTAGACTTATTCAATTTGTATTACTAGATAGTCTTCTGCTATTGATTTTTGTTGAAGCTACCCAAGTTTGCTGTGTGGTCTGTTCAATTGTATCCTGATTGATAGATAATCTTTGGCGATGAGAGTAGGTAAACAAAGTTACTACAGAAAAAGCGTACGAGTAAAAATCTACCCAAATTGGTAGGACGAATGCACTCTACTGTGAGATATTAAGACTATTTGTTATTATTATTTTAGAGGATTTAGTGATTGATGAAAATTTGTAAAAATGACAGTAAGTGGAAAACGAAACGGAGATTCCGGAGAATGTTGTTAAGTTTCCATAGTATGCGGGCAACCTAAGAACAGAACACCCAGGATTTTTCTCGGGGGTTGATCTAGGGGTGTATTCGTAGTGTCACGTCGAGTTGATGTTTTCCAAAAAATATTTTTTCATTGATGCTGAATATATAACATTAACAATTGAAATATTAAATGAGACTATTGATATTATGAATTAATATAGAGAAGTAATAAAAGCTGTAATATTTTTGTATTTGATCATTGGCTTGTAGATTGAGCTAAATCTCCATGAGCTGGCCCTCCCACCTCGGGTGCCCTACTGTTCGAACATATTGTTAATATATTATTATTATTATTATTATTATTATTATTATTATTATTGTTAATATCTAGAAACCTAATAATCACTAAATCAAACATTGATAATGCAAGAAAGTGAAGTAACTTTACGTGAGCGCTCCTAGAACACTGAACCTCTCGCCGCCAGCTCACCGCGCCCGCGCCGGACGGCAGCACGTGCCGCGCTTTCCACGCGTTGGTGTTCCCCAAGGTTCTCTCTTCCGACGAAAGCGCGCCGCGCGGCGCCGGTGGCGTTCCTGCGTAGTAGCCCGCGCATGGCGACACGGGTTATCCGGGGGGGCGGCCCGGGGCGGAGCCCCCCCCCCCCCCCCGCCACCAGAACGCGGGCGGGGTCTGCCGGAAGGGCGCGCGCGCGCCCGCAGGAAGCTGCGGCGTCCGCCGCCACATGGCAGCCGGCTCCGGTGCGGCGCTCCGCAGGAAACCACGCCGGCCGCCGCGCCGCGCCATGCACTGTGGGTTTCTTCCATTCAGGAGGCGCGTTGCGACCGCTGGGGTGGTGAGGAAAGTGTTGTCCGGGAAGGTTGCACTTGATGTTTAAAGTTTAAAGTACGCATGTATGTACTCGTATGTACTTGGCGCGACAGCCCGTGAAAGTGCTCAGGCGGCGTCCTTGCCTCGCATTAATGTACTTGTGATTAGTACGTAGGCATACCCACGCCATATTCCGGTCTTCTCAATTTGTGAAGTGAATTTTCTCATTGTCACACAGCAACATAAACTGGGACATTGCAAGGAAAACGCACACTATAGTCTTGGCTTGACCGGGAATCGAACTCGAGGCCGCCTAGTGAAAAGCAAGTACACTGACTAAAAGCTAGCCACGAGCCCGTTCAAGTTTAAATGCCAAGTAAAATCTGTTGCACTACATACGTGTTTCTGTACATTGAGACGCTCTATTAACAATAAAAAGAGAACATGAATATTCAAATAATTACATAAATGCATGGGTTACCATATGTGCTGAATAATTTGAGATGAATAAATATGTTTGTAATAAGTTTTGTACTTCTTCTTGGTCAATGACTCCCATCTCGAACAAGTTTTTCATCCAGTTTCTCTTGATCTATTGAGCAAATGTTGAAATGGCTTCTTGTTTTGCTTCTGGATAATTTCTCGGAAGCTTCCCGACGCGCACGTTTTGTTGAGCTTTGTTTTTAATGCTTGCAGGAGGAGAGGGAGGGCCGGGATGTTTATTTTATCAGCAATGCCATCAAATCAAATCTAATCTAATCTGTAATTCGGTTCCCGACGCCAATGCATTTTATTATTCGGTAGCAACGACGTTTAGTTTTCAAATATGGCCAGCCACGTTTGGTTGTATCTTAACTAATAATTCATGTATATATAGTAACTAAGTGGATTAGGATTTCCGGAGCCCAGAAAAGCGCGTGCCGAAATAGTTTTTACTGTTTAGACACTTCGTCAAAATTAAATAATTCAAATCCTTATTCTTTTACAGAAGCATGCCTCTGGCGAAGGAATGAAGCCGTTGGCTTTCCACCTCTTAAGTTTTGAGTTTCAAATCTCCATCGATTCGCGTGGAATGTGTGGTGGACAAAGCACGTTTATTACGGGTTTACTATCATTAAAATCATGTCAACGCCGTCAACGCTGTCATCGCCTTCAGCCACCAAAAAGCTTTCTTCCCAGGTACCGGCGAAAATGTTAAAGGAGTGTGAGGTGAATGGAAAAAAGAATGTTAAAGAATATATGAGAATCGCAATAAAGAGTCATTATTTCTAGCATTATGAGGCAGCGTTCGCATATTCTCTATCATACTCAGTGATTAGAAAAGTGTCAGAGGTTATGCTCATTGCCTGACATCTGCGGATACGCGCTTGTGGTAGTTTTATCTTCCCGATACTTTCTGTGGAGGAGAACCGGCCGGCTGGTAAGACTACATATGTTGTGTAAACGTTCCCATCATTGCAATAAGGGTGCGTTTGCAGGGATATGGATGAGGAAGGAAAATACCATGTTTGATCTTTGGTTCAGTGTAGTAACGATCCCGCCTCCATCTTGAATTGAACAATACTGCAAACCCACCACTCATCACACTCATTGCGAGATCTTGGCAGAATTATGATATTCATCTCAGAGAGTGTGGTGCCTGAAATTCGTCTTCCTAAGGATTTGACCTAAGGAATATATAGCATTTCGCTTCGTACAATATTTAGCTGAATGTAACATGCGGTCGGTTTAGTAGGTTAGTGGTTCAGGGAATACTAGGGAGTTAAACTAACTCATCCTCTTTCATAAGCTATTTCTATGAAGAGAAGAAGGGCATCATCTTCTCCTGCACTTAATGGATTAGACTAAAGTCTGTTCCGTCTTCACAAGTTTTCCTTCCATCGTTTTTTTTAGGGGGAGGGGTCTGCCTACGTCTCATCTTCCATGCGGTTAATTGAGTAAAGCTAATTTAGATAGACTTGTATTATTCATCCTGTGCGTGTGATTTTACCAGTTGTTTCGGTATTTAGTTATTTTGTTTCTAGTTCCTTCGGCATTTAGTTTTTCTCTAATCAACAGGGAAGTGGAAAGGATAATCTGTGATTCTCGGACTAGCAAACTGCGGGCGGAATGGATGCGATTTTCTAGGTGATGTGCCTTCACGGCATTGCGATCCGACAAACCATACATGCAACATATCCATTGGTTTGTTTACATTACATACATTATACTTCCTACAAACATAAACACAGCATACTGAGGATATCACAAAGCAGAGAAAAAATCTATCAGGTACGACTATGACTTAAGCCTGTGGAAAACAATTTGCATGTACTGAGAGGTACTGCTATCAACAATTGTATTCCCAGGGTGGCATCTCAAGTAAAAATTATAAGCAAGGTATTCGCATTGGAGTCCAGTGATCAAGACAATTACAACAATATTCATAAAAGTTCTGTAATTGAGTATTTCAGATTGCATTTTTTCCATTTTATATTGAATTTTCTCTCTTCTCTCTATTTTCTTCGCGTATTGGCCAACGCGGACCACGTGTGTATCCTGCTTCAGCAGGTGTGAGTACCTCTCTGGGGGAAGGGGTCAGCATTTTAGCCCCCAATGTTGTTAGCCCTGGGGGTATGGACGATGAGATGATGAAGATGGTGGTGATGGATGAAAGGTCGGCATACACATTAGACATATACAATTACACCCATGCCCGAGGCGGCACACGAACCCGCGGTCTACTGGTCTGTGACCGCTACGGCACTTCCGACCTAAGGATCTCGGCTATTTCTCCGGATCTTCTCTATATATGAAGAATTTATTACTGAAACTTTGACGTTGAGTTTTGTTACACCCGGTATGTGCATATGTAATTTATTATTTGGAACACGCGATTTAGAACTTAAGTAAAAACTGAAAATACTTCTGTGACAATATTTTCACAAGTATTTTACTTTGTATGAACTGTAATATTCCAATAATTCCTTGCGATAATACCACAGCGATTTTAGATTTGATTCATAGCGTCGTAACTCGCTAGATGTCCGCTATTGTAAAGTTTCCATTGTCAAGGGACGTACCAAGACCTGAGCAAATAAGACGTTAGGTCATCTCACGACTATCGCGAATTTTTTTCTTCCTTCAATGCGTCTTTTCCTTATGCCTCAAAGAACATCTAGGCACTTTGCCCTGACGACGCCATTTCCTTCCCGCGATCGGGTGCCTTGGGCTGAAAAGAACGACCAGGAGTGCTATCGTATTCGCAACGAATTTGCTGCTCTGCCGGGCTAAGCGGATTGCCTTTTGTGGACGGCCGTGGCGCGGCGCTGCGGGCGCCCCGCCAGATCGGAAGCCGCATTCGCCGACATTTCATTTGCGCACCCCGCCCGTCCCGTCCCGACCACCTCACCCCGTCCCGCCCACCTCACCCCACTCCGTTTTTTATCGCCTACTAACCCTGCTCCGCTCCGCCCCCGCCCGCTCCGCTCCTCCGCCCCCTCCGCCCACTCCGCCCCTCCGCCCCGCGCCCCGCTTCCGCCCCGCTTCGCCCCGCCTCCGCCCCGCTCGCCCGTTCCGCCTCCCGCTCCGCCCGCTCCGCCCGCTCCGCCCCGCTCGCCCGCTCCGCCCCGCTCCAGCCCGCTCCGCCCCGCTCGCCCCGCTCGCCCCGCTCCGCCCCGCTCCGCCCCGCTGCCCCGCTCCACCCGCTCCGCCCCGCGCCTCCGCCGCCGCTCCGCCCCGCTCCGCCCGCCGCGACGCGCTTCCCGCCCCGCCCGCCCGCTCCGCCCGGCCTCCGCCCCGCCTCCGCGCCGCGCTCCGTCGCCGCTCCCGCCCGCTCCGCCCCGCTCCGCCCCGCTCCGCCCCGCTCCGCCCCGCTCCGCCCCGCTCCGGCCCCCGCCTCCGCCCGCTCCGCCCCCGCCCCGCCCGCCCCCGCCGCACCTCGCCGCTCCCCGCCCCGCTCCGCCCCGCCCGCCCGTCCCCCGCTTCCGCCCCGCTCCGCCCGCTCCGCCCCGCTCCGCCCGCTCCGCCCGCTCCGCCCCGCTCCGCCCCGCTCGCCCCGGCTCCGCCCCGCTCACGCCCGCTCCGCCCCGCTCCGCCCCTGCTCCGCCCGCCGCCCGCTCCGCCCCCGCTCCGCCCCCTCCGCCGTCCGCCCCGCTCCGCCCGCTCCGGCCCGCTCCGCCCTCGCTCCGCCCCGCTCCGCCCGCTCCGCCCCGCTCACTGCTCACTGCTCACTGCTCACTGAAACTCTCAAGCTCTCCCTTCATCACCCGCCCCCTCTCGCTCTGCCCCACCATGCCACGTTCCACTCGGCAACTGCCCGCCATGTGCCCCTTTCCTCCACGCGTCTCCGACCTGTACCGCTTTTATGACACGGCTTCTCTCTTCTCCCCTAGACGTCCCGCAATGTTCAGCAGAACTATCGGAAGGGAATCCAGAAAGTTTCGAACAAAGAGCCGTATTTTCAGTCTCTTGAGACGTCCGATTGATTTATTACAATTTAAAATTAGATAATAAAATAAAATTATAAATATTATTTTTATTGTTATTTACGAATATTATTATGTATACATATTTTTGATGTTGATGATGGTATATATTTTTATCTAAAAAATTAGCGAATTGTGGGCGATCTCCTACTTTACTCCAAACACCAATTCCTAGCCACCTGTTACGGTAAACATTCCTTTCTCTCCACGTGCGTAACTCTAATCCTTGCTCTCTGTAAAAAATCTTTGGTGAATGAAGTGAATTCAGTACAATCATCTTTGACCTTCTTCCCTTTTCTCTGTCGTTTCACTTATCAAATATAGCATTATAATATTCAAAGTGCATGGTTCGATGTACACTGATATAACATTTACAACTTACACATGTTCTCTTTATTGCTTTGGTTCGTGTTCGAAAAAAAATATTAATTGATAAATGAGAAAAAATGCAAATACACTAAATATTATAATATTATTGAAATTAAGGACTTCCTTAATTATAATTGAAGATGGATATTTTGTTCCTCATTCAGCTTTCATATTACGATATTTTGGAATGTAATGGATATACGATCATTCGACGAAAATGTTTAGAATCCGTACCCTGAGTATCCAATACATAGTTCGTTTTCAATTTTTAAGTAGTAAGTAGTAATTAGAAGTATACCTACATGTAAGCGCATTATTTCGTCTCGTTAGTCAAATGCAAATGCGATTTCATTCAACTTCTTTTCCCGCACTATTCTTTGCATCTAAGGAACGCTATACGGGCATCCGGGTGTTGTTATTGCCCAGGCGTGCGGATGTTGTGCAAGACCTGCTTCCTGAGTATGGTCGACTTCAGCTGTCATGTCAACTTATATTTAGACTGAATAACCTTTGGGCTTCTTCGCTATTCCACGATTCCTTGCGGTCAATGCTTATTCTGTGCTGCGTAGGGCTGGGTTTTGTCAAAGATATCCACGAAGTGCTTGAATAAAGTTGTTTCACATTGTTGATTATTGTTGAATCAAATACGTACAGAAAGCTGTTGCGAAACCATTAAATACATAAAATGGTAAATCCATGAATACTATTCATTGTGTCATGGTTGCTTCTTAGTTAAGTATATTTTTGTCTCAGATACATTATTCACAATTGTGCTTGTTTTTGTACTGTGTTCAAAACACGTACTCATGAAAAACATTAACTCCAAAAACGTTCCGGTCCATCTTTGAGCAACGATTTTCTTCTAACCTCGAAGAAGAAAACAATAATTCATTTCTCCAGTTTCTTCCCTCTTTTATCGCGCATTTTATTGTCTTTTACGATCATAAGTCAAAGGTATCGAAGAAAGCAATTGCATCCAACAGCGCACTACAGTACTCCGTGTCGAAACATCCAGGACTCGACAAAGTGGTTTCAGCGCTCAACCGACTGCGGCTTCTGTCAACATGGCCAGCGGCGCCTTCCGTGACAGCATGCGCTCCTCCCAGGCGCCGGCGCGGAGGCGGCGGCGGCGAACGCGTTTTTCTCGCCGCTCGCTCGTTTTCTGTTAATGCACGGCCTCGGGCGGCCTTCGCGATGCCTCCGCCGCCGCCGCCGCCGGCAGTTGTTTGTTTCGCTGCGCACTGGTCGAGATTTTGAACGCAACCGCGCACAATGTTCGAAACTAACTCGGAAAGCACGAATTGTAATATTTTACTGATGTACTTATAATTGAATGTACAAGTAATAATGTTATATATTTAAATGAAACAAAAAAAGCTTGTGTTTCATTTCCTGTTATAAACACAAGTTTATTTCAAAATTTATTTTTATGGAACCAGATACTTGTATATCATTTGCAGTAGACTTATTATCAAGTACATTATAATAAACGTTTCATTGTGATTGCAAAGTCGACCTTCACATATCATATGAAGAAATGCATTTTTTAATTTTCTTATTCATTATAAATCTCTTCGCGCGGAGTGAAAATTACACCATTTGGTACCTTAGAAAAGTATATATTAAAGTTCATTAAAATTCCATTGCGCAAAACTTGGTCATTGGTTCACTTCATATTGTTTTAGGCAATAGAAGGAACCAATTTATTTTTTTCCTTTTACCTTCGTTGGAATTTGTTATGAGTTTCGGACCACTGTGTGGCATGGCTCGCTCTTTCGGCCGCTCGGCACACCACGATGCGCGTGCGGTCTCGTCGCCGCCTTGGAAACCAGAAATGACGCAACCTGGAAAAAAAAAGAAGAAGAAGAAAAAAGCATGTTGCTCTCCGTTGTGTTTTCTGAGCAAGTGTTTTAGCTCTGATGCGAAAATCAGACCAGAGTTGAATGCAGGCGACATTAGCCGGGAGTTATTCCATCCTCGGAGAGAGGAAGAAAGCAGTTTCGGATGTTTGTGTATGGCCGTAAATGATGTGCTCGTAATGGGTTGGTTGGAGAAATGCTACGATGAAGAGAAATGGTTTTCGGGGTAAGGTAAAAAGAAAGGAGTCTGTGGGTTTTAATTTTATTGATATTTTGAAAAGAACATACCTTTACTTGCTCTTTCAAACCTTTAAAAAAATGTGTCAGTGATATATTTACTGAAACTGATTTGAAAGTGTAACGATTGGGTACGATGGTCTTCCTCACAGTTCACGTTATTCCATTATTTTGAAATAGGGCACTATGCAGGTATTTTTAACGAACATTTTCAAAAAAGGTTTATCACGAAAAATGTTTCAAGAAAAAAGGGAAATATTTTCATAAAAAATCTGTTAACCTTAGGTTTTTAAATCATATATAAGATATATTAATTCTTATTTGTTTCAAATATTTTTTTAAAAACTTTTTCTTATTGTTTTCTGAAACTCAATTTGTACTCGATAGTCCTGCGCCTTCGTATGTGAAATCTCCCTTCTCCCCCCACTTGCCTCTTCCTCGGAAAGAATTCTAAATTAATGCCGTAAACATTTTTTTCTTTTCGAAATTGACGTATACGGTCGAACAGGTTCCCTAAAACAAGTTACTAAATCTCATCAATGACGATAAGTATTTCGCGGTATTTGGGGTTGCTACGTCGTAAATGGACGAGAAAACATGATTAGGAAGCATTATAAACAAAAATTGTTTCCCGATACCACTACACTGGGGTGGGTTGCTTTCAAGATTCGGTAGGGAACTCCACCGGATGCGAGTAAAATTAAATATCGTCTGATGGAATTGTGGCGCGCGTTTTTGAAGTCGTGGAAGGCTGGGATGGAAATGGAGCTGGGAAAGGGCTGGGCGTTCGAGTCGCAAATGAGATTTAGGCGCTGCAGGAGCGTCTTCTTCCTCTCTCCTCGGAGAGTATCGAGACTCCCGAATCGCATCGTGTTTCTTTTCTTTGGGCAAGTTCTTTCCGAAGAGCGATGGAGAAAATATCAGCCGCGAGAAAGCGAAATGTATGTTCAGATGATATATTTCTTTTTTTAAATCTGAGGAGATGGAAAAGAATATTCCAACAATATCCATGCTACATGAAACAAACGTAGGTATTACCTAGAAATGAAAATAACGTTTATCTGCAGAATGTTGGATTTTGGTTTATAGTACTGCTCTAATGTATTACTCTACTTAATTACTACTCTAATTTATCAATTTATATTGACACAATTTTATAAACGAAATAGTGGTTTTATGTTGAAAGAATATCCACGAATAAAAATAATTAAAATGTTTCTTAACAATATGGAATCCAAATGTTGTTAATATTCTTTTTGGAAAAGTAATTATATAAATGCTTATTTATTATATTTCATATAATATATTGGGAAATTCTATTTAAATATATTGCATTGGCTTTTTAAGAAGGCAATTATTGATATTTCACTTGAAACATTTTCTGAGAATTTTACCATCGAATACCTCTGTGTTCAACACGACGGTTTACTTGAAAACGTGCTGCGTCTCGTGTGAGATTGACCTGTTGTTACTGAAAAATGTGTTTTAGGACTTGTGTCGTTCTTGATGCAACTAAAAACTAGGGTGTTTATCTCACTTCAATGCCTGTTATATGACAAACAATTTAGAAAAAATACATAAAATTCTTTTCAAAGATCACGTTGGTATACGATTATTGCTGATCACTCTTTCAAAAAGAAGTGTAAGGAATAAATACTTGTCCATAATTTACATCAAGGGGCAATATCTACGTTTGGATTTGAAGTCATTATAGACACTGTATGAATAGCTGCACAAATATGTAGTCATTGAAATATAACTTTTATCATATAAAGCCGTTTTGTGCTCTGATTAGGGGTTTGTCAATTGTTTTATTATAAATGAGTAAAAACTAATCCTTACCATTTCATATAAAACCGCCTTTAGGTCTATTAAGTGAAATAAAATTTTACCATTTTGGAGATACATTTAAGCCACATGGTAACAGTTAATGTGCTTTTACCTTTGAGTGTTGTTTTTTTATTAATTCTTAAGTACTTATGCTTTAAAAGTTTTGCAATGGAGATAGATTGCAATGGATGTTTCCAAAGCAAGTTTTGCAATGGATGTTTCCAAAGTTGAATTAATATGAACTCTCTTCAAGTTTATTAAGAATTTATATGTTCTATCCTCGCTAAAGTGTACAACATAAACTTAATGGATTCTTTTCTTTTTCAGGTGAGTTATCTTGGCGTAGAAACTGTTGACAGCTGTGGTAAGTTTTGAAAAATTTTGTATGAAACATTTCTTGCAGCGTAATACGTTATACCCCTGAAGGAACCTACCACTTTGACCTGCAAAGGAATAATTCTATATACATGAATAAATTATATAATTACCTGAAACCACAAAACACATTGTGCACAAAACTCGTGAACTAATAGAATTGCTGGAAGTATCTTCCAGATCGTGAGAAAGCATTTAACATACAATATGAAATTGAATGAATTCTTTGTCTGAAGATGAAATATTGGATAGTCTGACTCTGAAAGATATTCTAAGGCACATTTAGTGTTGATCACTTGATCCTGTATGGCAACCATTACCCATTCTCTTTCGCCAAATAGATCACCATATCATAGTCAAGTGTTTGAGTCTTCTGAGTTTACATGAGGTTGTTTTAGAGACTTGCATGACGTCCATGGCGTTCTTTTGTTGACCACATTCTGCGAAGAAATGTCCATCTGTTCCTTGCTAAGGTTAAGAGGGGTTAATAGGGGTTCATTTATAATAATAAATGAAGAATATAAAGTTCTAACTTATGAATATATTTTTTTAAGTTCCAAATATGGGAAATATGTTGGTTTGCTTTTGTTGTTTTCTCTTTATGCTTTGATACATTAATTCGGCTTATATTTGGGGCCATTACTAACAACTTCAGCAAGAACCGTCCTTCCTATTACGATCTAAAGTATGAAGTGAATATCTCACCGAAAGGAGGAAGCCATGTGTAGGCATTAGCCCCATGAACTTTTTTTATTAAAAGTAAGTAGAGCAAACAATTATGGAAATGTTTGGATATGATAGTTTTTTTATAAATTTGAATAGTGATCCTTTATATAAAATCAGGATAACTCTGATCATGTGTAAAACTAAATTCTATAAAAGGACCGTTTCTTAGCATTTGGGGCTGAATTCGCAATTTTGTATTTTCTATCATTCTTGACAGTTTTCAACCAACATATACGCCCTTGTTTTTGTTCAAATATCATTCTATTACTTTTTAAAATTTTTAATCAAACGTTTTACATAATTTTCATTCTGTTACGTCGATCTTTAGGATACTTTGTAATCGATATATTAGAAGTACGACCACCATAACTCTTGTTCTTAATGCATAAACTCACTTTTAAAGAAATTCTTTGGTCATGTATGAACAAAATGACCCTCACTTTCAGTAACAATCGAAGAGATGTACATTTTAATTGCATTTATTTCACTAGGTATGATTACAGTAATGCGTGATAGTAAAAGGACAATCTGAAAAACCAAATACAATGTAATAATATTAATAATAATCCATATAAACGTGAATGAAGAGGTTTATTACAACAAAAAGAAAATGAAATGTTAATAAAACGATAGGGATTCCTGAATGGCCCAGAATTGTTTGCTCTTCTTTTCATTAATTGAAAGAAAGAAATGTTTAGATAATACTCCAATTATTGAAATTCAATAAGTGCTTTTCCCGTACCATTTTCGGTGTTTGTACTTTTATGGAATTGAAAACAAATTACAAGTAGCATCCGAAATCATTATTTCACCCCTCTTTGATACCGTTTTCAGCAAACCAGGAACGTCTGCAATCGACGTCCTAGCTAGTGCCGTTGGCGTCATCGCCTGATTCTTCGCAAAGTCCGAACGGCTCTTGAGCCACCTCATCGCACATAGTTGCTCCGAAGGCGGGGGAGGGCGGCGAAGGGGTGGGGGATGGAGCGGAGTGTGGGGAGAGGGAGAGGGTGGAGGGAGGTGTCTGGAGACTCGAGGTAGTGGAGCGCTCCGCGAATCAATTGTTCGACTTCTATCCCCTGGAGCCCCTAGCCGCCTCCCGCTGAAGTTAGTTCGCCCGATAAGCTCCCATAGGGCTAGGAGAGTGAAGAGGGTGGGGAGGGTAAGGGGAGGAGAGTGAGGGAGGGGGAGGGAGAGGGGCTCACCAGCCACAGGACCGTTGCGTTCCCCGCGGTCGCCCGATGCTCGTGCAGGAGTTTCTAAAGATGACGTATTGTCGTCCTCATCGAACCCACTTTTTGAGACCTTGCGAACTTGACCGGAAAACCTTAAAGTCCCTTTACAAGACACCCATTCCATCCGTATTTATATTTGCAGACGGTGAACGTACGCTTTATGGTTTGGTTTCTCATTGGAACCATTTGTTATGTTTGTTTTTATTATTTTTATCACTTTTAATGAAAACGTATTTCACTTCGACAGCATGCTTTGGCAACGACATTACACGTAAAGGAATTATTGAAACTATAAATATATCTTAAAGAAACATTACAAGCATGCAGAACTTATTTTGTTTTCAATATTGTTTTTCGTAAAAAAGAACGTATTTACATGATCTAACATATTTTCTTCGAAAACGCAATTTGAATTAGGTAAACAATACACAGTCAGAAAATAACTTTGAATGCCAAATGCTCGAATTCGAATGCAGCAAAAATAATCCTTTACGAAGAAGGAACGTTTATCAAGAGTTTTACGTATTTTGAGTATTTGTGATGTAATTCGCAACGCAAACAGGTCTAACATTTTTATTGAACTATTTCCTTTTATGTTGTGGTATTTTTATTTTTGCTTATATATATTTTAAACAATATAAACTGTAGAACGTATTTTTTTCTTTTTTGCTTACAACTAAAAAAATTGTATATCCTATATGTAAATTTCATGCGAACCAGTACGCAACTTCGCTGTTTCTCGCGCGTTTGACATGAGAAAAGGCCAGAGAGGGCGTCATTGCGCCTGTTTAGAGATGCAACGCTTGGCGCATGACTCACTGATGCTTCGCGCGTTGCGTTTCCCCTGCGTGTCGCAACTGCGCTCGCTTCGTCACAGCAACGATTGGGAAAGGTTTTGGTGTGGGTAAACGAACGAGTAACGTACGCCGACGGGATGTTAATGTCTTTAAAATTTAATGTTATTGTCAGGAGTATAAGTTGTCACCAAATATATCTACTCTCTTTTCTTTGCATATGAGTGCACTCTCTTCAAACGTTGATTTTTATTTCCCCCCCCCCATGATTGTTAGACCTTGTCCTGGTGTGGACAAGGTCCTATTATAAACATTCATAAATTATGAGTGGTACTAAGTAAAATGTTTAGAAGTAGTGAAATATTGGAAATCGGGCAGTAACTTTTTCTCCACTTTAAATTTTACGTGAAATACCGTTAAAGCCCTTTTTATGTTTAGAGGTGAAATGAAGAGTGGACTTTACTGTCACTAATGAATGGATGCATAAGACAACTCTATGGTTGACGACAAGACAATGTTTCGATCCTGCACAGATATAAATATTTTCACGAATGATGCTCTGCAAAAATTGACATTTTTCAATACCTGTCATTTATAAACATGCATTTTTTCATAAGATATCCTGATGCAGGGTACGTTCTAGATAGCCGACATCGTTCCAAGGGAAGTTTATTTTTTAATCACGTTCTCATCCACTCTCGCGAAACAAGCTCCCAAATCTCCACTTCGCGACTCGACTTCCCACGCAGGTCCGTCGAGGTGTCGATTGATCAGAATTAATTATCGACTTCCGCTAAAGGTGAGAGGTGACTTCGCTTTCCCTTCCAGCTGCTTGTTGTGTAGGTGAGCGAATGGCACACGGCGGTGCGAGACGGCGCGACGCGACGCACTTCAAAGACCGTGGGACCCGGCTAGCTTCCCGGCCTACTCTCGCTCGGCGGCAGAAGCTCGGAAATTAATTCCGTGAAGCGGTCGCGCGCTCGCGGGCGGGAGGGCGGGCGGGCGCAGGCGTTTGTTCTGACGTGAGCGAACGTAAGACCAGGGCGCGCTTCAATCGGCGGGCGACGCGACGGCTTCTCCGAAAGGGCCCCTCGCTGCTCGCCCGCCTGCTTCGGCGAATGGCCTCCACGTGGACAAGGGCGCGTGCGAGAGAGAGGGGGGGAGGGAGAGAGAGAGAGAGAGAGAGAGAGAGAGACACGGTCGAAAGAGTCGGCTACATCGAAGTGATGAAGTGATCGGATCAGAAGTCTGCTGTTATTGGCGGAAAGGTCGTTCTGAGTCCGGGCTGGCTTTAACGATTCCGGAGGATTTTTAAATTTCGCGTGGGGTTCCGTGAATGAGCGGGACTTCTCGGAATTGTTTCTTGCATTGACTGTTATTGAGAGAAAGCTATTTCTGCATCCTTTGCGATAACAATAATTTGTTGTTCACGATTAATTTGCTTCATTTTGCTGCTTGACGAAATGATTCCCCCACTCCCTTTAGTGCCTATTAAAGTTTAAAAATATTTCTCGCATTCATCTATAATGCATTGCTGTATTTTCTTTTCCATTGTCTCTTTTAGACAAGAGGAAATAATATCTCAGAATGAATGTAAACAAATATATATGTGATGTGGTTATGTGATATGGTTCAATAATTATAGAATTACACTGCATACGAGTATATTAATTCTCAGTATACACTCAAGAGTTCTTAAAATGAGATATTTACATGAAATAGTTAACGTAATGAGCAATTTAAAATTAATTTAACATGTATTGAAATATTATATAAAACATTAAACGCAAACAGTTCGTGGAAAGCTTTACAATGTCAGGGACACGTATATTCATTAAAAACGAAGTCCATCGAATTTTCCACTCCTTCTAACGAAATCTTGTGAGGGAATCGGATTTCGTGTACACGAACTCAAGGAGAAAACAGTTTTCGTGGGCCCTCCTCGTTTACTCTCGTAAAGCCCTCGTGGCAGTAATAAACATCTCTGTGGTGGTTGCAGTGCAGCTATTCCTGGAGTTCGCGAGTCCACTGTGGAGCTGCGCTTGAAAATAACAAACGAGGGCGAGTGCGTGCTGCTTGGGCTGCTAGTTATTTTTACTTCTCGAGTGTGTTGGATAGAAAAGAAACCACGAGTTTATGAAAAGTGGGAATTGGTGAGTTCTATATGAATTGGCTAGTTTAGAAGTTTGTCTATTACGAAAGATTTCTGAAGGGAATACTGGTGCAGCACTGCAATAACAAAATTTCTCATGCATGATTCGGGTTTAGATTAAAGTGAAAGCGGCTGGTCGCAATTAACATGCATGTCAGTTTCATACTTTCTGTCTCTATGCAATGGACTTATTCGACAATACAATGAACATATTTCAATTTTTTTTAAATTACAATAATTCTAGAACGTTTATAATGCAACGAAAGTTTGAAAATGCAGGTGGTGTATTTATCGTTTTTTCATTTGTGTCCCCAAATCCGGTGTAATTGATAAAACATCCTCACATTGCGAGTTTTATGAGGTATTTCTGAAAAATTTGCCCCCGTCCTTTTGGAAGTAAAAGCTACGTCATTTGTTGTAACATTCATATTTTCCTGCCTCATTCATATTAAATGCCGCTTTAATAGAACCAATAAAGGAAAGAGACACACGAGGTGTCAGTGACATTGCTGACTAGTACGCAATGACGCGTAAACAGAAAATAATTTCACGGTTAAGTTCTCCTTTCAAGCAGCAGGAAAGGCCAGAAAAACAACTCGAAACAATTTCTGCGCAGAGGAACACGTGTGGCTGGACGTCTTTTTCAAGAAACCGCGGGCCGGAAGTAGTTACGCATTGGAGACACGTCTGCGGCTCCCAAATATCGCGTTCCTCTGCCGCCCTCGTCCTGCTTCTGCGGCACGTTGGAGGCTCACATCTTCTCCCGGCTGCGGCATGCGCCACAAACATCTCTTCCGCGCCTGGCCGGCCCACGCTCCCCCACGCACACGACTCCCGCCCCGATGGGCGGGGCGATAAGGAATGGGGATGAGCAGGACGGTAAAGACAGAGTAAATGAAGACGAACGGGTAGGGACAGGGCAAAAAATATCAGGGCGAGTATGAACGGGTTCGAGTAAGGCCGAAGCGGGTAAGGCCGGAGCCTGATAAGGCCGGAGCGGGTAAGGACGGAGCGGGGTAAGGACGGCGCGGGTAAGGACGGAGCGGGTAAGGCCGGAAACGGATAAAGGCCGAAGCGGGTAAGGCCGAAGCGGTAAGGACGGAGCGGGTAAGGACGGAGCGGGGGCGTAAGGACGGAGCGGGTATAAGGACGGAGCGGGTAAGGACGGAGCGGGTAAGGCCGGAACGGATAAGGCCGAAAGCGGGTAAGGCCGAAGCGGGTAAGGACGGAGCGGGTAAGGACGGAACGGGGTAAGGCCGGAGCGGCTAAGAGGCGGAGCGGCTAAGGCCGGACGGGTAAGGCCGGACGGATAAGGCCGAAGCGGGTAAGGCGAAGCGGGTAAGGACGGCAGCGGGTAAGGACGGAGCGGGGTAAAGGAACGGGAAGCGGGGTTAAGGACGGAGCGGGTAAGACGGAGCGGGTAAGGACGGAAGCGGGTAAGGACGGGAGCGGGTAAGGACGGAGCGGATAAGGCCGAGCGGGTAAGGCCGAAGCGGGTTAAGGACGGAGCGGTAAGGACGAGCGGGGTAAGGACGGAAGCGGGTAAGACGGAGCGGGTAAGGCCGGGAACGGATAAGGCCGAAGCGGGTAAGGCCGAAGCGGGTAAGGACGGAGCGGGTAAGGACGCGAGCGGGTAAGGCCGAGCGGGTAAGGACGGAGCGGTAGGACGGAGCAAGGTAAGGAACGGAGCGGGTAAGGGACGGAGCGGGTAAGGACGTAGTAGGTAAGGACAGAGCGGGTAAGGGTGGAGCGGATAAGGAGGGAGATGGTAAGGACGGTGCAGAAAAGGACGGAGTGAGACTGGAGTGGGCCGGGTTTTGGGTGGAGCAGGCAGGGGCGACAGAATGGATGTCGGAGGCAACGGAGAAGAAACGGTGCGGAGCGAAGAGTTGGAGACATCGCGAAGCCAGAAGGGGAGAAAGCGCAGGGAACGTGGGAAGACAAGGAGACAATGAGTGGGGTACAAGACGGGGAGCCGATCATTAAGGGGCAAGGCGAGGTGGCATTGAGCTTGGGGAGGGTGTAATGTTTCACAGGATACCACCGTAGCCTAGAGTATTCGCGACATAACACACCACTAGCAATATTTTTTATTCTTTCTCCCGACTCTTTTAAAAAATAATTCGGTATCTTATTTTCAGGTTTTGTTTTCACATCAGTGGGAGTCTCAAAACTTTCAATGGAATAACCACAAAGCTGCTCGCGAACAACTTTAAATTAATCAATTACATTTAACTATTAATTTGACATTACTAATTAAATATAACCATTTAAAGTTTATTCCAGATCTTTCAACTTAAGACTATCCTCC
>BOPP01000017.1:4675625-4704083 GCA_017312745.1 Gryllus bimaculatus
CGACGAGATGCAAGGGGAACGAAGAAACGGACCCGAGTGCACGTGTAGTTCCGGCGGGAACTTGCACAGTGATCAGCGAGAAAGCCACGATATTACTCTGAGACAGAATATTGCCGTCTCACATGGTATTAAAAACAATGTTATTCACAAGAATTTCAGTGTAATAAGAGTGACCTCTTGTGTCAAGAAATATCTGCAGAATTCACATGCTACTTTAATATTTTATTTATTACCCACTTTCCTTTTTGCGATTTCTTGCCAGAATCTTTTGTTTTCCCGGCTCTGCGAGAATGCTGCTCCTCTTTTCTTCCTTGTATGGCCTTGTACCTCCGTTCGATTTCTCGCGCGCTCCCGCAATATTATGTCATTAGTCTCACGGTGTGAGAGGAGAGGTAGTTGGAGCTAGCCACTGACAGATATCTCTTTTACTCCCTCTCTCTCGATCAAAAAATATATTATTCTTCTAACTTGGCTCTACCTCCCTCAAACTCATTCCATACCTCTCCAGCTCCAATTTTCCCCACCTTCACCTCCCGTGATTCAGCACAGCTCTCCAGTGTTTTGATTTTTCGTGTTCTCCTGCCACGTCCTTCAGATACTTCACGAGTTCATGTCGCCTCGCTCATTAAAGCCCCCCCCCTATAGAGCGATTCGCCATTTTATCTGTTATTAGGTTTCGGGAGGGGTGTGTCACCACAAAACTGAACATACTTTATATGGTTTGTTATGTTTGGTCCCGCGCGGAGCGTCTCCAAACAAGTACTTATTTTATCTACCCTTCGCGGAAGTTATATTCTGTCATAATAGTTTTTCTCATCTTTTGCTCACTTCTCGTACTCTCGTATGTTTGTTCAATCTTGCAATTACCCTCTTATCTTGTTCATCTTGATGTATTATATTTTATCCTTCCTAGAATTCTATATTTTCGATTTATTCCCCCCGCACAATTATTAGTATTAATATCATAAAACTTTGAGTACTCTCTGGTCCTACTGGGAATTGTGATGTTTCCTGCCTTTTTTTTTCATCCATCTGTGAACACCTACCACTACTATTTAACGGGGCTTAATATATTGTTGATGTATTTTATTAATTAACCCACCCACCACCCTCTGTTACTCACGCTGTGGGCTTTATTAGGTATTTAATCGTTATATTAACATCCTTTGTTCCTTTAAATTTATGTATCTCTCGTATTATCTCGCTCCCCCCGCCTTTCATACTGCTATCTAATATAGTCTGTTTATCCCCCTTATTTTTATATTATTTCCCCGGTCCCTTACTCATGCTCACTTTTCACGCCTTGGAGGACTCTTTTTACCGGTTCTCGATTGTGTTTTTCGATTGTTCCCTGATCGGAGGGTTAATTTTCTGGGGGGTGGCCCCTTATTGCTTACGGGGTAGAGAGCGTGTGCCGAGTTACAGTTTTCACTTGTTCTGATTTAACCCTGTATTCGGAGATGCAGGTTGGCTATCCCTCCCCGATTGATAATTTTTTCCTCGCTCCCTCAATTACCCCACCAAGGTGTTTAACCCGCGGCGGCACGTTTCCGGCCGGCACTTCCGTGCACAACACACACCGCCGGCACCCGCCCCTGACCCCCTTTTTCCCGTTTTTCCCGGGGCGGTCTCGTTCCGCCCCCTCCTGCTACCAGACTCCGGCGCTTATGGTCGTGTTTCATTTTTTTTTCTAACTTTTCCCCCCCCCTCCAACCGGCGTTTGTGCTCTATTTCTCTACATCTTTTTGTCTGGCCCTTTTTCCCTCTTTCCCCCCCAACCTCTGGTGGGGGGGGGGGCTTGCCCCTATTTTCCCTGGGGGCTCCCTTCTCACAAACCCACTTAGTCCCTCCTACAATGCTGCCCGGGAGCTACCATTCTAACACGTCATGACGGAGCTAAAAGAGGCCCTTGTATTTATCGTCCGGACACCGCCCTGGTTGCCCGCCATGATTGGAGTATATCTGTGATGGGCGCGGAAAGGAGGTCTGCGCGTGCAACAGCCGAAAAACGCTGGGATTGCCGCGTGTGCGCACGCTCACGGATCCTGCGACCGCTCATTTCTTAACCGCGCGGTTTTGTCCACCCCCCGAGAAGAAACAGACTCCCGATTGATAAAATAAAAAAAACGCCATAGACAATACACTATCTTTATTCGAAGAAAATTTGGGTTTTTTTTTCCGGCCCGAGTGAGACTTTCAATCAATGAGGTAGCCACCCCCTTCGGACCCCCCAATAAAGCTATATGGGACTAGGGGGTTTCCTTTTTTTTTTATTTTCCCCTACCAATAACTCAATTCTTCACTCGGCCCTGTTTATCACCCACAAGGATTGCCGCCAACACCTCGCTTTTTTCACTTACTTAAAATGTATTGCCCTTTACTGTGTTATGGTTGGCACGACGCATGGGTCGCCGTCTGGGGGGTGCTCCCGTCTCTTGTCAGTGTAGTAGGCGTGTAGGAGAGGGGGTGCGGACGGCCTGAAGGATAGTCGACCAAAGGGGCTTACTTTCGGGCTTTTTTGGTTTCCGCCTGGGGCATTCCCTGGGTCGTGCGTGGCCCGGCCCATCTCTATTGATTACGGGGAAACAAAGTTTACGCGAGTTAGAGTGCGGCGGGGCCGGTGGGTATGTGCTTGTCGAGGGACGGACGACGCTGGTTGTGTCAGTCTATTGTGTGTGTACGGGGTGTCCGGGTGTGCAGATAACGTGCTGGAGAAGGTCTCGCCTGGTCCGCGGTGGACTTCTGTTGCGGGTCGGAATATTAGATATGCCTGGGGGTGGCGGGTCTGGAGCGGATTTTTTTTCCTTCACGGGTTTTCGGGGGCTTTTTTGTTTGTTCTTAAGTGTTGTTTCACCTTGCTTTTGTTGTTGGCTGTGTGTGTTGTGTGTATCCTTAATTTTTTTTCTCGTTGTAGCGGTACGGGCGTGTCGCTTGAGCTGGTCCCGCGGGAGGGGTCGCGGGGTTTTGTTGCTCGCGTGAGGACCGAGCATGCAGATCGGAGTGCTAGTTTCAATGTTGAATGAGTAGTGATAAGACAAAAGGAGTGCGAAGCGATGCTCCGCTACCATGTTTATTTTTTTGGGTCGCCGGTTAATGTGATAGGGGGTTTTTTGCGGGGCGCCGGGTCCTGTGTCTCCGTAGGGGTGCTCTGTGTCATTAAGAGGCGCCCGCTAACGACGCGGGCTGTCGGTTTTTGGCCAAGGATCGGGAGCGCCCAGAACAAGTGTGCTTGTATTTTGGTCTGAAAACCCTCGAATTTATCCCTTGGGGGGATTTTGATCTATTTTTTCCCCCAAAACAATCTGGCCCCCCCCAAACCGCTGTTGCCGGGCAGCCTTTTTCCTGTTTTTAACATTCCAGAGAATTGTGATTGGAAACCCGGCGGGCTTTGGGCGGGGCGGGGGCGGCGGGGACGTTCCGCTTGTTGCCCCCCCGCCTTTGGTGCGGCTTTGTTTCAATATTGCGTGATTTCCGCCTTTTGCGCCGGGCTTTCTGTGTCCAGCGTCCGGGTTTAGCGGGAACCCGCTATTAGCCGGGGACCGGCTTCCCCGTCCCGCCTTTCCGGCCGGGTTTTTCGTAATTATGCGTTGGAGGGGGCCCGGTTTGTTTTCGTTTCTACCCGCGGCTGTGGCTCGACCCCCGGTGGTTTGTACATGGCGGGGGCGGTAGCGGGTTTTCTCGCTTTACGTTCTTTTTTCGTCCCCCTGGTCGTCTGGTATGTCGCGTTTAGCTTTCGACCTCCCCCGGCCCGAAGCTTCGCCCCTCCGTGGGGCAGGCGTGACCACACCCCCAAACACCCAACGAGGAATCGACATCCCAGCACTGTGGAACGCAGAAAGGATGTGCGCATATGTCCCTTTCGCTCGCGCGCCCCGCACACGGTCATTGCACCTCTATGTGTAAATTTTAACTGTCTCCAAGGCCCCCTTTGTTTGTGCGCTGGCTGATTGCGGACGCAGTTTTCGGCATGTCGCAGGGTGTGATTATTTTCCCTCTATGTCGTGTGCAAATTTGTTATCCCGATATTATTGTGTGCTTACGCCCACACAGGGAAGCGAGCGGGTCACTCTGTGCTTTTTTTTTGTCACTATCAATAAATTCATGTAATGGTCTCGGAATTTGAATTAATCCCCAACATGTGGGAAAGTGGGTGAACGAGTGTAGGTGGGGGAAACGGGGAATGCCAGTTTTTTACAGATATATGATATGTTTCAGTTGTGGGACATTGTTTGTTATAATATTTGGGGTTTTGCGGATTTGGTTATTTATAAAAACAAATGAAAACAATTATACATACATCGTAGGGCTTTTCATCGGGACGGGTTTTTGTCTTTATCAGATATTTATGATTGTTGTCACAGGTATTGTAGGTCGGTGGATTCCAACCGAGAAGAACTGAAAATCCCAACGATGAAACCACGCTTTGTCTACCCGTCTGGACACACGGCCCTACAATATCCCAGGAAAGATCTAACGATAATACAAAATAAATAGAAACGAGGTTGCAGACATTAAGTTGACAACCCAATGGGGAGAATTAATTAAACAAAATGATAAATACCCAATAAATAAGAAAAACATTATCAGAATGTATTCTGTTAAGAGTGCAATTTAAATTTCCTTTTCAAAATATGTATGCGGCATGCAATAAATTTTATTATATTAGACCCACAATAGATTATAGACTTCTTTTCCATTTATAATATGAATTATGTGTGTGGTATCAGATACGCATTATTCGCTGCTCCAGCACCAGATGAAGTGTTAAAGCTATTCTCTTTGTATAAGAACAAAAAAAATAATAAAACTAACAAAAGTAAAGACCTCCGACACTTGTTCTTTCTATTAAATAGTGCTTGCCATGAGGTGTAATTTACTCCTTTGGTCCTTAACCAAATAATTGTACTTTTGTAAAACTCCGATTTACAAAAAACATTATATTGTATGTTTGCGCCCCATTTTTTGTGGGATGTTATTATAATTTTATGTGCCCATCCGAGAAATTACATTTGCGTGCCATATCGTCAATAGGTTACAAAATTTATGTATGTGTTTTTTATTTCTCTTGGAATGGTTCCGCCATACTTTCTTCGCGTCCCTCTTTTTTTTGGCTTCACTTCAGGATATCTTAATTGTTTATCTTCCTTCCAGAAGGCAGTGCTAATACTTAGACATATAACTAATTCAATTGAGTGATTAAACACATTTGGTTTGTTTCTAGTGTTTTTGTTGGAGTAACTCACGAGTATTAGATACCTAAGAAGAAAACAACAGGACCTTGACCATAGTTATAATACATCTGTTTTTATTATAAAAGTCGTGCAGAAAACTAAGCGAATACATCTAGATTTATTACTTTAAATCTAGATAATGATTTCTTTTTAATACCCTTTAATATTTGACTGTTAAATTATCTTTTTTTCTTGGTTTTTATATTATTATATCATTTTTAGAAATAACAAAATTTATCATTGTTTATATAAAATAGTAATATTAGGTGGTATAATAATTAAGTAAAAATATGATACCCTCGGTAACAACGTACTAAGATTAAGTATTTTTCAAATAAAAAGATACTTTTAAGGTATCTTTATATCATAACTTTAATATATACCCATTACCTGCAAATAACTTTTTCACATATTCAAATTGTTAGTATTTATATCACAAATTTGTTTACGTTCTCCTCTCCCTCCCAACTCATCAGGTCTATACTTTTGGTTATATTTTTCTTTTATAAATTCCCGCCTTCGGTACTCTTCAATTAAATTTTGATTGCTCATTATAGCCAGAAAAGTATAATCATCCGAAATATATAATAAGGAGGAGGGGGCGCGACGTATATTTTTATGGTTCATTTTCTAATATGATTAAAAATTGTTGGTCTCTAACGTGTAATATCTATGAGTTATCAATATGTCTTCAAAATGTATCACTTATTTTTGACAGCCAAGGAGTGAAACTTCTTTACTTATTTTTTTATTTTTTCGTTGTGGATCACAAAATCTTTTTGCTCTAGACATCTCAACAATCTTAGGTGCTTACCGAAGGACGAGGCTTAGCAAATAAGGTGTTATTAATCAAGAAAAATTTTAGAATGAAATAACGGTTATTGCGTTGATTTTTATATCAGAATACAAAATAGAGAGGTTTTAGAAATACGACAATGGTTGTTAGAATTGTAGTAATTATATTTCGGCTTATCTTGATAAAACAAAAGGTGTTAACAAGAAAACTTATATATATATTTATAAACAGAAATGATTTGGACGAATAAACCTCGCCAATACGAAACCCAGCGAGTAGAGTTCCACTCTTGCTTGTAGAAATAGTAGCAGTCGTGTCGTTGTTTACGTGTATATGGCAGTCGATTCGACGTCAGACAGCAGCAAAAGAAATAAAAAAGAAAATCAACGCCACAAAATAAAATTGTGTCACTTTTCTCTGTGCATAGTGTGCGACCCTAGATTAACTGTGGTGGTCCAAAACCTAAAAAAGACACAATAAATGTCTCTAAAAGGCGCTCGTTGTGCGGCTTGTGTGTACAGACCAGGCCAGATGAAAAGTAATTTTGCGGAAACACCGCTTCCCAACGGGAATACACAAGGTTGAGTCCGGTCTCTGAGGGAGAAAGGCAGGTAAGATAGGCAATGGAGAATTGGAAGTAAGGATGAGGGGAAAAAGAACGGGAAAACTTTTTAAATTATTTGTAAGAATGGGCCTGAAGTTTTTTTTGTATTTTCCCGGGAAGAAGGGGCGTAAAGAGAATTAAAGAGCTGTTTTCAAGAGAGCAGCATAGGACGATCTTATATATTTGAGAAGTTATGTGGGTTCTATATGCGTGGAGTTTTTGTATATAGGGAAAATGCTAAAAAGCTTGTAATTAAGCAGAAGAAGGGAGAAGAGGGCCCAATGTTGTTTGAGTACATTATTGGGAAGAACATATGAAGGAGTATATTTGGCCGGAACAAAAGGATGAGAACAATTTTGTCCGCCCCCCCCCACAAAGCACGCACGCACTCCCCCCCGGGCCGTTTCTCTTAAGTCCCCCAAACTAGAGGGGATGAGAGGAAAAGAAAACGAACATTTAGTCGGCCCCGGCACAGCCGCAAACGGGAATGGTTTGAGGTACAGGCGGCAAGAGACGGAGAGGTGTGCTGCAGGTCGCGCGGTATATGGTGTCCAAGCGACACGACAGGAAGGAAGGGGTCGGTGTGTGGGAATTGGCCTTGGTTTTGTGTCCCCGATAGTGTAATAGATAGTATGGGATAAACGGAGCAGGGGAAGCGGAGGGAAGGGGGGCGGCGGTGATTCCGGGAGCGACCGCCCGATGATAAGTAATGAGAGCAAAAGGGCGAGTTTGGATTAAAAAGACGAGGTGGCAGGAACAAAGAGTTCCCCGCCCCCCGGGCGTGTCTTTCAAGAAAAAAAAAGGACGAGGAAAAGAAATGAAAATAAGAATGTGGATATGTACAAACCCAAAGAGAACTTTCTATTCCGGGTTGGGGCCGCGGGCTTTTTTAAAACCTCCCCCACGCGGGTCTGCGGAAAGGAACCCCCCAAATTGTTCCGACCCGCCGCGCCCCGGCGTTATTCTTTCGGGCAGCCGGGAATAGGTTCGATGTTTCCTGAACGAAGAGTTGTTGGGTAGTTAGAGGTTGCGACGCGAGCGGGCAGCCGCTTTCTTCTGAATTTGTTTTGAAGCTTTGGCATGGACCGCGCCCGAGCAGCGCCCGGGCCGGGAGCCGGGTCCCTGTGTGGTTGTTGCGTTAGATCAGCAAGGATACCAGGAGGCAGGAAAGAGAGATATACATCGGCCAGCCCAATTATCCGCTGGCAATTTTTGTGCCATTGTAGTTGGTGTCCCGTTGATGATGGCGGCGCTTGCGGGAGGAGTTGTAGTACGGCCTTCCCCGCCCGGCGGGCTCTTCCCCCCCCCAAAACATGACTATAGTTGCCGGGACCCATGAGTGCCAATTTACCCGAACAGACGGGACGCGCGGCGCCCGGCGGCGCGCATCCAACGAGAGACCGCCCCACCCCTTCCCCCCGCCCACAGTCCCCTTCCCGTCCCCGTCGGCCGACGAAACTGCATCCCAATGAAACGCCCTCCCGCCGGTGCCCGCGATGCCAAGGCCACGGCCCCGGCCGGAAGGTGTGAGGTAATCGACGGGCTCAGAGGCGTAGGAGTAGCCGGCGGCCCCAAACGAAAGGAAAAAAGTCGTCGACTTTCTCTTGAAAGAGCAGCGATTCCACTTAACCTTTTCAGGCCCGGACGCCGCTTGAAATGGAGGCAAACCAGACCTGGGAGACTGACACCCCGTGCGACTGGTGGAGTCCAGTGCACTTAAGAGGACGGTCGTGTGTGTGGAATGTTATCTTGTGCCAACCTTGCTGTCCAATATAATAGACATAGCCTTTTATATCAGCTAGAATCCTAAAAAATATTCCAATAATAGTTTGAGTTATTTCCCGAACTAAGCATTTCTACATATAAAGTTTTTTCAAGAGATCTCGAATCTTCTATTTGTATACTAATAAACATCTTTAAAAAGTATTGATGGTTGTAAGCATATACATCACATTTTTTAATACGTTTTCGATAGCCACAGTGCCACGAAAGTTCAACGAAGTTTAAGACAATAGAAAAATTTAAAAAAAAATACGTCAATGTAAATGAGAAACCAGCGAACGGAAAAAGTAATCAATGTGGGATATTCAATACTTGATTGTACGGTTTTGTAAACTTAAAGTTTTGAAAAATATTAATGGTGAGATTAATATCTAGTTAAATTAACAAGATATTACAGTAAAGACAAAAATTCTCGTCAGTAATGTACGTCACAAAAACTAGAACAAACAGAACTAGTACCTGACAGAATATATCTGAGAATGCAAAGAAGTGCGATCCAGAATTCTGATCTGTTGACGCAATGTGACAACATCACAAATGGCACCAAAGTTGTATGTAATATGGCATACCTTAAAACAGGTTGTTTCACAAAACACTACTAATCAACAAATAGAATGAAAACTGAGTAATGTAGTCTGATGTTCATTCGATATGATTGTAGGGTTTTGAATCGTTGTACGAAGACTACCTGTTGAAACATCGCAAACCCCAATAAAACGATCGAAATGCGTCTGTGGGAACTATCGAAAAATGCGTAAAAACAGACCTACGGAAAGCGGAAATGAGAACAGGGAACGGAAAGGGGCTGGAAATAATAAAGAAGACGTGGAGCACTGTCAGTTCAGGAAGTGCGAGTATGCAACACGGAACCAGTAAGGAAACGCCACGGAGCAACGAAACAAACGGGCCAACGATAGCCGGCCGAGGTGACCGGGGAGCCGTCGTTATAGCGTTCGTCACACATCGAGGGACAGGAAGTGCTTGAAAGAGATCCAAGTGACAAGGATCCTCAGCGCGGTTATGCTGATTAAACAGAAGCGACAGCCGGTGCAGATAGTGATAAAAACAAGGGATAAATCGAGTAAACTAGCAGGCAGGCGACGTCTAGCGCTTTATGAGACCCAGAGAACGGGCGCAAACTAAACGACCAAATACTGTCGATTGGCTGGATGTTACGACGCGACAGCGAGCGACAGATAGGAGCAAGTGAACCACACTAAGAAGCGACCCGATGAGAAAATCCGCCACGCCCATGCGAAGAGGCGGACGGCAAGACGACGACGTACCCACCGAGCGCTCGTAGTGGCCGGGAGCGCGGAAGGCGAAGTGGCTGGCGCCCCCCACCCGCGCGCCCCGAGCGCCGCCGGCAAATGCAATTGTGAAAGGGCGCAGCGAGCCGGAGAGAAAACAAGCCAACTTTTTGGCGGCGGCCAGCCCGCGGGAGCAATTTAGTTTCGGGACGCAGCCCGCCGGCAAGCGCGCTCCGGCACTCCGCGAAAGGCGGGAAGTAGCGATGGTCGGGGGCCGCAGGTTGTCTGATGGGCGCGGAATGGCAAGCAGCAGAGTGGAAAGGAGGCCAGAGTTACGCGTGTGGGAAGTTAGGGAAGACAAGAGGCGTTGGACGGCGGAAACGGAAAACCGGAAGGTCAGGGCGGCCTCACCCGACCGCGGAATGACAGGGGGGGGACGAGCTAAAAGATGCCGAAAAGAGGCCGAGACCGGGGAGGTAGGACAGTGAGATTAGTATGTGGAAGCTAGAGAGGCGGGAGGAAAGAGCGTGGAGGGTGGTAGAGCCAAGGGGCAGTGAAGAGATAGGGCGAGAGCGATGATGCGGGAAGACAGGACGGACAGATGACAGGGGGGAGAAACAGGACGTAGAGAAGACGGCGCGGGAGACAGGGCCCGATTGACTGGGTTGGGCAGACTGGCGGGGAAGCCGGGGCGAACGGGGGATGGCAGGGTACTGGGCAGGAGAGATATGGGGAACCTGCGAGGGAATGCATGGGAGGCGGAGCAGGAGGAGAGACCCAGCGGGAAGACATTGGCGGGGATGCAGGTTGTGGAGAACAGGGGTGGGAAAGACAGGGCGGGGACACATGGAGACCGGCGCGCGAGACCGGGCGGGGAGACCAGGGCGGGAGAGACCGGGAGCGGCGGGGAGACCCGGGGCGGGGCGAAGGACCCGCGCGGGAGGACCGCGGCGGGGAGCGGCGGGGAGACCGGCGGGGAACCGGGCGGGGAACGGGCGGAACCCGGCGGGGAGACCGGGCGGCGAGACCGCGAGAGGGCGGGGAGGACGGCGGGGGACCGGGCGGGGAGACCGGGCGGACCGCGGAGGGAGACGGCGGCGGGACCGGGCGGGACCGGGGGGAAGGAGAACCGAGCCGGAGGGGGCGGGGAGATCCGGGCGGGGAACCGCGGGCGGATGGAGCCGAGGAACGCGGGAAGGGGAGACCTGGAAGCTCTGCGGGGGAGCGGGCGGCTGCGAGGAGACCGGCGGCGAGACCGCGGGAGACAGGCGCTGAAGATGTATCCCGAGCTGCGGGAGACCGGCGGGGAGACAAGGCGGGGAGACAACGGCGGGAAGACAAGGCGGCTCGAGACAAGGGGGAGGACAAGGCGGGGAGACAGCGGGCGAGACAGGGCGGGCGGGAACTGGACACGTGTGGAGGGAGTTCGGGGAACTGGGCGGGGAAGCCAGTGAGGGGAGGGCAGGACGGGGAGATGCCGAGTAAAACAGGCGAGGCCAGACTGGGCGGGCAGGCAGGGCGGTGGAGATCATCACTCCCCACCCTACTCCCCGCGCCCGCCACCGCTCTCCACCCCATCGCCCTGCTCCACGCTGTGCTGGCCCGCGCGTGCCACGTTATGCTGGCTGCGATCGGGAAGCCTGGCGGAAACGCACGCATCCGTTGACTTCCGCCCGTCAGCCTGCTGCGCTGTTGCGTTCCGATGCGCGGCATCGATGTGTTTGGACTGGCATACGTCCGCTGGTTTCCGCAGCTGCCTGCCTGCCTGCTCAAACCCTTCCCCGCTTCAGCCTACGTGTTTGTGCCCGAGGGCCCCTTTGCCTGCGCCTCCCACGCCTCCTGCCTTGTTGCGTCAGCTGCTCTTATTGCCTGCCTCCGACGTCATTCCCCAACTTCTTTTGTTTCGTGTCTGCTCGGGAATGATTTAATTTTTGGACGGACGATTTGTTAAGCTTAAATTAATTTTTCCTTGGTCACAACATTTATTGAATTTCATAGTGACGCCAGTGATTGTTAATAAGAACACATTTCTTAGATTTTGAAGCCTGGCAGATTATCTGGTGCGGTTATGAGTGATAAGTGGCTTTACGGTAACTGAATCGGAACATCTAAACAACTGTTAAAGAATTTATATCTCATTATCGCGTTTTGTATTCACTCTTCAACTTTAATTAACGGTTACGTCTTGTTCTACCTCACGCTCTCAGGATTTCTTAAATCTCTCGTCGCTCAGCTGAACTCATTTTAAGCTTTGAGCTTCTTCTTTCTTTGATTCAACTGAATTTAACAGTCCACTTGTCTTCAGACGTTGAACTTAATTGTTTACTGTCGGTGTTGTTGTTCCTTTAAAGCTTTAAACCTCAAATAATACGACCCTTAATCTTTCGTTCTCGTTTTCATGAGTAATCACAGCTGCTAATTCGCACCATATTTCCTGAGTTTCCGGATGCTTTTCTAAATTGATATCGCCATTTCCGCTTTAAAGAACAAGAATAGCTCCGACTGCCGCAGTTTGTCTGACCTTGGCCCAGAATGACTCCGACTCACATCTATTGCGGCATTGGCACGGCCACCCTACTGCACCGCACATAAATGTATTTCCACGATCTTGGCCACTAACTCTCTCTTCGTTTTTTCTTCCACACTCAATTCCATTTATCGCCTAACCGCCACCATTTATTCGGGTTGCGTATGTCTTTCGTTTAATCTGTCGCTATTCCCGTCCTGTTCTTTTCCCGTCTGGCCCCTCCACGCCAACCCCCGAGACACGCGTCCGCCCACCTCCGACATGTCTGTCTCTCTTTCGCCTCGCCCTCCCGCTCCCGACCTCGCCCACGGCCTCGCTGGACCCACCCAGGCCTCCCGGCCGCCTCCGTCCGCCTCCGCCTCCTCCTCCACCCCCGGCGCCGCGGTGTCGCGCGGGAGGGGCGGGGTGGCCCTGGCTCGCCACACAGCCGTCGCCGCCGCCGCCGCCGCCGCCACGCCGTGCGCCTACGCCCCCGACGTAATTGCTTGCAAATATTTGGCTCCTGCGCTGTCGCTGCGCCCGCGCCGGCGTCAATGGGCCGAGCGAGCAGTCGGCGGTGGCTGTGATGGGGGCGGAGCTGACGCGGGAACGGGGTGGCAGAGGAGGCAGGAGCGGACAAGACGGTGGCGAAGGTGTAGGAGGCGGTGGAGAAGATGAGGAGGAATAGGAGGCAGTGGAGAAAGTGTAAGAGGCGATGGAGGTGTAGGAGGCGGTGTCAAAGACGTTGGAGGCGGTGGAGAAGGTGTAGGAGGTGGTAGAGATGGTGTAGGAGGCGGAGGGGAAGGTGTTGGAGGCGGAGGGGAAGGTGTTGGAGGCAATGGAGAAGGGGTAGGAAGTAGTGGCGAAGGTTTATGCGGCGTTGGCGAAGGAGTCGGATGCTGTGGCGAAGGTGTTGGAGGCGGTTGCGAAGAATTAGGAGGCGATGGCGAAGGAGTGGGTGGTGGTGGAAAAGTCGGCAGTGGCGCTGAAAAGGTGAAGGAGGCCGTGGCGAGTGTGGAGTGGGGTGACGGAGGTGGTAGTGAAGGAGATGGGAAGGGTTGCGAAAGTGGAGGAGGACTAGGAAACGGCGGAAAACTGGTAAGAGACGGAATAGTGGTTGGCGTAGGAGGAAGCATCATTGCACATTTCGTTGATGATGGTAGGGAAAAAATTGAGGAGAAAATGGGACAGGAATTAGAGAAAAGAAGAAGGAATATAAAACGTCAGGTGCAAGGGTGCAGGGGGATATGATGGAGAAAATGAATATCTTTGAAGAAGAATGAATGTTAGATAAGGATTGGGAAGACCGGGAAGGACTATTCGAAGAGATATTGGGAAATACAGGGTATTAGGTACTCAGCGTTGGAAGACCTGAATTAAGATTAAGTGTAGCACTGGAAAAGGCGATACCATTGTAGGTGTTGAGGTTCTGGCGTAGACACTGGCGTTGATGATGGTGGAGGGTGGAGGCGCTAACATTGTTGGAGGCTGTGTTGGCTTTGTTGGTAGCATTGGTGGCGTTGGAGGTGTCGGTGGTGTTTAAGGAGGCACTGGGGTGGGAGGAGGCGATATCGTTGTTCGAAGCGATGGTCCTGGCGTAGGCGCTGGCGTTGGCGATGGTGAATCAATGGCAGGTGGTGGCGCTGACGTTGCCGCTGGCGAATGTGGTGCCGTTAGTAGTGCAGGAATGGCGGTGACGATGGAATGGCATAGTAGCAAACAAACGGCCGTGGAGGCGGCGACTGCGTGGGTCGGGAAGGCAGTTGCCAATGACGTTGGGCCCGGCGGCGGAGGGAAGAAACGACAGTTGGCGCAGCGGCAAGGGAGCGTCATGAGCCATGACAAATGCTGGCAGCGGCGGACACAGAGACAGATGAAGCCTCTGAAGAGTGCTGCACGAAACGGCGGTGTGGGCGGCGGATCTGAAGCGGCAACAAGCGATGCCGTGAAGGCCGAGGCCCGAATTGCGCCGGAGGCCGCAGCCGAGGCGACGAAGTCGAAGGATGAGGATGCGGTGACGTGCGCGCAGAAGGGCGTGGCCACGACGTCGGCGATGAGAACGTCTGGCGAGGGAGGCAACCTGACGCTTGATGGTTTCGACCAATATTAACGGAGGCGACTATTCGAGGGATATCGTTCCTGAGGCTGTGCAATCACTACGAAGAAACTGAACGGAATAGACAAGTACCTGTGCTCGTATTGTGTTGTGCCCGAGAGACCAGAGTAATCGATGAAACTATATACGGAATAAAGGATACGATTCAAATTATACAGAGAGGAAATGTTTAGAGATTGTTGGCGATCAGCGCTGGACTTGAGTGAAGTGTAGGACTGATCAAAACGGGATACTCTGATAAATATGATTTAATATCAATATATAGGCTAATAGAAGGAGTATCTCTATATAGTGCGTAAAACTGGCGGAACCTGCGTCTAGCAGGAACGACAAATTCACTCCAACCCAAAAGCATTTAATCTTCCACAAATATTAATTTCCAAAACGTAGCTTTTAATTGGTCAACGTTAATGGATAAACATGCGGAAAACAGAATAGAAGTGTGGATTCTGCGTTATATTAAATTGGTCAATTATTAATATTCATAAAAAAGATGTTTGCCAAAACTTCATTGTAAGCGTGAAAAAGGGTTTTGAAAACTATGCTCTCGGAGATGGAAACTGACTTTCATGATATACGTTCGTGGTGTAATAATGGTTATTTACAATTGATACGGCTTCTACCCACTGAATATCGATGTTCAAATCCAGGATAATATATGTGTAATTAGAGGTGGACAAAGAGTGTTAGCGGATCTCTCTCTCTCTCTCTCTCTCTCTCTCTCTCTCTCTCTCTCTCTCTCTCTCTCTCTCTTCAAGTTGGAGGTTTTCACGTGCAGAGATCTCTCATTTTCCCCGCATCTAATTCCATTATTGCTTTATCATCCACATCCTCACTAATCAATCAATATCATTCGTCCCCTTCAGTTACTCTCTACTGTTAGAAATTGACATTACACATAAAGAGTAGAATAACCATTGCGATTACATCGCACCGAAGAAAGACGCGTTGGAAGTTTACAACAGAAAAGTATATATGCCCATTACGGAAAATCAAAAACCTAAAGAAATTGTTCAATCCGTGCAGTAGTTATTTTTTAGGTTTAATGAACTGAGTGATTTACAAATTCTGAAACAATATAATTATTATTGACTGTGAACACGTAATAACATGTTTTCTGCAAATATAATTAAAATTTTTTGCAAGATATCTACATGTAGGTTGTGTACTATAGCAGGAGATCTTGCTATCCGATGTAACGTAAAAACGTAATGAATTACGTTTAATTATAATCACTGAACATTTTTTGTAAAGACCCAGGTCAGACTATTACTAGACATTGCTTGATTATTTGTTATTTAAAAATACTCATTAATCTTTGAACTTACAAATCTAGCTATCAGACGGTGACTTCTTTCAATAGACTCGCAAAAATCGCAAAACAAAACAACCAAGACAACAAACTTCGTGGTATGTGTCTTGAAAACAACTTAATAAATAAATGACGCAGATACACGTTCATTCAATTAACTTTAAGATATTTATAAATGTAGAATTTTTATCTATAAAACGGATTAGTAAAAGAACGTGATAACACATATAGGACCCATTTAATGCAAAAATAACGAATTTTGCTTGACTAGAATGCTTTAATTCCTTTTTAAACGAAAACCATTAGTGTTTTAAATACATAGATATGTAATTCATTGTTCGACTGAACAGTTTGTTTCAAAACACGGAACATGCATACATTCATCATCATGTAGATACTCTTATCCGCCAGATACGAAATCTCCGTTAAGTTGTGTAATGGCATCTGCAGGCTCCTGTTTAGTCGCAGCCAGCAGGGGCGCTGCCTGCCGCGTCAGTGCATCGTATTTCGCGTGGCCCCTGCGTCGCTGCCGGTGCTGCTTGAGCTGCTTCTCTGAATAAATTTACACTCTCCGCGGGGCAGGCAAGACTCGCGATAAATTCGCCATCGCTCAAGCTGGCCCGTAAAATCGGGAAAGCGGACGGGAAGCGGGGCGCGAATTAGATTCCCCCAAACTGGGAAACGATCCCTGCTCTCCCGATTTATTGTCCATAAACAGAATACGCCTGCGCGTAAATTTCGAGAGGCTGTCGGCCGCCTCGCGTGAGAGATCTCGATTTCCCGGTCGCGATTTACGCTATTGCTTTTCCATTAATTTTGCGCGCTGATATTCGGTTAACGAGATCGACGAAACTTGCTTTGCAATAATTGGTGCGGGGTGTACCCCCTCGCTCTTTACTGCGCCTCTGACGAATGTTATTATGGCGATGAAATGAAAATGATTGCTGTTTCCGTGCAATTTCCGCGAAATGCGGAAGTGTATTCGAGGAAAAAATGTTATAAAAGGAGCTAATGTATTAGGGATGTAAGGTAATAATTTCTCTGCAATTTGATAATTTAGAAATATTTTTACTGGCTCAAATCAGTCTTTCTATATTAGCGGTCGCAATCCCCTTTTTTAACATTCATTTAATTTGCGTTAATTGTTTGTTTACTTTCTGCTTTTATAAGTCATTTATTCTAATATACGTAGGTAAATCATTTTTGAGAAAATTTTCTTGGTTTTGGGATCCAATTACACCTGTACTTACATTCTCTACACGGATACAATTTTTGCTTTCGTTCGCGAAATATATATTTTTTTTGTTATTCAGCATTATAACATTTCGAACTGTACAGAAAACGTGCTTGCAAAGAAACCAAAAATAATTACGTGCGAAGGAAGAATGGTGTCAGAATGGGTTAAGACAAAAAAGATGTCGCTATGGAGAGAGGTGAAGGGAAAGTATGGTGTTGAGTTGGCAAAGGTTTTCTGAAAAATAACAAAAAATGAGACATGCATTTGTAGAAACCTTCCAGTGGAAACTTTCCAAGCTAGTTGGGGAAAGATCCTTCGAGAGATTTCTTTCACTTCAATATTCATCCATTAATTTGCCTCCGAAAGTTTGCTACGCCAGCGCCTATTATAGTAGGCTAACACAGTTACTGCCCTACATCTGTTCACGCCAGCGCGTTGAAAGGTCTCGCTTTATTGGTTCGGTCGTTGATCTCCTCGCGACACCTTTGCTTATTTTCGAGCCGCGGGGGCGGGGGCGGCGCTGTGGGTGTGTTGGTGGCGTCCGTGCCCAGGCAGGGTTGGTGGTGGAGTTGGGGCGGGAACTCTAACAGTACGAGTGGTGACGGAGGCAGCCATGACTGTAGCTGTGACAGACGGCGTGACTGTCGGCGTGGCAAGTGCCGGCGTGACAAGTGTCGGCGTGACAAGTGTCGGCGTGACAAGTGTCGGCGTGACAAGTGTCGGCGTGACAAGTGTCGGCGTGACAAGTGTCGGCATGACAAGTGTCGGTGTGACAAGTGTCGGCGTGACAAGTGTCGGCGTGACAAGTGGGGTGTCAGTGTGGTTAGTGACTGTATGTTGTCATCAGTACCGTGGTCAATGTGGGTGTGGTCGGTCTCTGACTAGTGGGCGTCGGCGTGCTGGAGGTCGCGTGGTGGTTATGATGGTGGTGGTGGGGGGCTGAGGGCACAGCGGTGGGAGCGGCGGCGGCGGCGGCGGCGACGGCGGCGGTGTGGAGGGTGTGGGCGTGGGTGCAGTCGCAGCCCTGTGTTCTAATTAGGGCGGACGCGTCGCGTCGCAGCGCGCTGAGTGGGCGGCTCGAGCAGATACGACCTGCCGCTTGGGCGCCGACGAGCGCCATGTTTGCATTGCAGGGGAGCGCTGACAGCGGATCGACGAAGCTCACGCGAAGCCGGGAGCAGACGTAATTGAAGAAGATAGGCAGTGGCAATCGTAAACTCGTGAACTTCGGGATTGGATTAGAAGGACTGTGCAAGCTGTAAAACTTTGGAAGTCCCTTCCAATTTTAACGCGTTTTTTTTGTGAGAACAAATATCGAGTTATTCTATGATGCCATGTCAAAAAAGAGAACTTACGGAGTAGAATTTTCAGATTTTTATATGCTGATATTTGAATCGAATTTTCTGTATACAACAAAACATAAAAAATCGCGAATAGTATTTAAAAATACGATTATATTGGGTTTTTATAGATGTTATGAATAAAGTAAATACACTTTGCTTGGCAAACTATTAGTGATTATCCTGAGAGCGCCTTGATGTTCATCAAAAGTGTAAACAATTATTCCACGAATTTTCTCATCATTAAGCCACGACTCTTTGACAATATTACTTGCAGCCTTGTGAAATGAGTAAATATTGGACTCAGTAACGGACTTCGATCAAACCCAATTCTCTTTAATAGTAGTGGTTAAATCCGGGGTAGTGTAACGACTTAGTGAAGTACTCTTGTGGTATATTTTGTCAAATACATTAGGTGAATGTGAATTTTAAGATTTTCTGTGATTGGACCTCCCTTATTGGCCTGAAAACTAAAACCTTAACAAACTTAATTTTTCTTGTTAGTTATTCATTTTCCCCTTGGTATCAATCATCTATCGGGTCAAGACTGTTTAAACCGTTTTGTAGATTAAACTGTCAGTTATACTAAATTGTTCACTAGCGATGGAATTCTTAATATTTTACCAGTATCTCAGCATGCTTTAACTTAATTTAAAAGTCTACTTGTCTTCTGAACGAACTGAGCCTGTAATTAAAGAGGATATGCAAAATAACTCTGTAAGTACTAGCGAAGTGACATTTTATAAATTCTGAGAAAAACGAGTTTATTTTAACTATATTTCAGTGGCAATGTAATGGCAATTTCTTTTTTTTAATGAACAATTGAAATGCCGTGGTTTTAATGTAGAAACAAACGACTTTCCAGTGATATTGAACCCACGACTGTCCAATGATATTGAAATAATAAATATTTTTCTCAGAATTTATAAAATGTCATTTATACTGTTCTGCTTTTCACCCATTCAACTGTGGTAAGACTTGTAATGAATTCTGTTTCTATCCTCTTTAATAAACAAAAATTGTAAGCGTAGTGTATAAAAACTTCACGAACCAAACATTATTGGAGTTTTAACTTCAAAAAATATTTTTATTTGTAAGGAAATACAATCAGGATGGATAAGAGGCTAACAATATTTTATATTAGTGAATATTTTATAGCCCCTCTTGTGTGTAAACTGCAAGCCGAAACATGCTTCTATAAGTATATAATATTATTAACTGAAAAAGCTTTATATAAATATGTATTTAATTATGAAATAATGTTTCTCCATAACCAATTAAGTCGCAATCAGCCTATGGCCGACGTGAACACCACACATGAGTAATTGGCCTGTAGAAAACAATGACAATTCACATTCACAACAATGACAATTCACAAAACAGACCATAAATTGCTGCAACTTTCGGAGGCTTACGTTTCAGTCAGACGCGCCTCCAATGCACCGCGTACCTGGGGCGGCGCGTGGGCGGCGCGTGGGCGGTGCGTGGGCGGCGCGGTCGGCCATCTCCAAGGGGATCGTGTTGACAAGCGGAGGCGGAGCCCTACATCCCTAATTACGCGCTTATCACCGCGCTAACACGCCCCCGCCCGCGCCCGCACGTTCGCCCGCGGACGGCGTTCGGTGTCGTCGTTACACGCCCCTCCCCGTGTTTGTTTCCAACGCCTGCTGGGAACTAATACCACAGTAAAATCTGTCCAAGCAGGAATCTCTCGGAAGAAAAAAATTTCAGTTTATGACGGCTTTCGTTTTATGAAAAGTTGTCCAATTTACGACACTAGTGATATTGGTATTTCTGTTCTGTAACTATTAAATTAATGCAAGTGAGTAAAGAAGTAGTTAAAGTAAAGTAAAAATAACATGATTTTATTATTATTATTATTATTATTATTATTATTATTATTATTATTATTATTATTTAAATAGATTTATATTTGACGTATTTATGAAATAAATTTTCGAAACTCATAGGAATTCCGTTTCACGAAGATTTTCCCAACTATAGGACTTGAAAAACCGTACCATTTCCGCGTTGGACAGGTTTCGTTTTATGATGTGAACTTAATGTGTGATATAAACTTCATGGACCAGGAAATTTTCGTGTTAAGGTAGGTTCCCGGCTTGTGCAGGTCCCAATTTAGTCAGATTTTACTGTTCTTCCCACCTAGAGCAGTGGTTCTTAAAACTTGCGCCGCTGCCGGTCCCTTTAAGTTGCGGACAACGCAGCGGTGGAACATACTTCTGTGTCCCCCGGTCACTATAGATGAAGCATTTCTTGTTGTTTCAATGTAACAATGGAACTTAATTTTATCCAGAATCTTGCAAATGTGCTGCATTGAAAACCAAAATATACAGTACAATGAGATTAAGTTTACGAATCGGTATGGCTTCGACACCTATTAGTTGTGTCCAATTTGGAGAGGTTTCCAAGACAAAGAGGAGTCTACAGTTATGAGCTGCACTAGATATAGTATGGAAGGTAGTTTTATTTGAACATTTTCTTTGTTAGACCTGACTGATCGTATGAAACAAATTATTTTGGAAGTTCATAATCGGGTTTAAAATATTATTATAGATATTTTTATTGTGGATTTGTACTACACCTATTAGTTGCGTCTAATTCGGAAAGTTTTCAAGACAAAGGAAAAAGTGATTGAAAAAGAAATTGAAAAGTGTGTAGTGTTCCTTTATCAATATTATTAAGATATCAATCATATTACGAAAACTTTTCTGAGAGTGTAGTGCTAAATTTAAGAAAACTCGTTAAATATGTAAAATCCTTAAATTTTCGATTGTTCTCTTTTTACGGAATTAAAAGATTTCTCTTTGCCACTGATCTTGTGCGGAAGACGTTACAAACGTCAGCCAACCCCTCTTCTTTCGTCCTCCGCCACGAACTTTACTGCTTTTCTCTTTTATTACTCTGAGGAATACGCTTCCGAGGTGGAGTCTTGGCGCATATTGACACGTCTGCCTCCGCCGACGCGCCCCGGATTAACGGCAGAGATCTTCACCGCTTCCTTCCCGCCTTCACTGGCGCATCTCTGCGGCTCTGCTTCAGGGTGCCGTGAAAGTGAAACCTTCGCAACCCCCCTGCTTATAAAGCTCTCTTGAAGGCGAACAACCTCATTGTCTCTATTGTATTCTGTGAATTAGGAACTGTTCCTTGATTGGTTCGTCACGAAATCAGAGTATCGCCTTTAATCAAGAAAGCCCTTGGTTTCCTGTACTCTGTCATCGGCTTCGTCGCGAATGCCACTGTCGCCACGGAATCTTGACAATACTTTCCTCAGTCACGTCTCCGTCGTCGCAGACATGGAATCTTCCACACTACCTCCAGTCTTTTGATTTATTTGCTGGTTATAGAACTCTTATTGATGTTGTGTGCTACATTTTATACTCTTCTCGTCTGTCCGCGACTCCGTTTTACCTTTCTTGTATACGTACGTGTAAACGGAATGTACGTAGTACATAGAGTTATGTAATAAACAGAAAATCGATTTCAAACTTTTAATGGAAATTCATGTTTTGGGGGTCCCCTTACACCAACATGCGTTTTTTTCAAAACGTCCGTCTATGAAGTACACTAACTACTAAACTCTTCGTAGAATTTTAAAACTAAATTTGAGAAAATAAATATTCTCCGGGTGATCTGACCCAACTCGAATACTTGTAATTTCAAGTATCAGAATTTTGGGGGTATTTTAAATGGCGCCCATGGGACATATTCAGCATATCTATATAAGTGGTTCCATTTTTTCTTTAATTTGAGTAAAAATAGAGTGGAATACCCTTACGAATTCAACATAGGCCCGATTATTTATATTTTGAGGAGTCTAAGGGCGCATACGCGATCGATTTAAAGCACGATCCACCCCCCGAGCAACCCGAGTTGCAGCTGGCCGAGTACTCACTCCTGCAGTAAACGCGAACCCACCTCCCTCCTAGGCCGTTCGCATCAAAGGCGACTTTGACCTGCCTCTCGGCGAACAAACACCCACAGGCGTCTCGGGCAATATTTACTCGCGGAAGGCTGCTGCCCTCGGAGAAATAGCGGCGCAAAAGAGAGAGAGTTCGAGCTCTCGGGTAGGCCAACACGTGATCCTGAATACATTCGGGATGCCACGTTCTAGGAAACGTCGTCGACATATTGGGTCATAAGATTAAAAATGAGCACTTGCTTCGAAGCATTTGCTCAGGAGCAAAGTGAGTCTACTCCGTGATATTGAGCAAGAGCTCCATTTCGTATGAATAAAAATTTTGTAAGTCTCCGAAGAATTTTCTCGTTTCTCGTGAGCATTTGCTTGTTGTGAAGAAGTGATATTGCAAGCTAAGTTTTGAAAATTGGGTTCCTAGTTAAAGAAAAGAGGTTACATACGTCACGAGCGTAGCGTACATGATTTGTACGGAGGAAAGAACAATGTTTTCTTGTTGTGTTCTTTAAATTTGAATATGAGTAGCAGTAACGAAGGACAGAAGGTGCCAGAAGCCCAGCTAGTTTTTTTCTGAAATGCTAAGCGAATATGTAATTTTTTTTAAAGAGCTAGCTTCTGGGGGTGCTGTGGCCGAAACGAAGCATTACAAAGTTTGAGAAAACAGTACCCCGAAAAATTCCGAGTAGAAATGAGTGATGACCAATTGACATAAATGATACACAATATGAAAACGCGACTGAAAGCAAACTCCGAAAAAAATCCTACCAACCCTACAACATTGTCCTTTTCTATTCGGTAAAGATTTTTATAGACTACATGCAAGAATCTCGCAGTATCTTGTACTTTTTTTAGTCCGCTGCATCTGCATGTCAGCAGGGTAAAAACTCAGCCAATTTAACCTTACTTTTCAAACGTGAGTCTGCTAATAAGGTACTTCCGAAATTTTGGAGCAAGAGCTCAATCTAGTGAGTAAACGCTTAACTTTATTCGTACAATTTCTGAGCATTTGCTCGCCAGTTGAGAGTACGCTCTGAGACGGATCAAGTACTCACCCACTCACCCTGGGCAATTGCTCACCCACTTTATTCATACGAAATTGAGAAGGATCACCGAAGCTAGGAGCCGATATTAATTGCTTACTTTTATTCATACCAACCATTGACCACCTGCTGCGATCTTCTTGAGAGATTGATGCATTTTCGCCGTGCTGCTAAGTTCTGCTGTCTCATCAGTTCTAGAGAGAAAGGATTAAATTATTCAATGCAAACACGTGAAGTGAATTTGAGAAAAGATGTTAGAGAAAAATGTAAGGGCTAATGTTATTATTATTATTATTATTATTATTATTATTATTATTATTATTATTATTATTATTATTATTATTGTTGTTGTTGTTATTATTATTATTATTTCAGTTCTTAAACCTGTGTGACGTTCCTGGCGGCGAATACAGTTATTAAGAAATTGTGATAAAACGGTGAAAAATCGATGAATGAGAAGATACGAAATATAGAATGAAATCAGAGCAAAAGGATATTATCGATATATCATAGGGAATGAAATCAGGGCAAAGGATATCCTCGAGATATCATAGGGAATAAAATCGGGACAAAACATATTCTCAAAATATCGTAGGGAATGAAATCAGGGCAAACCTGATTCAAGAAAACCTGTCGCAACCCACTTTCTCAACCATACAATTCACTTGTACCGATTGTGATTTGAGACCGGTACCTCGAGATAAAAAGCTAATATGGTATCCGTTAAGTTATGGATCGCCCTTTCAAAACCCCAAGAGACTCTATGTTGTATAGGATCCCATTATAAACTTTTCTCATTCGTGCCTGTCTGCTTGCCTACGCAGGGCAGTTCCAGGAGAGATAAATTACTTAAAACCACAAATTAAATTTTCAAACATGTATTTCGTTTAATTTTTTTTACGCGCCCCGTATTTTTCTGAGGCCGCTGTTCCTGCCTGGGTTGCTCAAGGCGTTCTCTGCGCGCATCTAGGGCACTCGGGCGGTGCGTGGCGCGGGCGCAATCTGGGCTTATTGTTTGCCGCGCCGCGAATGAAAATGCAGGCCGCGATGTTGATGCACGGCGCGTCTCTCACTGCCTAAGGCGCGGCGGCAAGGCTGCGAAGTACGAGTTTCCTTGGAGAACGTTGCAGCAGTAAAGCTCGTAGAGTATTTTCGTTGACGGTCAAACGTGAATGAAGAACGTGATATTTTACATCCATGGAAATGGATGGAGAATAATATTTTGCGTACACATGACGCTCTCTTAAGGAAGTTCAAACGAGGAATTCCATGATCTTATCATATCATCTCCAAGAAATTAGGAGAAGATGAAAGTTATTGTATTATAAATGTTATAATGTAGTGCAGTGTTTTGGATATGCAGGTCCGATTTACGTGCTTCCTAACAACGAACGATTCCGGAATTAAACGAACGCGCCCATGCCCAGTTTCATTTTTGTGGTTTCAGAAGCCACATTGCACGTCCAAAAGGGCTCCGAAATCGTTCGTCAAAATGGTGAACATCGGATTTTAATGATTTTCAGTTCACATGATCAGTAAACGCCCCTATGAAATACTGTCTTTTTGGAGTAAATAGAAATAATAAGTAAAATAGTTATACAAAACATGTTGGATTAAATAATTTTGTTTGAAATGTGGAAATCACGTAATGCGAGTATTCTAAATTTAATTTGTAATAAATGTCTTTGAAAGAAATATTAAATTCGTCTTAAAGAATTGATTTTTAAAATCATTAGTTTAGAACAATACGTTTTTTAATAGAAAAGTTGACGAATTTTGGGTAAGTCTAAAATATCCATCACTTCAACAAGAAGAATTAAAGTTGAAACACGGCAAAAAAGACAAGAAATTTCGTATTCATTTCCGTTCGTGAGTTTGAAGATACAGTTTAGTAATTAGTTTTTGTGATGGCTCTCATACGAATTAAGCAAGACTGCTGTCTCATGGCGATGTTACTGACACGTAACGCGTTTGCCATCACTCACTCTTGACGTGGATTCGGAAAATTTGCGACCCCGAATTCAGCAAACGGAGAGCTTAATTGGAAACCGACGAAGCGTTGCGTCAAAACGTCAAGCGACCCGTCAGAGGGCCGCGCAAAGGTGATTTCGAGGTGTGCAGACTTTCGGACAGATGCAGTGTATGCCCTCTTGCTCATCAGAATAATGTCCATTACTTGCACGTGGAAATTAATTATGACTTTATGGAACAGTTAAAATATCAATTAATTTTCACTTGAAGTGTTTTCGTGCGTGAAATACCAAAACTAATTCGTATTGAATTAATGTTCTTTGTGACAATTTCGGGCTTATAATTAATCAAATATTATAAATGTGCTTTGGCAGCCAAGTAAACAAACACTAAAATTCGTTTATACCATTAAATGAATGCACACACGTGGTAAAATAATTGCTACCAAAACTTAGTTCTCTTCAAAGGTAACGTTGGGGGAATTAAAAATCGTTGAACATGAAAGAGATGAAAACTATTTTTTAAAAATGAAATTTCACGTAGTTGAAATCACAATATTAATTACTCTAAACCTACTAATTCAAGAGAAGGGATCCATGTGCATTCCTATGCAAAATAAAGTTTTGACTTTAATACAAATATAGTTGTTGTGGTGAGTAATCGTTGGCATTTCTAATGAAATAATTATATGCGTCGCCATTGCCAACAATATTATTTATTAAAAAAGCAGCTTTTGATGGCTTAGCCATCATCATCAGTTTTCTGCTGTATGGAAGCCACAAAAACGACTACTCGAAAAGTCGACTACTCGACTACTCGCAGTAGTCGTTTTTGTGGCTTCCATACAGCAGAAAACTGATGATGACTATGCCATCGAAAGCTGTTTTTTTTAATAAATAATATTGTTGGCAATGACGATGCATATAATTATTTCTTTAATACGGATATTTGTGCAAAAAAAGTCGGAAGATGAACTTGAGACGAAAGGCCAATACTTTCGCTACAGCCTGCGGCACTGCGCCTTCTTGCGAACATTTAGAATCCGTAAACTGCTAGCGCCTGCGCGCTTGCGCAAAGCACCTCGGGCTCTTGTCACGGCGACGCTAGGGCGCAATCAAGAAGCCCCCGCAATCGGCGCTGGTTTCGAGTGTGAGATGGCGCAAAAGGTTACCAGTGCGCTTTTTTCAATAGGAACATGATGTACAGGATTGGGTGTTGCATTGCTGAAAACAGCTAATAGTAGGTCATACGGCTGAATCTAGCTCAATATTAAATGAATTATTAAACCAGTTATTTGGTCTTGGATATATAAAAAAAGGATTCGCTCATTTCAAGTTTCAATGATAATTCTTACTTAAGAATACTGCGAAAAAAAAGCGAGTGCTGAGTTTCTATATTTTGTGGAAATATTGATGCCTCAGTACATATCGCGAAACTTTGTATCTGTTTTTTTCTCTCAAAGCATAACCACATCGTCAGATTTAATATTATATAATTTATTTCTAATGTGTATCACAAAAAGAGCGTGACCGCTAGTATTGCCCAAAAGTCAAATATCCCGACTTACCACAATTTTGTTATTTTTGTCATTTAAACTTATTTTATACATCGCACTTCATGTTGTTTGATTAATTCTTATTTATTGAGGTTGTGCACTAGTAACTTTGCTTAGTTTACTTTTATAATCATAAAACAACTTTCAATGTTATCATCCATCGGCATTTTATGAACTTTTCATTTTTGTTCACTTATTGCATTGAGAAAATCACTATATTTTACGTGTATTAATCTTCTTTCCTTTTTTGTTAATATAAACTTTTAGTAAAAAATATCATGTACTGGTCTTATAGTAGAGAGAGCCATGGCTTAATTTTATTTATAAGTATAAAATAGAACTGTTCTATTAATAAACACTCTGAATTTGAACCTGTAGTAACAAACCAAATTGTACGTAAACACGTGATGTGTCGGTAATCACGCGTCCCACCCCCACAATCATTGACTCAAAGCAAGACTTATCGTCTGTCCACTCGAGGCGCCTGCAATCAACCCGGAGTGGACACTTGGCACAGCAGCGGCCGCGAAGCCAGCGCCGACGGTGGCGTATAGATGAAGCAGCCATGCATTATGAATATGCCCCGGATTGTTCCCTCCACTGGAAGTGGTCGTGCCAACGCCCCTCCCGTTCGCCTGGCGACAAGCTGTCTTCTTTTGTTGTTTCCACGTTGAGCGGACGCGAAGCAGAGGAAATGAAATTGTTTCCGAGAAACGTTTTTACGTCGCGGCTTCTGCTCTTTGCAGCGTCGCGTCTGGGACCGTAAACCCGCTTCGTGACTTCTTTACTCGCTGATGGGCCCCGTGGTTTTACTGCGCGTCGTTCCGGCTCGAATTTATGTATTCTCCATGACTAAAAACCGACTCGTTCGTGATCTGGGGAGCCTGTATTAGTAGTGAGTAGTTGCGAGTAATGGACAAGAATTTTCATCGCTTCCGCCGGGGTCACCACTAGAATACAATGTACGCTAAGAGAACAATGGCGTAGGTTTGTAGCTGTTGTGTCATTCCTGTGTGTATTGCTTATCGATCTGTGACAAATTATGCGGGCTGGCTGTGTAAGCGACTGGCGCTGCTGGGGGGAGTTCTCTTGTTGCCCTTACTGATTGTATCGGAACGATAGACACGAGAGCGATCTGCTTGGGCGCCCGATACGCGCAGGAGAGAGACAATGTACTGCGAGGGCGTGAAATATTCTAATGTCAATGGAGCAGGTTTGTATGCAAGAGGGTAATCAGTAAGCGTTGATCTAGTTCTGCTTTGTGTAGGAACATCGGAGTCGCACATAAAGTTTTTATGATCTCAAAACGATTATTTCACTGTACGTCCGTCTGGCTGATTGTGCTTCAATACTCTGCTTATATTTCTGTTATGTATCAAAATTAACTGCAGTAGAGTGTAAAAAACTGAACTAATTGGGTAGACCGGATTATCAAGTACTTCAAATTTTCGAACAAACACGTTTTTAGAAAATTTGAAGGCAATTATTCTAATCTAAATGATTAAAAACGTCATTAAAAACGTAAAATAACAAGCCCACCCAATAAAATACCAATTACTCATACGAAACAAGAAAATAAGAGCGTTCATTATGTTGACAGTAAGGCGTCACTGTTAACCACGATAAAAGCTTGTTATTACGAACTTTTTTTTTTACCTTGGAGCGTTCGCATTATTGACGATTCCGATTTTTTACATTATCATTTTTGGAATTATCGAGCGCTCCACTAATTTAGTTCAGAAATATTCTTATTTCAGACAATTCATTTCATGTAATAACTTTTT
>BOPP01000017.1:4717017-4742266 GCA_017312745.1 Gryllus bimaculatus
CCGCTCTGACCCCGCTCTGACCCCGCTCCGAACCCGCTCCGAACCCGCTTCGACCCACCTCTAAACATACACCGACCACTCTTTGACCCCTCTACGACCCCTCTACGACCACGTTCTGACCTCTCTCCGAGCACGCTCCGACCCCTCCCAACCTTCTCTGATCCTTTTCCGTCTCCTCAGCGGTCACTCTGTAAGCATGCTGCGATCAGGTTCCGCCAAGCTCCAACACTCAATTGCTATATCGCTCCTCCATCGAAAACGAGCCAAAGAGGGACTTCAGTACAGCCATGTACGGACATGTATTGACAATTCCCATCTTTGATTACTTCCACACCATTCTTACTCTCCGCCCTCATTTCCACTTCTTCATCCAGCCAATATCGCCATCGCCTTTATATATAGCACCTTATAAAATGATGTTTGTTTTATAGGTTTGTAAGGCAACAACAGCATAAAATCCCGTAAGAGTGATATTGCTCAATAGGGCCCATAAAAATTGTTTGTTGATAGAGAAAGGTTATATGTAGGTGTCCACGCAACCCGCAACACACGTTTTTAACTTGAATACATAAGAAACAATGCATCTCAGACCCTGAAAACATCAACTGCGTAAAACCCAAAAAACCCAACTCAAAATACAAACACCAAAATACACGAGTAATATTTCGTATTGCGTAATACACAAATTGATGTATTTTGGGTTATCTACTACATGTTTGGAGAATATACTCACACTGTAGCTCGGTGTGACAGAAAGTTTAGAAGTTGGGTTCTAGAATAAAACTATTTTCACTTAGAAGTGCAGAATGTTTCTACGAGTCTAATTAGTATAAAATACTCTAAAAACAGTATATTTTAGATTTGATAAACCAAACCTTCTTTAATATATAATTCACATAGTTCCATTTCATTAATTTTGTACTCGTGAACGTGCACGATCATATTTTTCAATTTTCTAACAATTTTACTGACAATAGTCAAGTTTTAAACTAGAATATTTCGAGTGAACATTGCAAGCAAGTTGCCCAACTAGATTCGTTCCACCGGCCTGCAACTGCATTATCGCAGCTATCTCCGCAGAAAATGAACGGCACCCGAGAACTTCTCTGGGAGAAATAACGAGCGAAGCGGCGAGGCGAGGCGAGGCGAGGCGAGGGGTGCGTGGAGAGGCGCACTGTTAATGGTCCAGCGTGTGTTGATCCTCGCGCCCTGGTGACGTTGGCCGCGGGAGCGCAGCGCGGTCACTCATTACGTTTCTGTGGCGGCGCTCGGTTAATTTCAGTTAGACGTTGCTCACGGTTTCTTGCGCCGTCCGGGGACGTTTGCTTGCTCACAGTAAGCTGCTGGTGTGTGCTTTCCAAACCACTCTGGCTTGTTTTCAGCGTGGTTTTGCAATGCCTTTTCCCGAAAATGAAACTCCTCCACACCACGTTCATGAAGCCTCCACACGACGTTCAGAAGTGGTTGAGATCTCATTTCAAAGCTTGAAAAGCGGATTAACTTGTATTGAGTACTTATGAATTGTTCAGATCCAGGAGGTCTCCCTTGAGGTTTGTTATGTTTTGTGGGTGTAACGGGTAATTTGTGGAAACGCAAAGTATTGTGATTTGACAGAATGCGGCGCAGCGGTGCTCTTTTGCCCAATTTTGTTATATTTTCAACAATCTTGCAAAACAGTGTTGACACATTTTCAAATCCATGCATTTCTCTCTTATTCATTTACTTCCCTTCACTTCCATACACTTCCCTACAAAAATACATCCATCTCTTCAATCTGTGATACAACGTCAGGTGAATAAGTTCAGAAAAGTAATTATCTTGTGAATATATTAAGGTTTATGGTTGTAAATCATAGCGTATAGAACTCCTGACTTTCCCAGGAAGCTAGCACATACGTTTCATCGCTATTCGTCCAATACATTAAGAGATAATTGCGCTGTAACCAAATGCCCTTGTTTATATATATATATATATAATATTATATATAAATAATATTCAATATATTATACATATGTATAATATAAATATTATATATATTATAGATATATATTATAATATAATATAATATTATATATAGATACTAATGATATATATATATACATACATACATACATACAGACGCCTCTCGCAAATGCGTACTTGCCCTATACACCTATGGGCAGTCACAGATGGATTGCTCATATAAGAGCTTTGAATTATCTCATAGCAGTGGGATTCTTTGGGTGAAAAAGATATATCCAAACGTACACATAAAGAAATCAAATGAATAGAGTGCATGCATTTTCAAATCAAAAACACAATACCGTTTTTTTCAAATGGATATGCAAATGGACTCTTCAATGCCGTACTTTATCCGTTCACCAAACACGGACCGCCCGGACCCACGGACACCATCCGGACACCAAAAATCTGTTTGTCTTACTGACACATATAAATTTGGGTCACACAAGTAATGCTCCTACTCTGATTATGTCCTATGAACTGTTACTTCTCGTAAGTAATTATTCAATGATCACGTTCGAAAGCTCAGCAAAGAAAGGAACAGAATTGTGATCTTGCAAAAGCTGAACTCATGACTTCAGACAACATAGAATAAACTTTATCAAATTTAAATCCTGGATTACTCATAAACTTCTTCTTTAACTTTGAACAATGGTACAAAACAGAATATTAATTACCTCTTAAGGCTTTGGTTCTGTTCGTGCCCTAGAGGTTTTGCTAAGCGCAAACGTTCCCGTTCACTTCGCCTCAACTTACGCCGTTCCTGCCCGAAGCATGAGAGCGAGACGGCGTCCCCATTACTTGCCGCGAGGCAATACTGACCTACGCCAGTATTTTGCTTCACCACCCCTCCGGAATCTGCCCGTTACCTGGCGCGACGCAATTCTCGGCGGCGCTGCAGTGAGACGGCCTTTCTTGCTACTGCGTGGTCGGCTGTCGTGTGACAGTTCGATGCCTTTCCCAGCTATTCTACCCTCTGTCGCCGTCCCCCGTCCCTCGTCCCCCGACCGCCGTCCCGTTTCTGTTTGTGGTGGCGATGGTGTAACTGTTAGTTTATCGGGCTGTTATATACGCGGGTTCAAACCCGATCAAAGCCATGAAATTTTATGGAGAAAAATCGTTCATACACCTTCCTTCGGAGGGGAAGTAAAGCCGGCTGTCCCGTGTCAGAAGGTTTACTGTGTTTAAAAGATCCTCAAGACTAAATGCAGTCTCTGAGCTAAATTCAAATGGCCTGTTTCCTCGCTCAAGAAATATCTCCTTTCTCGGGTAGTAGGTGAAAAGAGCGTAGCGAAATTTGCGAGGTCAGGAGGAAGAGCAGGCCTTGTGGCCAGAGTGTCGCCACATAAAACAATTCCATTCAATTTAATTCAATTCCTCTGCTTGGCGATTCGCCTCCCTTAGCTTCTGACTGCATGGTGTCGTCCCGATCTCGTCTGCTTCGTTCTTTTTCGCGTTCCCGTCGCGTACACCTTCGTGCGAAAACTTACGCACAACGTAATGGGTTAAGTGCGTTTTACAAGTAGTCCTTTGGCGTACCGTGCAGCACTCAGTCAATTACAGCAAGTTATTTGAATGAAGCTTTCTAGTCTCTCTAAGTGCACCGACATTGCTTCAAACATGTAGCTTGATTTATTCAAAATCTCAATTTATTAAAATCACTATTCTTTAAGCGGCTGCGTAATTACACCCTGGCATTTCAGAGATTAACAGATTCAGAGATTACAAAAAGGCATCGTATGTGATTTTGTTGTAATAATGGCGGCGCATCTGATGAGATGAAGGTTTGCGGTCGCGGAATTTATTTTACAACCCTCTGTCGTAGGGGTGAGCACACATCATTCTCGCCTCTCCGGTTGACCTGGCGTGCGTCACAGCTTCTCCACATCAGCTGTCGAGTTGCGCCAGCGGCTACCGGGCTTCGCTGTTTTCACTGTTTCGACGCTTTTATAATATTTATTTCCCAACGTTCGTACACGTTACGTGGGCGTTTGAGATGCATGGTGACAATCACCCAACGTCACTATATATATATATATATATATATACGTCACTATATGTATATATGTATATAAAGTGTGAAAAATAGTTTATTAGTAGACATTTTTGTAATTGTCACTACTCTTTAATAGTTATTTTTATTTCATGCTCATCATTGTATATTCTATCCCTGATAAAATTCTAAGCAAGATTTGATACGTTGTTAAAATACAAAGCATTGTCTATTCAACTACTCAAAAATATAACATTTTATTATATTATTGCATCATTTACTTGCCTTTTTACTTGTAGAAAAATTCTAAAAATTCTTCTATTTTGGGCTCTTATTCACGTGCATAAATTATTAAAGACTTGGAAATATTTTTGATGATATATCTCCCTCATAAAATTAAAATCAATTAATACCTGCAAACATCTCATTTTGGACCTCTTTTTGTCCGTCGACAAACATTTGCCTCATCCGTTTGTTAATTTGAAATATTTTAGTGCACGAGCTGGAAACTCCCGCTGTCACATGCTCTGATTCTCATGTACCGTCGTTCGCCGCATCCCTCTTCAACCAATTCCGGCGTGTAGTGGTTTTAAAACAGAGCGCCTCGGAGCCGCCGGGCTGCAGTCCAATGTGTGGTACACGTGTGATAATGCAAACACTCCGGTGAAGCGTTAACCCTCTGCCTGCGTTTACAACAGAATCGGACGCTGCGCATTTGCAGGAAAGCCTATTACACGCGCCTGGATTAGTATGGATTTATTTTTTTAAATTGAGTCAAATATTTATGGATTAGTAACTGCGAAAACATTGGGCGACAGGTATAAATTGCATTGCGTTCATCGAGTGCGTTTTATTTGTTCTTTTGTATTGGGTCAACTGTTTTTCTAGGGAACGCTTCCCTACGTGTTTCTGGAAGATATTTGCATTTGAGCAGAACAAATTGAGAAAAAATATTTACGATTCACGCGTGACTTTGTTCGATATTTTCGAAAGAAATAGGAAATTATTTATTCCAAATCTTCAAACCTAGTCTTAGAATTCTTTATACATTTTTATTTAGTGACGTACCGCCTTCTAGGAGAGTAGACAGGAGCGAATTCATCTCCCAATGGTTTGTGTTGCAGATTATCTTCTCGAAATCAAGAATACATCAACAGAGTGTGCTTACAGTTATTAATTTTAATTGTCTTTTCCAAAGACACTATTTTTAATTGTTGAATGATTATTTTTTAATGCCAGAGTATTAAGAAATCAAACGAAATAGAGCTAAGATTGATCCAACGCGATAAATTAAATTACATACTCACTACAGTTTCTGCTATCATTTCGCAAGTTGTGATCCTCATTTAACGCCATACACCGATTAGTGCGTAGGCAAATACCCAAAAGCCTCTATCGCCTTCTTGTGAGGCATGTGGAGCAAGTATACTCGTAGGGTAGTTTCCCATTGCTTCCCCAGGGGCGCTAGTCCGCCATTTTGATTTGAATACCAGATAGCGCAGGCCAAGGTACAATATCCGAAATCTTATCTAATAATTCAAAACTAAATTCTGACTAGTGTTAAATTGCTAAATAAGTCTATTTTGTCAAGATCGGCCAAGTGTTTTTCCAGGGATCTGCTTTACATGCCAACACACCATCGATTTTTGGCGCCGGTCACGTTTGATCATCGAATGTAGTTGAAAACAATTGACACATAATGTACTCCATTTGTGGAAAATTACTACTTTTTTCCTCCTACATAATGTAATTCTGACTTTTCTGCAAAATCCACACATTTTATTCAGGATATTTGTTTAAAATTGTTTCAAACCTTGAAGGCTATTCAAAAGTACTCTACTTTACAGATCGTTCTCCGCCTCTTCCTCATCCTCCTCATAATAATAATAACAAGAACATAATAATAATAATTATAACAATATATAATAATAATAATAATATGATAAACAGAATGTTTAAAAATATGAAATACAAATATTATGTTTAAATGTAATGTTAACGTAGTATATGAAATGTCTGTTACCAGAGTTACGCAATTTATCTCTCTTGAAAATACGAGCTTCCTCATCTTAAATTTAAATAAATAAACTATAGACTCTACGTTTTCATTTCATGAACCATAAACGTCCTAATCCTTACGGAGGATCCAGGCTTTCTACATTCCCCAAATAGCGAACTACTACACACCCAAACCAGAGCAGCTGGCGTGCTATGCGATAGTTCGCTTCCTTTGGTATCCAAACGTCCAACACGCGGTGGTTAGGACGAGCATCGAACTTTCATCGCTCGGCAAATGGCGAGAAACCCTTCCACACTACTTGGGATTCTGCAAGCAGTCGCTTATTACCGACCGAATACTGAATGCGTGGAGCCGCGTACTGCATAAGATTGTTATTATTATTATTATTATTATTATTATTATTATTATTATTATTCTTCTTCTTATGATTATTATTACTAATAATGGAATATCAGAAACCCGTTACAACAGTATGCGACAGTCTTGGAGAATCTGATTTGCTGTGACGGTTGGAACATTCATCCTGTGTCGAAGTGATACGTCTTAGAATCCTCTCTTGCTCATGAAAGAATTCCTTTTTAAAAATGATTGATGACAGTCCACACACAATACCGTCATTATTTCCGAAAGTTTCACAACGTTTTGATCAAACCGTTATGATTGTTGATTTGATTTTCCTCCTCATAAATCTGCATTCAGCGAGTAGTTAGTGAATAAATAGGGTTTCTCTCTGACCTGTCCCTCTGTCACCAGGAGAGTGTCGGGCCGGCGGCACTGGGCTCCAGACGAGTCTACTCTATCGCGAATGGCGGTCCGTCTGGAGCAGACCTCGGGGCCGGTTTGATATCTATATCTTTGACAGACGAACTGCAAACGAGATTGACGGGTTTTTTGAAAGCTCGTTTATTTCAGAGCTGTAAATTTAATCTTTTTACAACCTTATAAATTAAGCGATTTAATAATCTAGATAGTCCTTTTATCAGCAATTTCTTAGTTGCTTTATTTGAGAAAAGCGAATTCCACTCTATATCTCCTCTTGCTTCTGTCAAGCCTCATCTCAAGTTTCTTTCGGTTCATTTGGCTCAGGGAGCGCTACTAGCGATTTCTAAAAATCAAACATGTCAGGCCTTGACAGAGATCGACGCTGGTGGTGACGAAAGTGAACGAGACTTGTGAAACTGTAACCCTAGAGGAAATCTTGCTCAACGTGAAGGGGCGTATTTCAGGTATCGAAGTGGGGAGTCTACTCCTTGCCATCTGTTCGCGCTGAAAAAATCGGCCACGACAAGAAAGTAGCAGCCAAGTGGAAAATATCGGAAGACTACGGGAGATTTGCTACAGACGTCGTTTGTTTTTACGGCCACCGTGAATTTCCGTGGACAAATCATAACAATAGGTCTCATTGTCATAATGATCATCAACACTTGTCATATGTCCGTTATTATCAGCACCTCCTCCTGCCAAATGATTCACGACTACGAAAACATCAACATCGGTCTTTGTCAGTGTTAATCTGAGGAAACACTGAGAATCCGATAATAATGCTTTCATTTTTTTTCGGAATTCTTCTGCATAGTGTCTTTGCTGCTTGCGTCTCTTCATCTGCTGCCCTCTTCGTCCATTGCGTTGGGCATATCGTCTTTACTGAAGCCAACTATTTCCGCTACCGCTGGCGGCTTCGATGAGATTTCAAAGGGACCCGAAGATGCTTTATTGTGTGCACAGAGGCCGGTGGCTCTGGGTCCGATAGAGCCAGAAGAGTGAGGCGGGGGTTAATTCGAATCCAGCCATCGGAACTGGTCGAAGTAACTATAGAACAAGAGAGAAAGAAACGGCAGAGAAACGAAAGACACAGCGGAGACCAAGAAAGGGAAGCTAGGGGAAGAAAAATTAAGTGACGGTGAAGAAAAATACGAATAGCAGCTGATGCTAATTAGTGCATTCTGTATTTTGAATCTTGCAAATACTGATGGAACACCAAAAGAACATTGAAACATATCACAATATTTTTCCATCAACTTAAAGGAGGTGTATGGGTGAATTTCAAAGATGGAACAAACATAGTTAACTTGACCATGAGAAAATGTGGTATTTTTTCAGTAGTTAATGATAATTCCGTTAACTTTATAGGAACATGGAATCTATTTTATTCAATTTCTATTTTAGGACGTTGAGGAAGAGAAGATAGAATCGACTTCGCTGTCATAAACAAGACGATTCAAAACCGACATGAATTTGGTGCTGTGGTGTTGGCGAATATCATGTTCCCTAGAATCATATTTCTTGCTGGGAAAGCAGGGAAGATGTAAATCACAATTATTCAAGCTTCGCGTCGGATTTCTCGAGAGAAGTTACTGCTGGCGGGAGTAATAATTCTCAGCATAACAGCCTTCAAAAGGACGCGATAAAGTCGAAGCACCATGCAGATTTAAAATGCTACGGAAGAAATGAATCAAGTCATCTCTCAGATATGGAGTTATAACCGTCTAAAACGTTGACAGTTACAACAGTCAGGTTCCAATGATCAAGTTTTCTGTGTGAAATATAGTCCGCCTGCCAGATTGTAGTCTGTTCACGGGTATGCAGTTTTCTACTTTCTTCTAATCGTATTAAATCCGTGATGGCTGTTTTTCTTGGCTTATGTATTAAATTGCAACAAAAATGTCACAATTACATTTTTAAATGTCTGAATTTTATCTTACGGTTTCAAAAAATGTCCTTATTTCTTTTTGAATACTATTTGATATACTACATTTCTATATGTTCGTGATTTTGTCAAGTATGCAAGTACGTAACAGTAATTTTGATGTTTTGTTGATAGATTGCAAGACGAACTCTTTTCTTTATAATTTTGCTTATATTATATTTACAATCATTATGTTATCATGTACCCTAAATTGTATTTTGTCTCACGAGTAATTGAAATAATATTGAGTAATTGCAATAATACTATAATTTACTTCATAAATCTTCATTCGAAAAAAAAATTAAAGGCAATGTATCATATACGACAGTAAATACTGCTAAGTAAGAATTATGAGATAACATTTATATTTTATAAATTTCTTCATTACGTACAGTACACAATTTCATTATTATTATTATTATTATTATTATTATTATTATTATTATTATTATTTTACTGTAGTGATCGAAATAGTAAGAACACAGCAGTTAATCACAATAAGCTTCTTGAGCGCTTGTGTATCATTTGTCTTGTGAGTTCATGAAGCATCTCAGGCACACAATTCATACAGTACACGTTCTTTCAGAAGTAGAGCCTGGTCCCCGCCGTCGTAAACAAAATCCCGACCGAGTGCCCGGGGCGGAGTTACGGCGCTCGTTAGCAGCCGCGCTGTGCCCTACGCGGCCGCCGAGTGACGTGGGTTAGGAATGCTGCGGGCGAGCCCCGGAAACCGGTTCGTCTGACGCCGCCGCCGCCGCCGCCGCCGCCTTCTTGTTCTTCGCAACGGCCCATATGGACCCATTGCCCACCACGTGGAGGTTTAAAGACGCCCGGAATTGCGCCCATTTACGAAAATGAATCTGAAATTGTTGAATGTGTTCCGTAACGCTGCAATTTTCCTTAAGAGCATTGAGAATGCGCAAGGGAAAGATATATTATTCGTTTTCATCTATAAAACGTCAATACTCTTCCCTCTTCACAACTTTCCTATCTTCTGGAGTCGCGCGTATTGTTAAATGCAGTCAATTTGCTTTCCATGGCGGCGGCAAATGACACAGGTTTTAACCTTTGGCTTCCGGGCTTATAAAACACTTGTGGACCCGGCAATGCTTCGCTATTGCAATGTATTACACTTCGCTACTAGTCACGTGATTGTTAATCTCGTTTTACGCGACGCTGTGAAAAATTTTAATAGATGAAAGACTTTCTCGCGAGTACGGGTTTGTCTGTCTTGGTTTCGCAAGTATCCTATTGTTGATTCGCAAGTATCCTATTGCTGAAATGTTCTCCCTCGAGTTTGAGCCTGCACTCACTACAACACTGTCTTGGAGAAATTTGATTTACTTGTCGGAGATAGTGTTCAATTAATAACTCCGGCCGAAATTTCACAATCGCTGGGGAAGAATATGCAGAGAAGACGGGTTTAATACTCGAGGATGGGGCGGAATGCATAGAGCTGTTCAGGGACGCTTGACTCATAAACGCATCATTAACAATGTACCCATTTTCCGTCAATGTGCGAAAGACACAGACACTTCCTATTGTATTATGCCCATATTCTTCGCACAAGTGTAGGCGATTAGATGACAAAGGTTTATCGCAGTCGGGTGAACAGTACGGAACCGCATTAAATACAAACAAACAAATATTGATTATGATATATTAGATTGTCTACCTAATTTGCTGTCCCACCCATATTATAACTGCATAAAATTAGTAAGGTGCAGAAGATCTGTTTTATTAGGCGATTTGAACAGCCTCTTTAAGTAACTAATGTACTTCGAAGCTGTTCGGAAACAAAAAATGAAACTCGGAGACTTCAATATTGGATATGGAGTTGTGTTTGCGGTAAAATCACCAAAGCATAATTCTAGAACGTATTTTGCTCTTCTGTAGTTTAAACCCGGCATGTTTTTGTGATATCCAAAATGTCACATTTCAGAGTCGATACTCGAAAGTTCAGTTGTGCTCATCTCCAGAAGAACGCATGAGGTACAGTGGCCAAACGGCCCAATACAACGGCCAAGCGGAAAATATAGACTACTCACATGAAGCTTTCGTTCTAAAATTCAATGAGATTTATTCTACCACTGGGATGCAAAAAACACTCAAGCGATTTGCTAAGATAGTTGGAAATTACCATAATTAACATTTGTGATTACTATAGAACTTTAACAACTTCTGAATTTTAATTCGCACCCGTCCCAAAATGATTTGAAAAGTGAGAAACAGTCTCATTAAAGCTCCAGTTAATTTGATTTATATTATTCCGTATATCATAGAAGTTTTCGATTTTAAAGGAGATTAACTGTAGGTTTAACATTATTTAAAACATACATTTCTTGACTCAATATTTAGGTCTAAAACTTGATAATCCAAATTTTCAAGGGTTTCTGAAGTTGAATATGATGTCGAAATCTAATATGCGTACAATTTATCTTCACTTGCTTGTACTATTGTGTAAGATTTTATATTTTGATGGTTATCATCTTGAGTGCTTTCTGTAAAGTTTAATGGGCAATACTTCATTTTACTCTAATATTAGGATAAAGATAGGGATTAAAATGAATTAGAAAGTAGATAAAGTTATTATATTAATATGTTATTATTTCTAATAATGTTATTATAGTATCAGTCGCAGAAAGTCGTTGCAATCATATACGACCCCATTCAGCTTATACCCCATTAAACAGGTGTTGGTAAATTTGAAGACCCTCTAAACCGGTTTGAACGAGATCCACGGGCGAATCGTTCTTTCGAACGAAACGCGGGGCCCGATGCCTAACCACGCGAGGTTTAAATCGCGTTCAAACTTCCTCCCGGCGGCGCGCGTCGCCAATCAATACGCGCGCGCCCCCGACGAGCGGCGTTTAAAGCGGCGCGGCGCGGCGCCGCGGCCGCGCCGCAATTTTTTCGCCAGTGTAATTTAATCGCTGCGATCGCACACAAATAAAGCGGTCGCCCCGCGCGGCGGCGGAGGGGGTCGGAGGTGGGGGGGTCGGAGCAACATTTTTGCGCGGCTGAATTAACTAGATCGGGCGCATGAACACGTGCGTGGACGGATGGTCGACCGCTGATGAAAAGATGAATTGATTGGTGGCCAAATCTCCGGGAACGCGGTGCATCGCCCCTAATACCGTTTTAGCGATGCGACTGATGTCGCAGCTGTGTTCTGTAGGTGAAAAAAAAGTTTTGTTTCATTTGGGTAGTGGATTGTACTTGGTGTGATGGGATTGAACTTCTTAAAAAGGATCTGAGGTGTTAGGGACTCTTTGGATAATTTCTTTTCAGGTGATGGTGCTTCGTAGGGGTGTTTTATTAAGCACATCGATTTACTTAGTTCTCTGCGGCATACAATGCTTGTGTTTAACCTATATTTGGGAAGGAAGAACAGCGGCGGATAAAATAGAAACAATGAAAAATGTCAGCGATGAGTATTTTGAAATAGATTTATTTAACATATATCGTCTTCTTTATTATTTCAGTAAGTATACATACCTTTTTCGGCTCTCACACGTAACCAATATTTGCAAATGAGGTCTCTAAAGAAAGATAATTTCTCGGAGACGTGTCAAATTGTATTTTGACACCGCCGTTGGCATTACGCCCTGAGGAAGGTTGCAGAATGGCGACCGAAACGTTGGCACCTTTGCCATGGACGCGGCGTCACCCAGACAGCCAATTAAATACTGACTCCGACCGCGGAAGCCTACGCTTTCACTTACATAAAATATGCCTGCAAAATCTATATTATGACTCTTCGTTGTTAACAGATAATTGTAAAATTTGATTAAGCAAATTGAAATAAATGGCGAAGCAATAATAATGCATGCGAATTTACTTCGTAATGTTATTATTATTATTAATTGCAGTTTTTAATGTTTGACCGAACAGAAATAAATGGATAATGACGCGTGGAGGGGAGGGGGCTTGAGTGAGGGACTGAAGTAAAATGTTTAGCACTTCCGATATAAATACATCGCTCGCCCGAAATGCCCTGAGGATAGATGGGCAACCGTCTAATGAAAGACGAATTGAGTGGTTGCAAAGTGCTCAAACGTTGGTTTATTGCTTCTGATGTTTTGATGAAGCAATGACTCTCCAAGCTTTTCCATATGGAAAACAGCTCGTCTTTTAGGATAGCAGATTGTACTTGCTGCTTCATGGCGGTGGACTTTGCGGAGAAGATCTGAAGTAACAGTGTTCGAAATATATTAAAGATAGACCAATTGTTGCAAAATATTTATGAATTTATTTCAAAATATTTATGAAATTAGTTATGAAGTGTTTCAGAAGAACGTAAAATTAAATCAGACTGTTCCGGTTATTATCGGAAAGATCCAACGCTTGAATTTAACATGCAAGTAGAAAGAGCAAAATATGTAGGTTAAAAATGCACGAGGTATAAAAAGATAGATAATGGATCTGATGAGATGTCGAAAATCTAAAACAGATTACAGAACAGAAGTACAGGCATGTTAATTCGGGTAATGTGAATTTCAGTTAGGCAAACTCCTTACGTAGACATTCAGTTTGGTTTGTTTATCTATTGGTATTCAAATTGGTTTGAAGGTCCTTTAATTTTTTTAGACAGAAATTTCGAATATAATATTCATACAATTTTTCAGATTATTTATTTCTTTCATCGATTTTCAAAAAACCTACAATTCAGTGGACAGAAAAACTGTTTCTGACACATTAACAGAATACCACGTTGATGAAAAAAAACTACAAATTTAATAAAACTTACATTAACTAATACTATTTCCAAAGTTAAATTTCTAAGTCAGTAAGTCCTTCCAAGTAAACACAGGGCTAACCCGGGGAACTGTCTATCACCAATACTTTTTAATGTGATATTGGATAAAGTCATGAGGACATTTGAGGATTCAGGAGCAAAAATTGGTACGAAAAACAAGAACCTCGATATTAAATGTTTAGCATTTGCTGATAATTTAGCCCTGTTCGCAGAATCAGAACAAGAAGCTATTAATCAAATTAATCAATTAAAAGAAACAGGAGAAAAAGTGGGCTCGCAAATCTCGTTTAGTAAAACTGCAATTATGACAAGTTATCATAAATACACCAAGAAGACAGTACAAACAAATTATGGGAACATAAATGTTACTGGCCAGTTTAAATATTTTGGAGAATTAATTAGAAGAAATGGGGCGGAAAAAATGGCTATTGAGATTAAAAAAGGAAATTGGAACGATTAATTTTTGTACAAAAAATATAATCAAAAGAATTTGTCTATCAAAGCAAGATTACGATATTATAGTACAGTTAATAGATCACTCATCTTGTGCGCCATGGAAACTACAAGCATAATTGGAATGGTAAATTTGTTGAACATAGAACTAGTGGTGCTACACAATGGCACGTACTTTCCCGTATTAGTTTCCTATTTCCATAAGTCTCGGCTAGCCCAATACTCTTGCCAGAAGCCATCTAACGCCGCTCAAAGTACATTTTTTTTACAAAAATCTTAATTTTTCCGCTTTCTAATAGAAGAACCGATATATTATTTTAATAATATTAAAGAACAGTAAAACCTCGTTCTAAATAGAAATTTTCATTGAAAAAATTGCAGCTGTTTTTAAGAAAATGGCATTTAAGCGTCACTGTAAATTCGAAATTTGAACCTCTCTTCACAGAAAGCTATTGAGTTTTCGAAAAACTTCATATTACATCATTGCAAGCAATTCTAGTCACAAATGCAATAGTGTTTTCAAATTGCTGGAAATCTGCGTATTAGAGGCGTGAGAGATCTTTCAAAAAAATTATATTTGTGTAATTTTTGAAAAAGCAAAATTAATTCTATGACATTTAAACATTGAAATTGGCACTATCTATTGCACAAGAAGAAATATGTTGGTGAAAAAAATGAAGCCGTTTTTGAGAAAACTGTGTTGTAATGTTTCTGAAAATGTGGAATTTTGAGCTCATTTTCACGGAAAACTGTTGAGTTGTCGAGAATCTTTGTCTCACATTTTTTAAAGCACATTATTTAAACTAATTTTAAAAAAGGTAGTCTTTTAACTTATTCTCAATGAATAATTTTAAAAAATTCTTTCAAAACAACATTTATTAATATTACTTGAGTGAGGGTGGTTCCGTGCAGGACAATGTTTGAGTCATCTAAAACTAAAAAAAAATATTAAAGAAATGCATACTCTCTGAAAAACACAGACGTTCTTTACATTTCGAGTGATTTCTATGTGTGGAAATTCAGAGCAGGTTTCACGAAATTATGGTATCTTAAAATTGAATATCTAGAAATTAAACAATACTCGTTTCAGATTTACTACTGACAAAGCAGTTTCAGTTTTACTACTGCTTTGGTTATGAGTTCAGTTTGCGCCGTGTTTTTTTTGTGTATAATATTTTTTGCAATGAAAATACTTTTATAGTGTCAACTTGTTTGTTTGTGTCTTGAACAGCTTTATGTCACGCTTGCCACTGCTTTGCTATTCGCCATCGGAGCGTTTCACGGGAGCTGCGTCTCCTGAAGGGAGTGCCTATTGCCCTTACGAGCTTCAGTGTTTATGAAGACTTCGGCTTTAGATAGAACATGAACGTGAACTTGGTTAGGTAAGGTACTTGTGAGCACGCAGTGTGCTAACGAACCGCCGCAGGGACGTGACTCCCCTAGGTTCGTTACAGTTGCTTCTTTTCCGCTTCGCCAGGGAGGAGAGGTAATTAAAGTGCAAATAAACAACTTTACGTAAACATAGGAAAATTCTTACAGAAATGAATATATGTATTTTTAATGTGCTCGAGGAGCTTGCTAAGCATGATGCAGAATCTTTATGTTCACACGTTATTTTACGAATGCACGAAGTAATTAAAAATATTTTAATAACTGCGCTCTTAGAGTTCTCGCCCATTTTACAGTTAGTAATATATTTAAAAAAAACAATTTGTCAAGTTTTACGAAAATAGTGATCATTGAGATTTTCTTCGTTTGCTTTTTCAATTAAAATAAATATTAAAACAAAACAATAAATATCTGATTGTTAAATAAAAAAACATTAAAATTGACTCAGGAGAATATTAATTTGTTGAAACTCACACAGTTCATTAATAAAAAAAGGCGCACTATTCTCGCATCTGGCAAATCTTTCTCTGTAAACATGTAGAAGCTGACACAAACGAATGAAAACAATAGAAAGATTGCTGTAGCCGACAATATTATTTAGATAAAAATGTCGCAAATTTTTCTATCGTTCCCTCACTCCTTGCAAAAAAAAAAAAGTTCATAGACCAACAGGCACGCGTTTGCTCTGCGGTCCTCGTTCCTGTCCTCCTGACACGTGTCGAACAGCTGTTACCATCCGCTCAGTGCCTTCATGCAAGTTTGCCACTTCTTACGTAGCTATGGGGTCGCGGTGGAAGGTCGACTGTCGACTGTCCCCCTGCAGACCAAGTTATCTCTAACTTCCGCTATTTGAAGCTTGCTCTATACTGAAGGCGTGATTGGTTTGCCACGTGCGAGTTAAGATGTGAAAAAGAGGATCTTAAGAATTATTGAACATTCAATCTTTGTTGATAACTGTGCATGAAGAGTATTGTTTCTCACACACCCTACATATTACGTAATCAAGCCATATAATAAGTAAAGTCTGTAATTCATCGTTAAGAAAATAAGCGTTTTGAACGTCTGCAAAATAATGGAAAAAAGGAAAAATGAAATTCTTTAAGAATCTTGAACTTTGCGCCTGAAGAAAAGATCAGCAACCGCTATTTGCATAATCCGAATTTTGTTCACTTGAAACTGATATGGAAATATTCGAGAACTAATTGCCCTTTTTCTCAAGTTTAAGATGTAATATGAATTACTTGAAACACTTGTTTATCTAATGTAAATAAATAATCTTCATCTCTAATTGCTTCCTATACAATCATCATTTTCATTAATTGCACTATTGATCAAGAAAAATGTTTCATTATGCTCTTTGTTGAAAATTTAAAAACATTTACACATGAATTTTCTGATATAAAATACCATTATGCTAATCCAACATTAACATAAAACGTTGCCAGGGAATCGGTTTCTGCCACTACTTACAAAGTTTCCGTTGTTGCCCTTTCTCGGAAAGGTTTCGTACCTCTTGAATTCCGCCAGTTTCCTTGCTGGTACGATCCGGGTTCACGGGAGGCCAGCCTCCCATGTATCGGGTTCAACATAGATTAACTTCACAGCTCTTGGGGAAACCGGTGTTTCCACCCTGGTAACATGGTTGGCAGCCAAATGAAGCAAGTTTACACATTTCATTCCGCGCCGTCGTGTTCGTCTTCTGTGCGGAGCACAATGGGCCGAAATGGACCCAGCCTCTTAGTCAAAAGGTAAAGCCCGTTACCTGCGAATGCATAACTTCCAGGAGACAATGAGCGAAATGACGATTTACGAAATGCACCTGTTAATTGTAAATGATGCTCTTGGAACACCGGTGAAAATTCCATTAATTCTGTAAAAGATGATGAACCATTTAATCTACTTGAAAGAGAACAGCTAAAAATTGGTACCTTTTAGAACCGTACCTCATTGTGTGCTTGAAAAAACATACTTCACAGGCGACATGCGGTCACTTCATAACGGCAAAATTCGGGAGCTTTACGTTTCCTCCTCTTACGTTTCTTACGTGACCCACGTTTCCTCTGCCCAACACAATTCTTTTGAGTTGGGGTAACGCTAGACTCACAGTCCTTGTGGTGAACTGCCCTTTTCGATACTCTCCACATTCTCTAGTCTCTTTCTCGACACACTCACTCTCTCGTTGCGTATCTACGTCGCGGGTTTCCGGTTGGCTGTTAGTCTTCCTTTTATTATTCCATTCGACTTGGTGTCGGGTCCGGACCATCTCCCTTCTCGTCCGAAAGTAGCGCATTGCCCCAAAGACTACCGTAATATCTTCTCCGATTTCTTTTAAAAGGACGGCGCCGCCAAGGAGAGGGGTTGGATTGAAGGGGGCTGCTAACCCAATAAGGCCACTCAGTTACGCTAACCTGTAATTATCTGTGTGGTAAGGAAGGATAAGGATTGGTTGACAAGTGATCTCGGGCGCGTCAACAGCTAAGGTCGTCAGTAATGCTGGTTTTTGTCTCGCAAGGTGGCGATGATCTTCTTCCGGCGACTGGTGAGATCCTGCACCGACCTACGTCAGCTTGCGGGGTTTTCCTTAAATAGGTATCTCCCCCAGTGGGTACCACCTCAGCCGGGAGCAGCTTAAAGCTCACGCCTGGGCTAGTAGTGCATATGAGTGCACGTAAGGATGCGGATAGGACAAGGAAAGATTGCATGCGGTCCGTGATCCTTTTCTTAGGGAACTGCTCCGGCATTCGCCAGGTGTTAATCGGAGAAACAACGGAAATCTAACGACCAGTGCAGCTGACCGCTGGAATTCTTCTACAGACTAGAATTCGACTTAGATATGTAACCAGTGTCGAAAATCTTGCCAACGTCGGGTTCTCTAGGACCTTCCGGACAGAGCACATGAGTTGATTCCCTGAGCCAGCTGTGCCGATCAAGGATAAGGATAAACAAGAACATTAAAAAGGGATTTGCTAATTGGATGGTTGAGTGACTGACATGGTGCCGGGTCATACCACACAATAGGATCAATGAATGGCACTGCCAGAGTATCACGTTGTTTCCAACGCAAGCTTCTTCACCACTTAAGAAGGTTGGAAGTGAAAGGACGTGGTTCTAAAGATGGTGCATGATGGTTGTAAAAACCCATCAACTCAAAACACATGGGTTAACAACCATGCCTAGCTTAACGATTCCAACCGTCCAGATTGAACAATATACGTTTTCTATTGTATTAATAAGGTTGGAATTAATTGGCTGTTGGAACAGCTTCTTTGAGCTAGCGTTTTGCCTGCCGTCCCAGATTCTTTCTTCCATTTGCTTGGCTTTGGAAACGGAAGATGAGATTCCTTCAGTGTACATGCTTTGAAAATGAGGCAAGCAATAAAAATAATTTCATATGCTTCCATTGTTTTCATTCACATTTGTTCATTAAGTAACATTTGTCTGCCTTCATTTCGAAAACGATCTATAAAAGTATCCCCTCTGAATTATGCAGGAATCAAATTTTTCCAGTCTCCACTCGTTTTTTCTTAATCTAATTTTCTCATTTGTTCGGACATCTCCGAACAGGTAGTAATATAACGGTTATAAATATGAATAGAGGTCACATTCCTTTTTTGTTTCCCATCGTCTACTAAACATTTGGGAAATAGTTATTCGGCATTTGGGGAAGATACTCTCCAACCCATCTGGTAATCCTGTAAGTGGTATAATGCCAAATAAATTGTATATATTAATTACAGAATTAAAGCTAAATTTCATTTTCCTTGCGGTATTTTTTATTAATTTTCATGGCAAAATCTTATATGTACTCTAAATTAATAAAGGCAATGAAAAATAGAGCCCAAACAAAACAGATATCCTTTCGCGTCTTGTTTCTGGCTGCGTACGCCTACGCTGAAGCGGGATGTTTCTGGCGTCGTTTCGGCCCACAGCGGGACCCGCGCATTGTCCCTCGTTCTTTCTGCGAGTCCGGGCGCCCACGCCCCCGAGATTCCGTGCGGGCGCGGGAATCCGTCTTCATATTACACGAGGCGACGTCACGCAGGCGGCACTGGGCGCGCTTTCCAGAAATGCGCTCTGCGTTAATTATGAAGGGTCGGCTTCGCCCGCCTTCTGGCCCGCCCACCCTCATCGCACGCCGGCACCTCCGGCGCGCGCCTCAGATGCCGGAAGGAAGGTCATTGTGATTGCATGAAAGCCATCAAAAAGCTCATAGAAGAGTTCACAACACGTTTTGATCTTATTGCAGTTTTGAAGAATTGCGGATATTAGAATATGTTTACGAATAAATCTATTCAAAAACACGAAGAATAAATAGGCAATTTTCTGTCAATCAGGGATGGTTAATATATAAAAATGCTGCTCACAAAATGTTATTAGGCATCATGCGTAATTGTACATGGTAATGCTCATATTCAATGTTGTGAATTGAAGTGTCCGGAAGTGAAAACTATATGACAACGATATAATCGGGTTGTATTAGTTAGATCGGCAGATGTTAGTGTATTAGATTGAAGAATATGAGTCTGAGTAATTGTATGAACAAAATTTGCCACAGATCTGCTTTGGTTAATGGAACCGTTGAGAGGGAGTTTTTGAAGAACAGCAGGACTTTCGAAATATTACCTACGTATTGAATACCTCTCTTAAAACTTTCTTTTGTGCTTTTAACTTCTTGAGTATTTTAGAGTAAAGTAAGTTCAAGCGGGCACAATTCTTCCTGACAATTCTTAATTAATTTATGGACTGAAAAGTTGGACAACCATCTTGAAACTTGTTACAATAAAATGAAAAGTATCGGAATGTTAATAATTGGTTAGCTATTTCTCAATGTGAATATTCACTTACCGCAAGGGACATTGTATTTCGTCATAGAGGTGGACACGCACTCAAACCATGGGGAAGGACAACAGATTCACCCGCAACACAAAGCGGTGGGTAGATACACGACATCAACGCTGAGAACTTCCATGCAATGCGACGACGATGCATCGAATCAGTTTCTGCCTCTCGAATGCTTCACAGCAGCAGTGCCTAGTTGACACGTTGGTAAAAGGAATTTTTCGGAAACTAAACATCAATTTCTCACTCTTACATGTAACCCCACATGACAAAAGAAGTAAATATGTTTGTATGGAAGTTTATTTTACAAAGCTTTCATCATTAAAATCAAAATCACACAAATATGAACGCTATATTGTAATTTCAAATTTTTAAACTTAAAAATAGAATATTGTTGTTCAAACTTCGGAGAGGGACTTTTGTATATTCGCTACTTCATAATTATTAGACATTGATACTGAGAATATCTACTAATTTCCAATCGAAATTAATTGATCTCAGGTGTGCAGTCAGCTGAACGATTGTTTCTGTTTATCAAATTCATCAAGTTTAATAAGTTCCGATAAAAAAATATGTCCTTACAAATCTTCTGCAAACATTATAATGCATGTTTCGGTTCACTTAAGCTTGCGAGTAATTTGCGTCTTCTCTAAAGAGAGTAAAGTGGCTTAGCATATATTTTTGAAAAGTACTCTCCTTTTGAGTAATGTGCAAACCATTCTTCCAATTACAGAAGACCTCTTAATGAAAATATGTCAATTGGAATTTTCTATATAATTATTATTATGAACAATTTTCTTTAAGAATTTATCTGTACTCCATTTAATAAGTGCATGTAATAACAGTTCGTATGCTTTTTTTCTAAGCATGTAAGCTATGTAAGCATGTAAGCATGTAAGCCATGTAAGCTTGTAAGCTATAATTGAACTCTTCTTCGCATCAATTAAACAAGTTTGAAATAAAAATACGCGTGTAATATGACTTAAGAAGGAATCAAACTACAAAAATAAATTATTTCTTAATAATATTGTGGAGTACCATCAGTTTTTGTATTATTATTATTATTCTAGTTATTATTACTATATAGCGTTATATATTATCATATTTATGTAATTAGCTGCCACCGAGTTTTACCCACTTGCAATTTGAAGAAATTATTATTATTATTATTATTATTATTATTATTATTATTATTATTATTATAAACGAAGGGGATTTGTAAAAAAAAATTCAATGTAAGATACTTGCTACCACCACTGAAATTACTCACGTGATCTTACTTCTTCTGCCTTTCGTTCACTCTTTGAGCCGGAAGAGTCGTTTACGCTCTCAAATAACTTCTCAAGGTCGCCGCGGCTGCGATCTCGAGTAGTCGTACACGCACGGGTAAGAACGGGAATATAACTGTTCCCGTGGGCAAAACAATACCTACCCCTCTTCTATCACAGCCGCTCTTTTTATTTCCTGGTATTTAAACTTGATTTGACTCACAGAGTGAATAGAAAATCCAGAATTATTCCTACAGTGTTCATCTGCTGAATACGTATTAAAAACTGTGCGCATAAAAGTCTTAAAATATAATCAGTATTACTTGGCAATTTCAAAGCCTTTCAATGCATGAAATTGCTCATAGCCATTTTCCATCACGAATTTTCCTAACAACTTCGTAAGACTTTTCCTTTTACCTGAAGAATCTTTCATCCTCCTTTCCGAAGTAATTTATAGAGGTAAAAGAGAGCAGTAATATGAATTAATATTCCTCACGCATCCCTCGTTCAAGTATAAACATTTTTAATGAAATTCGAAACCAAAATTGCGTTGGCTGATGATGCAACAAAATTCTGAACTCATTGGAACATAGTGAAAACAAAACAACTTTACAAGTTCCTCTGTTCTCTATTGGAAAAGCCCCGGACTCGAAAGTTTTCGTTGTAGGCGTATGAAAAACTCATTCTTCAGTTTTGTTTCGCTCAATTAATTGATATGCCAAGAGCTGTATTGATATTCAAGGCGTCATCATTATTTTCCTCTGAGTTTGTATTCTACTACTGAAAATTCTTAACACAAACCGAGGATATGGAGTCCTTGTTTCTTCATTTGCTTTTGATCAAAAGCATTTTGTCTATGAGTACTTTTAAATGAGCCTTACGGGATGTGCAGTATTTTATATCCCCTCCGTGAGCAGAAAATTGTAATGCGCGGAAGGAGATGAGTATCCTAGAAAGACGATCCCGTTTTCGCAATGAATGTGAAATACTCTGCTATTATGGCGGTTCATCAGACAAAAACGCGTTAAGGACTGCCAGAGAGTAAACCGTATAATGATATATGAATGCACCCCCGCGAGCGCTTCCTTTATGTACCTCAAAGGAGGAGAGAGATTTCACGGTCGGTGTAACAATTTCATTGCTTCGAACTGGACATCTAACTATGCCGTAAACTAAGATATATGAGGATTTCTGCCCTCGTATAACTTGCCTTTTCCAGAAATATTCTTCAGCGGGCGTAGCTATAGACGTGGAAACCTTCAAGACTAACGTTTTGGGGTGTAACGATCCATCTTCGTAACCTGATATCGCGAGTTTCTCCACGCCCCAGTGGTATGCTTTGTTTTATGTCTTGTTGCACTTCATTTACACTATATTAGAAACTATATAGTATATCCAGTTTCATGAAACGTGCCCTGGAATTTTTGAAATTGCAGTAATGAGCATTTGAAGCTGCTTTGGAAGTGTGACGTTGATGAACAGATTAAGAAGTAATATTTTTAAAGAAATACGAGTATATTAAGTTTGTGAGTGGAGAATAGGTTGGCGAGTCTTGAAGTGTATGGTAATAAACGCAAATAATTGATACAAACTCCATTGCAGGGTTTATATTTTTATATTTCAAAACATTTTTAATAATTCTGCTGATCTTTTTACAAAGTCCACAGTTCCATACTTATTTCGAGATTCATTTATGATATTTTCGATATGTGCTGAAATTTGAACTGTTTAAGCTCTTTTTGTTGATCAAGTAACATTTTATTCGGAGATATGTAAATGATTCTGAGGATCTTTGATGCTTCGGTTCATTAGAACCAAACAAAACATCACAATCCTAACGAAAAGAAATTTAAGTTGAGGAATTCTGCAAAAGTGTGCGCACAAATCATACACCTTGGTTGTAAGTACTTTTTAGACCTTACACTAAACTAGATGAACACTGATGCTACCTTTGCATTATATGTATCACTAATATCATGTATTATTGGTAATGGTTATGCAGTATTATGAACAACTGCTTCTTGCATCTAACTAATAAACAACCTGACTTCAGGCAATCCTTAAAAATCGAAGTGCGAAATATTCGAAGCAACTACATTCCTTTAGATTTTGAATCACCATTTTTTAATGAAAATGGCACTTTTATTGCAGAATTAACTGCATTCTATTCTACTCTCAGAAAAAGGTTAAAGAAAAACATTACAGCCACATTCTGAAAAAGTCTTGTTTCCGTTTTTTTGGAAAATTGTTATGAGTTCACCCAATATTACGCGCTAAAGTTGCTAATGTTTTGAAAAAATACATTAAATTGTTTAAATTCCTAAAACTCAGGAAATTATTTCATAACAAAAGAAGCCTCCAGCTTCCATATGATGTATAACAGACTCGAAATAAATAATTACACTTTGGTAATTTTCAAAATTCCTGAGGTATAATTGAAAATTGAACCAATACTAAATTAATAAGCAAATTTCATCTACAGCAGCAAAATGTAAAACAAAAATGTGAAGTGGTTATCAGAGAAAATCTCGAGTTTGAATTTTTATTACAATTTGGGTCAAAATTATTCAAAAATACTCATAGAAAAAATTATGAAATGATATTATTTAGAAACCTAAATCCTAAAGATTAAAGAAAATATCTCTATCTTCAATTATACAAGTATAGTCGTAGAGAGTAAAAAAAATGTATAACTTTTGCAGTTTTTGCAACTCTGAAAATCGTATATGCGATATTTTTATATGTCTACGTATCTCTATTCGAGCAAAAGATTTAAAGCAATAATTTGGAGCTAGTTTTGAAAAAGGTTCGAATGTATCATAGCAATCACGTAATGTACCCCGAAATTTAGAAGATCAATTTAAAACTTGCAAGGCCTAGTGTGTGGCAAGATAAAAGAAGCAATATCCATTTCGGAGAAAAACCTGAGTATGATGTAAGAACTATACTTAGCTGTAGACAACAACGTGGTATACAGGTGGACGGATAGACGTATAGACAGATAAATGGAAAATAAAAAAACTGTAAATAACAAATACCAAGAATTAATAATAAATAAGTATTAATTAAATAATAAAAACCAAGAATTCAAATATTCCCTCTACTTGTAGTAGCTTTCAAATTACATTCTTTTAGTTTTTAAAAACCTTGCTTTTATTTGCATTTCCTCACGAGTGTTCGTACTTAGTTATAGTGGCAATGAGGAAACAACACGGCTGAGCAGAGAGAAGGAAGTAACATGCGTAACGGAAGGACGTAACGTTCTCGTGCGGAAACAGGGCGTGGAGGGCGAACAGCGGGTGTTTGGCGCGCAAGAGGAGCAACACGAGCGGCTTCAAGTGCTCAAAGCGGCACCTCGAGCAAGTGGTGCGAGAGCGTGCACTGATCGGGCTAGCGGGCGCGTTGGAGAAAACGAGCGCTCGCGACCCCACCGAGTCCCACTACTCCCACTACTTGCGTCCCTGTCCCCGATCTCCCGTTCGCCCCTTCCCTAATCATGCACTCGCGTTCTTTCCGCGGCTGACATGAAGCTGAAGCTGAAGCGCATGCGCGACTTAACCCGCCGAACCACCCGTCTCCTAGAATCCTCACCGGAAATTCCACGCCAGAACCTCACTTCAGTCCCCTCGCGGCCTCACGCCCGCCATCTCTTAACGCCCCACGTGAGTTTCGTGGCGCTTCTAGAAGTGGTGATCGCCACGCCCCCGCGCCCGCATCCCCGAGCGACCTACCTCTCCAAATCCGCGCGCAAATCTCGCCCCAAACCCGCACCAACGACGTATAAATGAGGGCGAAGTGATATGAGACTTTGAGAGAGCGGATACCCTAAGCTGGGGATTGA
>BOPP01000017.1:4745705-4795662 GCA_017312745.1 Gryllus bimaculatus
GAGACAGAGAGAGAGACAGAGAGAGAGAGGCAGAGAGAGAGAGGCAGAGAGAGAGAGAGAGAGAGAGAGAGAGGCAGAGAGAGGGGGAAGGAGAGAGTCGAATGACATCTCTTTTGTTCCGATTGGTGAACCGGTCTAACTGCGAGTGACTGTCGGAGATCTCTCAATTACTGTATAGGGACTTACCTCGCTCTAGCAAAATGGCGCGATTCCAGGAAATGGAAGAAAACAAGGAACACCAATTTGGAATGAAAGCTACCTAGACTAATGGCGAGTCGTGACATTTGGATTAGCGTTCATGTGCTTTCGCGGTAGAGGTCTATTATTGGACGCTAATTACGCCACACGTTAATCCCGAACATCCCGTGCATGTGGTGCAGATGCGAATCACGAAAACAAAGCCGCCATCCGTCCCCGGCGCCAGCCTAGTTGGCGCCGCGGCCAGGGGTCTGGCGCCAAGCGCCCCGCCGCGACGTGCGCAGTGCATGATTGAAATGTGGCCGACCGATGAAACCGAGAAAGTGCATTCGTAACAAGTGTTGTTAGAAATAAAACGTAACTTGATTGTTTGTCGAAGCGTCCTTTATTACAAGTTTTGAAAGTATCATCAGTCATTACATGCAAAAATACATGCAAGTGCGTTTTGATGCAACGAGGGGGGATTTATATATTATGCATCAGAAATAAATAAAGAATAGATATCGGAGTGTATCAAAGTAATAACTGATTATAGCCCTATACAATAACGAATTTAAGAATATCTTCATGTATGCGATCACCTAAAATGAAGTGTTTTGAAGTAAATAGATATGTCGGGAAATATGAAATGAAAAGGTGCTTTTAATTAGGCAGATCTGATCATATACGTTTCAATGGACTTTCATTCCAGAAATATGTGATGTTGCAGAGTAGGATACGTTTATACCAGCTCAGGAAGGAAAATATTTTTCAAGTAGGACTAAAGATTGAATCTTTAGGTAGGACTAAAGATTGAATCTGAAAGTGAGAATCCTTAGTTACAGGCCAAGAATCCAATGCTTTTGAAATGGACGTGATGATACTGATGAAATATAATTTTCTCTTGGTCATTTCTTTTTCAGTTCACAAAGTTAATGGACTAAAGCTGATGAAATGTTTCAATTAAAGTGACTTACGCTATATTCTGGTATTCTCAACCTGAGATGTGAGCTTTGTCACACAGCAACAGTTGCTGGTACATTGCAAGGAAAGCGTACAATTAATTTTTGAACCGACCGGGAATTGAAACTTTGGTTTCGCTGTGGAGTGGGAGCACGCTTACTAACGAGCTGCCAAGGACTATGAACTGACAATAGTATACGTACCAAATGATTAACTTTCTTAAAGCAATGAAGAATATCCTTGCGAATTTTGCGACACTTGTGACTGAAAACAGACTCATAAGCGGAAGAAAGAAAAAGAAATGTTGACCTGGATGACTGAGGTCACTAAGGCTGAAGGGCGGTGACTGCCTTCGCTGGAAGGGTCACGGGTTCGACTCCCGCCTCATGCATGATGTTCGTCTGTTAGTGTTGGCCTTACGCTCTCTTCCTACAGTTAAATCAATAACAGTGGGCGCTATATGATCAAATTGTTAAAAAGCGACACAAAAAAAATAAATAGTAGCATTAACGATTCCGTAAGTACCACAAATCTGAAAGACTCGAAGCTTTTCTGCTGTTATTGCGATCGATAACTTTTACTTTAAGTTAAATCTAGGATTTAATGGTATCTTGCTACTGCAGTGAAGTAGACTGTTCTGGAGTAATAATTCTCAGACTTGTTCAAAACAAATGCTTGTTGGAGATTATCTTGTTTTAAAAATCCTGAATAGAAAAATATGAGAATGTAATTCTTTAATAAATACACCTTAACGGGACAAGATGAAATAAAATAATTTAACAAAATCTCATTAATCCGTTCATTTGGTGTCAGTGATTGTTGATATAATGTACAATTTCCTGCCTGGGGTTTTAAATGTTAACGTACAAAAAGTATTGTTCCAATTATTTATGTTGTTTCAGTATTAGATGCTATTTTTTGTACAGATATTGAATAATGACAGTTGTGATGTTAGATTTGTACAAATGCAGGTTATATAAAATAAATACAATTTCATATTACTCAATCATTTGCAGAAATCTCACCAAACCAACTTCTTCACAGATCACATCGAAACTTTCTTATTCAAGGCCCAGTTTCATCAACTGCGAAAAAGCTGCTCAAAAGCTACATTACTCAAATGTGCGAAAATAAAAGCTCACTGCCGCCTAAGCCATCTCGAGATGATTAATGAATAATACAAATGTAAGTTCAAGCTCCGCTTATCAATTCTGATAATATTAATCTCACCATGTAAAGAAAAGAGGTTTGCGAAATTTTGGAGATACATTAATATATTAATAATCAGGAGTCTCGGATTTGATTACCTATTAGGGTAACTGGTTCTCTGAAAAAAATGTTCATTAACATAACATACCTGTTTAAACAGTTTAGAAAAAACTTCTCATGACATCCGACTCTGAAATTCCAATAAATAAATTGATTTGAAGTTCACACCCATCGATTGACACGTCACGATGTAGGTCTGGAGAATTTTGGGGATAAATTTACGTAAAATTGAATTGTCAGGTGACCCGACTTTGATTATCAGTCGGATTAACGTATTCTTCGAACAATTTGTTGAAAATAATATTCGAACCAATATTACATACACTGTATTAATGTATTTGGTATTGTAGGGTTGGATTAATCCGACTTATGCCAGGTAGCGGTGTCCCGAGGCCTGAGCCCAGTTTTATTCATTATCAACGCCTAGCAATAAAGGAGACATGCGTCAAACATGACGTATTCCAATCGCCATACCTAACTTATTTCGCCTTTCTGAGCTTTTTCTTTCGTAGCAAAGCTAATGAAACTGAGACTATTTGTATTATAAAGCTACCGCTTCATTTTTGTCCTGATTGGGAATCAAACCGGGTCCGATTTACAGAAAGCTAGATCGCTGACCACGAGCCACCCAAAGGGATATTAAGCCTCATTCACAATGCACGCATAAACATAAGCATGGCGTTAACATGAAAGTTAGGACTACGTCCATAAGCGAACTCATTCACAATGCGTTCATATAAGCATAAGACGTTAACTTAAAAGCTTGCAAGCTTCAAACTTCTGTGCTTACGCTTAAGTGAGACATAAGAAATGAACCAATAACAGTACGTTAACTCAAAATCGAGAATCGAAAGAGGAGCGATGTCGATAGACGAACTAACCCCATATGGGCCATGGACACAGTCGATACCTCGATATCGATTCTCAGATCCAACCAATAGTAAACTACAATGTCTCACAGCCAATAGAAACACTTATTTTTCTGACCTTTATGTTAGACATTGCGAATACTTCAGTCTATCACTTATGTTGTGTTATGTAGGCTATCCGGGATGAACCGCGTCACTGACATGGTGGCTAACGTTTTGGCCAGTGTATTGTGACCTTCTTCAGAGCACACTGCTGCAGTTAGCCATCATGTCAGGGACGCGGCTCGTCCCGGATAGCCTAGACAACACAAACTCCGACCGCGGATATGCAACCATATCACTTACATGTTAATGTTTACGTCTATGCGTTATGCTTACGTTTGCATTGTGAACGGGCCTTCACCCACAATACTAGACCTGTTGTAACAGACGGGAGAAAACCTCGCAACTCCTCCCGCTCGCGAATCGCACCCAGTGCTTTCGAGTTCAAGTTCACACTCGTCAACTACGACATCGCAGCGCCGCGAGGAGTCGGCTTCGCGGCCAGTCAAGCGTCCCGGCGCTGTGTGCGGCGACGGCGCCTCGTCGTCGATAAGATCGGCAGCGGCGCGGCGCGGCGCGGCGTGCGTGACCGCAGCCCAGTGGGCCGAAGGGCGCCACAAACGCGAATATCCATGATTTCCAAACAGACGTCACCAACCAGTGAACAAATTAAGTAACTTGTTTAATTCATAAAATGTCATTGAAGGACCAAACGCGTATTTTCCGTGATTCCAAACAGACGTAGCAACCAGTGAAATAATTAAGTAACTTGTTTAATTCATAAAATGTCATTGAAGAACCAATTGCGTATTTTCCGTGATTTCCAAACAGACGTAGCAACCAGTGAACAAATTAAGTAACTTGTTTAATTCATAAAATGTCATTGAAGGACCAAACGCGTATTTTCCGATGATTTCCCAACAGACGTAGCAAACCAGTGAACCAAATTAAGTAACTTGTTTAATTCATAAAATGTCATTGAAGGACCAAACGCGTATTTTCCGTGATTCCAAACAGACGTAGCAACCTAGTCCAAAAATTAAGTAACTGTTTAATTCATAAATGTCATTGAAGGACCAAACGCGTATTTTCCGTGATTTCCAAACAGACGTAGCAACCAGTGAACAAATTATGTAACGTGTTTAATTCATAAAATGACATTGAAGGACCAATTGTGTATTTTCCGTGATTTCAAAACAGTCGAAGTAACCTGTGAACAAATCAAGTAACGTGTTTAATTCATAAAATGTCATTGAAGCACCAAACGCGTATTTTACGTGATTTCCAAACAGACATAGCAACCTGTCAAAAAATTAAGTAACTTGTTTAATTCATAAAATGTCATTGAAGGTATTCTACCGTGTTTTAATATTGTACCGAGGTTTAATTAATATTTTTTTCTTTCTCAAGCTGCTACGTTACAAATGGTTACATCCTTTTACGTAGTTTCGCCATGCGGTTGATTGAATGTGCTTGCAGTTTAAAATATTGATAAGCATTCAGACTGGTGGAAGCTTTTCACCATTGATATTCACTGTGAATAAAGATAGCTTACTTATAATTATGATGTATTGACGGCTGTGAAGGTCCATAAATCAGGAAGGTGTTTGGTTGGCATTAATTTCACTACAATGTGCGCCCATCCGATGTTTTTCTCTCCGTGCTTTCAACTATGCTTCACAATCTAGCGCTCTGATCTGTTATGTGTTCATGAAATAGTTTTCCCAAATTGAAATTGTGTCGATGTGCATAAAATTGTGAATAATCTAATTTGAATAGAATATTCGTATGTACGTAATACGAAGTTCACTTTCTTCATTACGTCTCAACTGCAGGCCCATCTTTCCTTGTACTTTCTTGTATATGTAGAAGAGTTATGAAATACTTCAACAATAAATCTAACTTGGGTTTTATAAGAAAATAAAAGTTTTGAGGGCCCCTTACGCCGAATAAGTTGGTTTTGAAAAACGTCTGTCCGTTCGTCAATCACAGTACTCATGCGCTCAATGTCAAACCTTAGCCCGAGCAAATATTTTTGCTGGTTGAAAACACTCGCCGAGGGGGGGGTTAATGTGATGGTCTCTAAGTAAAGTAAGCCATTGCTAGTCGCAATCATATATCGTTAAGACAGGAAAACCTTGTTTTTCAAAAAATATTTTCAGGCATTTTTTCTTCAACAACTTTCTGTTATCCAATTCAATATTTAAAAAGACGTTAGATATGACGATCTGAAAATTCACTTCTTTGGAGATCGAGGCCAGATTCTGAGCTTGATTTTTGTATCTTGAGGAACGCCTTTGATTTAATATCTGGAGCCACGTGACTTAGAACATTTTTTAGTTACAATGTTTCGTTATCTTAACGACAATATGTTTGAGAATCTAATGTCCATAATTTTCCCACAGGTTCAACTAGCATTAATTAACGTTACCGTTACGTATACAAAGAGAATGCATGTATTGTCGTATATCTACTTGGCTGTCCCAAAGACACCTCGTCCTGCCAACGCTTCGACTATCTGCCTGCTATCTTCTTAGGACGACAGCTGAAATGCCCTGAGGAGAGTCTACGACGCCCGGGTCATGTTGTAGCTAGTAATGGTACATTTTAGCAAAACATCGAAACATCACCAAAAGGTTTTCGATGTCGATGAAAACATCCACAAACACATCGCCGTTTTGATGTTGTAATGAAACATATCATAGTAAAATATCGTGGTACAAATGTGATACATACACATCAATATTAAATTAATGTGTACTCTGCCTTAAAATTGACTGTCATCTCAATTTTCTAACCATTGTTCTATCAATCAATCAAAAAGGTAATGAAAATAGAGAAAGGTTGCGAAAGGTTTCGTGCTGCCTGAGGATCAACAACAGTGACAGTTCTCAATGGCTTTTGATTGCGAACAATCCACAAATAAAATACTCATAGTTACTGGAAATTCTATCTATAACATGAGATTCTTTTGAAAATATCGATATATCTGGACAAATATATCGATCTGAAGGAATCATCGTTGTTATAATATAAGGATGATTCTTCTCGAAATTATCGATGTTTTAAAAACATTTATTGATTTCTTGGCATCCCAAGTTGTAGCCCCACTACTTTCCTATTTGGGCCCAATGTGGCGCGTCGAGAGAGGCGTGCTGTTCGACGCGACGGGGAGACGCCGCGGTCGCCTGGGCGTCTTCTGCGCCTTACGTAAGCATCGACGCTCAGCCTCCCGACCCACAACGATGCCACTTGGCGCCGGGCCGCCCCGCCCCTCCGCCGCCGCCGCCGTCGCCGCCGCCGCCGCCGCCAGGCCCCCTGCCGCGTATTTGAGCAATCGCGGATGCGCAAGCGACAGCGAATGGGGAATGAAATGTCAACTCCGCTGACCACCAGACTCCTCGGCCTCCGGTCTAGGTCAGTGATTCGGGGCTCTCGCTGGTCGGTGGGCGATTCAGCACGGATCTTTTGAATTCAAGCCGGCGGGCCTTTGCGGTAGGTAAATGTGCGGCGTGAGAAAGACCTTATATGCGATGTCTCAGAATAAATGTTCAATGCATCTAGAGTACGTACAGCGGTCGAGAAAGATCTATTTTTGCTAATAAACATACAGTAAGAAATTTCATATTAAGGACTTGATTGTACTTTATTTACATCAGAGTGTTAGGCCACTCGATACACACAGATGTTTGGCAGGTTCACGAAATCCCCTTGACTGCGTCGGAACGTAATCTGCTGAACATCTGTGCACAGAAAGTTGCCTAGAAATCAATGGCAAATGTATGTTTTACTCTTTTATATGAAATTTCCCACTAAATATTTTTTGACAAAAAGGGATCATTTTGCTAACCCTCTTCATGTCCCAAACGGTTGTAACATTTTTTTCTCTACTACTACTCTAGAATGGATGCATTTCTGCACGTTATCGGATACAGTAAGGACGGCGATTCTACAAGCCGTGCGAGAATATTATTATCGTACAGCTTTCAACCAACCACATTCGTCTTGGTTCATTATACACGACAGAGCGTTCTGGCAGTCGCCAAAAAGGGCAACAGCTCTACGCGCTCTGCCGCGACGGGTCACAACGCTCTGTCACGCGTTCTGTCGCGTGAGGCAAGTGAACCACGAAAAAGTGTGCGAGTTGGTGATTGTTAGGAAGATTATGTGGATGATTCTACATCAAATAAAATGTCTACGCAAACAGTCTATTGTGATCAGTAGAATATAATACAGCTATCATTCAAAATACTCGTATACAAGAAACATCTTGATACACTAGTAATTCTATTTTAAATTACATCGGCCCGAAATCAAGAGTCAACTCCTTCAATAGTAAAGATTAGCAATTGCTCTAACTTCACAATTAATTTTTCCTATGATTCGTTATGTTTGTAATAGTTATTTTGTTTACTTGTTTGTATTTAATGTAATAAATTATTTAAGTAATGAAGTAAAAAGTACAATGAATGTAACATTATTTGAAAAAATGTTTTCATTTTGTATTTTTAAAACGTCAATTTCAAAGTGGTAGAGATAGTATAGCATTCTACTCGCATGGCTATTATTCACTCGTACAAATTCCGACACTCGCTCCTACGTCGCTCGTTTCGAAAACAACTAGTGACTAATAGCTATCATTCTACGCTTATTGAAGAATACACTATTCCGAGACATTAATATGTACGAAGAATGGTCTTCACCTGATCTTTGATTCGCTGTTTCGTGAAGTGTGATGGTTGCTAACTGGTAAACGCAGACTTTTCGAATAAAATACGTGTATTCTATACTAAATGTGAGAAATATTTCACGAGCTCCTAGTGTAATACAGGTAGCATATTCCAGGGCGAAGGTAAATTATCGAGATTCCTGAAGCGGAAGTAATTGCCGGAGTTCGTTTCGCATCCATAGGTGAGTCAGCTGCAGCAGACTCCGGGTCAATTGCAGTTGGCGTAAGTGAAGTGGCAGTAGACTGACAGTTGGATTAAATGCGTCACTTCATGAGGAGCGTTTTGGTACTAGCTGTACAGACGGTAGGCGGAAAACTAGAGGAAATATTTTCATTAGTTTGAGTGAAAATTCGTTTACAGTGATACATACAGTCATGACTATGCAAATGTAACAACGTTTAAATACATATTCCCTGTGCAAACTTTTAAATACAAATAATTACATGAAAAGTAAAATCATTTTAAAGATTTTTCTGCGAAAATTAAAAAATCTTTCAAGTTTTGATTGCTTCTCAATTAACATTAAGGTTTTTGATTCTGTTGGTTTGAGGCTGACTGACATTTTCACTAAGGATGTAGTTTTTCTCAACTGGAACAAAACACGTATGATTTATGTTTACGATGTTTGTCACCTGAAACTCTTTCTGAATGGAGAGCGCAGAATTCTGCGTGGAATGTGTACAGAAAATTATTCGTTACGCGGTTTTTGTGGAGAACCTGTAGTAATAAAGAATACCCGTTCTACCTCCTTGATCTCTACTAGAAATGAAATTTCGTTCATATGTAAAATATGTTATGAAAAACGGCTCGCAGAAGCTGTTCGAGTATTTCTCTTCGTAGTATATGTGGGCCTACGAAATACAGTCAAGAAACAACTGGAACGGGTCCGGTACGTTTGAACATTTGGAAATGGTTCCGTTTGCAAACGTGGCACTGTATATCATCGTTGTTATCAAAAAACTGTTACTTTTATGCTTGAGGCGTTCCAAAGGCAAGAAAATAATTTATTTTATTCATTGTTTCCAAGTGATTGCTTCAGCGATCGACGCAAAATTCCTCGAACTGATATCGCAATTCACATAGTATGAATTTTCCCCGAGCGTTTACTTGGAAGAAGTTTGATGTGACGTTTTGAAATTCGCAGTCACTTCTATATTGTTCCTGAAACCTCGTCTAAAATATATTTCTGATGAAATTCATTTTCGGAACCTACCAATATATACAATTGTGGATACCAAAATTGTAAGAGAAAGCAATATTGTGAAGATTGCAAGTGTATTAGACTGGGCTTAAGAGAATGTTTCCATTCCCTAATAGGTACATACATGAATTAGCAAGAGTCTAAGGCTCGAAGGGCAATGTATGGCAAAATGCTCACATTTATAATTATTTAGGAATACTGAAAAACTTGTAAAATACAAAAGGTTCAAAAGATATGAACTTGTTTAAGGTATTTAGAAAACATGGATTTTAGATTAATAGAGATGCTTGAGCACCTCAAGAGGTGTAAAAACTCAACATGCTATTGAGACTGTGAATTAGATGGAAACATTATATAATTCTGGACCTGACAATTCCAGGGGTTACGAATTGGAAGAAGTGGAACAATAATACTTTTGCAGGTAGAAATAGACAATGATTTAGTAGCAACAAATGAAAGAGGAAGACAAATGAAGATGGAGAGGAAGATGGTCTGTAAATATTGTTTCTATAATATCAGCCGCCACTATAACATTAACAATTTTAAACTTTTTGTTTCATTTTTATTGATATTAGAATCATGATAATAATATTATTATGTAATGAATACTACAATTATTTCTATTATAAGGAATTTTGTCAGATTTATATATAAAATAATAAAAGGTAATGTAATGCATCCTGATTAGGAGGCTAGCAGTCTTTATTTAATATTAATAATGTCGTTTTAGAATCAAAGAATTGACTTTTTAGTGCAGGATTCCAATTAAAATGTGTCATTTCTTGTGGATGTCATTAATACCTTCTGCTTTCCCCTTCTCTTTAACGCGTATCTTTAAAAATGTGGGGAGTAAAATTTACGTTCATTGGAGCAAACAAATAGTAATAATATGTGTTTATTGTGTACTAGCTTATACTCTTATACTCATAAAGAGGTTCATATTAAATTTTAAACGATTTTTATTCCTCGTGCATATTGATTAAGCTATCAAACAGTAAATTCTTGAGGCCTTGGATTCGGTAGAAATTGTGGTATTGATCCTTGTCAATGAACTTCGTAATCCCAGTTTATCAGAACCGTTAATAAAATGCCGGTGCCTCCAGAACATACACTTAAGCCTTCCTCAGATGCGACTACGACGTTGCATCAAGTAATTCTTCAACAAATTTCCATTTCTTTTACTGTTTGCGATGATTTATGATTACATTTTTAGGATATTTCCTAGTAATTTAGCAATTTCGTATGCTGTTTATGGTTAATAGCTAATGTGAACTACGGGCCATGCCTTTTTTCAATTCATCTTGGAATGTAAAAAAACTTTTCATAATGGCATTATTTTCTCTTTAAGAGGACCCGCAATAATGTTAATAGTATAAAAGATCCATCACTTATTTTTACCTTTGAAAAGTCACACTTCCTTGTACTGTAATCTGCCTCACGGCCGACTTTATTCACCACAACATTCTGCTACTCGTACTGCCTTGATGCAGTTTGCGAAGCACAAGGAACCTTGGACCGGTGCTTATGTTCAAAACCTTGATAACGCGTCAGATTTGACCTCTATGATTTATCGCTCTCATATCTCCGAATCAAGGAATTTAAGTGTGGGCGTGCCACGACGTCTTACTCGTTCGTTATTCAGCCCACGAGAATTCAAAGCAATATGCGTCAAGGGAGAAGAAAAGATTTTCTTTTTTAGCCCACGGGATAGAGTAATGCTTCATAATTGAATTTCTCTCTTAAAACTCGCTGCCGCCAGAAAATTTTCAGACTCTAGTGTTTTGCTCCCTTTTGTCTTTCTGATGTGGGTTAGAAAGACTTTAGTGGTTCCCAACCAAGCTCTTTCTCCACCTCGGAATCCGGCAATAAATTTTAGACGTCGCCCGATAGTTGTTGTCGGGGAGGTAGTTGGCGAAGAATTATTAACGGATTGGACAATGAAAAAATATGACTTAATAGTCGTTTCAAAACACTCCAAAAAAACATGAACTTCTCTTAGAAAGTAAGAAAAATGATTACTGGCACACTCGTTCAATGAATTACGATTCTAAAACTAGACATATATGAATTTCATCTAAAATTAGAAATCAACATACGGATTTTTAGATGATTTTAAATGACAACATTTAGATGACAATCAAAATTATTAGTATTTTGAAAGACGTATTTGTTTGTTTAGAATTTATAATTAACAACTATTTTATTTATTAATAAGCATTTCGTAGATCACCCGTTATTTCATATTTTTATGATATTTAATGCTTTGAAGGGAAATGCATACATGCATCTACATTTCATCACATTGGAAGAGTGATATGGTTTCAAAATATTGTTCTTAGAATTACATACAGGAGATTTCTTTGAAAAATGTCTTCAGCAAGTAATATAATGGACATTACTTATAGTTAGTATATTGCCAGACCGTATACTGGAGATCAAAATTTTGGCATTAGGCGATGAGATTTTCGGTCAGTTAATTTGTGTTATAGTTTGTGTGTTCTATACAGAGGAGATATTTTTCTCCACTTACAAGAATTCACAGACTGCGTAGCGTAATATGTAAAAACCTGAACTTTTTTATTTTCATGTGATTTTTTTGCCAGAAATTAATAAAATAATCTACAATGAGAATGAAATTATAACTAATATAAATAATTTTTGAATCTTGACGATAGAATCATTAAATACAATTAATTTTGTATATTCCCATGGTTGCCAGGTGCGTTGGAGAGCCTTTTCCCCAAATGAATAACAATTTACCACGTTGCAACGTTACAAATGGCGGAAATGACTTCTTCAACATACTTTAGAAAATAAAATGTGTTTAAACGTCATGATAGGGTCCCCTTTCAAAATTTTCTGAGAGGGAAGACAGGAATTGCTTACACCCCCTCCCTTCTCCGCACGCCAAAGCCAGAATTCGACTTACGAGTGGATTGCGGTGTCCCTATCTCTCTCTGGCGTAAGTCGGGGTCTATCATCCGCATTTTCCGTGAACTGAGCAATTGGAACACGCGAGGGCTTAAAGGCAGATTCCGCACCGCGAGACAGAGGGTTTCCCCAGCGCGAGGGGGGGGGACGGGGCGGACGGCAGCGCAGGGTGCGTGCGCCCACGGCGGCGCGGCGCGGCGCCACTGGGACCGCGCAGCCGCGCGGGCGGTGAGGCGCGGCGGCGAGGCGGCCCGTCCGACTCGTCGGCGCGCGCAGTCGCGGCTCGCAGCTGCTAGCGCTCGGACGTGCGCTCTCGCTGCCGTCGCCGTGAGCTCCCGCCGCCACACGACGCGCCAGTCGTCGCCGCCGCGTGGCCCGCCAGCGTCAGCACCCGCACCGCCCTCGCCCGCCACGCGTGGCGCGCGGCCGACCGTTCACGTGGGCGTCCCGCGCGGCGCGTGATGTGAACGAACCCCGCGACAGCGCGTGTGCCGCAGAGGCGAGGCGAGATTGTGCGCCGCCCCGCAGCTGGTCCGGGCGGGCGCGCGCCGGCCTTGGGAGAGGCTGCCCCGCCGCGAGGCTGAGTCGCCCTTGCCTTCGCGGCTGCCAAGTGGCCGGCCGGCTGCGCGCGGCTGCGCTCCGCGCCGCGCCGCCGCAGGTGCAAATATAGTCGGCGCCCGTGCGCGTCGCCGCCGCCGCCGGCCTCGGCCGCACACCGCATTACAAAGGCGAATGAGGAGGAGCGCTGGGAAATTGATGTCAGCGCGGCGTCATTGTGTAGCGCTCGCCCGCGCCGCCGCCGCCGCCGCCGCCATCGCGCGAAGAGGCCACGGCGCGCCACGCGCCATGCATCGACGATCGATTTTGCGCCACGCACGCGTGAGTGGTGTGCGCTCGCCGCCCTCCCCCAGGTGGGCCAGGCGCCCGCCCGACGCCACGCCGCGACTGCGCAAGTTGCGCGAATTTATGCGGACGGCGCGCTCGGCCAGGCTGCCGCCACCCGCCGTCGCGCTTCGGTATGAGCTACAAGCCTCGCTGTCGTTGGACTCGCGGCCCGCCAAGGACAGGGGAACTACGTCGACGCGCGCTCCACATGCAAATGGAGAGGACGTGCTAACTTCATAGCGAGTAGCGTGGAAATTCAGCTGACAGTCTTGTGCCGTGCTCATCAAAAATTTTGCTTCAGTGCGTTTGCGGCTTTCTCCCGAGACCCGTCGTCGGCTATTGTGTCCGACCCGTCTTAAAACGTTTTCATGAACGCGCCAAGTGCCGAAGTGTTGGTCGATATTCCTCCACACCGCGCCACTGCGCTGAGCCCAAACGGGTGCAGCGACCGCTGTCCCCGGACGCCGGCGACCGCACGGTCGACGCTGGGATGTCCGCCGCCGTCTCGCCTTCTTCCTGCCCGTCGTCGTCGTCGTCGTCGTCGACGCCGTTCGCCACCCTCCCGTCTCTCCGCCCCAGCGGCGCGCACGGCGCATCCCCTGAACCGCTTGCGCGCGCGCCGCCCGCCGCCGCCTGCCGCTCCGCGGCCCGGCCGCGCCGCCCAGGCCATGTTGGAGCGCGGGCGGGCGGGGACCGCTGGCCGACTCACAAGCTGTGGCGCGCTGCGCCGCAGGGATGGCCCGTAAGTGACGCCTCCGCCCCCGCGCCGCCGATGCCCCGGCCTGGCCCCCCGTGCGGCGTCTGCGCGAGTCGCCGCCGCGTGGCCGGCGAGCGGCCGCTTGCGCTTCCGCGTGGGGAGACGCGCAGATGCCGCCCGCACCCGCAGCTTTGCCGCGCGGATTAGTGTGCAATGCCGCCACTCTTCCCTGCTTTGTAGCCATTCCTATCCTTTCGAACATCTACGGCTGATCTGTAAAATAGAGAAAAAGAACAAGGTCGGGAAAGACAATAGCCGTTCGGCGCGATTTTGGCGTTGTTTACCGCAATTTTCATGCAAGTATTGGCGTCTCGCCTACTGCAGCATATCTCTCGGCGCTTGTACGTGGCCGTGCTCGTACAAAGATAAATTTTTGATAATGTCATTGTTTGACGCGTTAATTTTGGAGAAGTTACTAGCTAAATTTTTAAAGTGCTCTTAGAGGAGCGATAGTTTTAATGTAGTGTAATTCTGAGACTCTAATATAAATTGGCGCGCACAGTATTCTACGAAGGCACGTATTTTGAACTACTTGCAACCGATGCCGCCCGCCGGCTCTCCGCAACTTGGTCGTTGAACACGTTACTGTTCAGAGCAAATGTATTTTGGTATCGCTAGGCAATTATGCATTCAGTATTCTAGCTCACGGTTCATGTCCCTCTAGACAAAATCTTCAGGGAGTATGTGTCAGGAATTCACAACTAGCGTAGATGCAAGAACTCGCTTTCTCATCCCCACACTAAGTAATAACTGAAGCAAATTTGTCGGAAGTTTTTCGACAAGTTGTACCTTTTTTTCTGTCACCCGGGTACATATTCATTAAAGTAGAAATCTAACATGCGATACGTAAAACTGAATCGGCGCTGTCGCGATTTTCGAAATTGTTCGAAAATTTTGTTTCATGTTAATGGCTTTAAACATAAAATTGACAATATTATTTTTTATGTGAACATTTATTTCGTTAACATACGTATAAAAACAAAATGTCAATATTGGTTTTATGTGTATGATGTAGAGCGTCAAAGGCAACCAGTCTCTGTTTTTTATGATCACTCTTCGGAAAAGTGATATCTAAATCTGTTAGTCCACATGAGTATGATATTTTTTATTTTGTAATTATATTACAAGCTTTTCAAGGAAATTAGAAATAGGAGTGAGACGACGTGTGTAAAGTAATTTCTTTGTATTGGAAATTGATGTTTCCCAAATTGTATTAGAAAGATTCATGATTAAGATTCAGTTACTTAAAAGAATAGTGTAATATTCATTAATACTTTTTCGGAAAGACGTGACATGAATCTTCCGTACTCCCGTTACGCTCACGTTGAGAGTCGATATGAAATGAATGATATCCACATTTTCGGAAAAAGAAGATTAATAACATGAAAAAATATATAAAGAACATCATTATTAAAATGAATTACATGTTTTCACAGTTAAACAAATTAAGCGTATTCTTACTTTTTTAACCTGAGTCATGATGAAAATAATATATTTAGGAAACTCTGAATAATACATTTAATATTTAATGCATACAATGAAAAATATTATGAACCTTCTGGGAAACTTGTTTTTGCGTGAAAATTTCTTCGATTTTGATAGTCATTACATTTTCCTCTTTTTCGTGAATGAAAATTCTTTAATGACAGCGCTCAAAGAACACTAAATTGAAGAGATAGTATTTCGATTCGCTTTTTGTGTGTTAAAAATATACTTAATAATTTGTTTGATGTTACAATTTTTGGACAATGCAATCTCTTGAAATGCACTAAATGACATAATTGATATAATGATTTAAACCTTTTAAGCTTTTATTTTCGAAATGATATTAATATATTTGGAGTTTATGCGGTAGGAAGTTTATGCGGATTTGTGTCAAGAAATAATTCTCCTCATATTTACTACATAACTTGATTGTAATATTGACTAACCTACAGTCGGGTCGCGTGCTGAATGACATATCGAAATAGAACCCTTGTTTGCGCAACTTTCATAATATTTCGTTGCATTTTCCTTGTGTCAAGAACATACACATATCAAATTTCAATATTAGCGTTCATAAATCACATCAAAACACCCATCACACAAATTTCGATATTAGCGTGCATAAATCACATATATTACAGTATGCTTAATTTCAAATTGTTTATGATTAAATATGGTGTAGTTTACAATGTGTGTTTGGCGGCTTTTTTGACATCCATGGATTTGATATTTGTCGGAGAGAAAACAGATACACATTTATCATAATTTCAATTTAAAATCTTACTAGAGCCTGAATGTCGAAAATGATGTTCTTTATTCTAGTTCTTGTATCTGTTTTCACAATTTCGTTAATGATTGTTTTTTCTTGTTATTTTTTTTACTTTTCAACATCTTTCTTGTTTAATAATTTCCAGCTTAGTCATAATGATCTGCGTATTTCGTCTTTTTGCTTCACACAAACTTCTTCTCTAATGCCATTGAAAGTAATAAAGAGAACGTAATACTAGGCAGTTACATATTCGCTGAGAAATTTTGATTAAATAACAATCTTGTTTGGGATAGAGGTATATACAAGAGCTCTGCCATTACAGTAGTGTACAATTCATTTAACCTGTTATGACGTGGAGAGATTAGCGTGAAATAAATATATTTCTCGTCCAGTTTAATATGCAAGACAGTCGTAGCACTCATTATAAATCGCTTGTTTTTGTCTTTAATATATGTGGCACCGGAAACAACGTGGGCGTAAGATAGTGACTCACAACTTAGCTGGAAAGTGTCTCTTATGTCCTGTAGATTAGCTTCTTATCTATCGCTTCGGGCAAGATACCCTTTTCCATGCTGGGTTGTGATGTACGAATGTTCAGGGACCGTTCAGGCTCCGTATCTCCCATGTCTATGCGACAAACGTGCTCCTCGCGAAGAGGCCTTTTGTGCACGTAATTCTAAATTATGCCATTGTTTTGGAGTACATTTCATAGGAACGATATGAAAAGATGATTTTATATCTTTCTGACGTCAACGATGGTAACGTTTTTCCTTACACTTGTTTACCTTACAATTGTTTAAGGAAATTAGTAAATGGAATGGAGAGTAGTTGACTCAATATCCAGTTGAAGGAAATGCAACAGGGGATGAGCGTAACTTTTCAATAAAATATAAGACAGATTCCGTTTGGATTTGAATTATTTTAATCATCTTTTTTCTTGTTAAGAATTTATTTACATTTGTCAATCTAAATTATACTTTATTCTTTAAAGTTGTGTGCTTCAACTCTGGCTTCTGACGTGTTGATTGTGTTTTATCGCAAACCAAATGTGTCAGTTTGTTTCTCGTGTCCTTTAGAGCTTGTGACCTCCCTTCAGAGTAATCTTTTTTATTATCAACGTCATTTTGAGGTCAGATGGGATAAACTGTGAACAAAGTAATTCTTCAAATCGTTAGCGAGGTCATGCACACTTATTTCTGAGTATTTTATTGCTAAACAAGAATTATCAGTGAAATTTCAATAAATATTCTTTGCCAATTTTAGTTTAAGGAGCTTTGTTACTCGTAAAGGAGGGGTCGATCGTAAAAGAGGATAAACTCCAAATTTTATAATTTTTATTCATTCAATTGTTATCTATGCACTGGCATAATTCAATGTATGATTTAACTAGGTGACCCCTGATTTCATTTTCATATTAGCAATATCAACCACTTAAAGCAAACATTATCTTTCTCATAAGAGTATTGAATGTATAATAATTCGAGTATCAAACCAAAGCGTTTCCCTGTAGGTGCGGATTCAGAAAGTATTCTAGAAAGAATAATTTTCGACTCCAGACTCCACAAATATGTTTGAAATGGTAGTTTTGAAAATATATTTTTGACATCACTTTTAATTGTTAGTTTGAATAAAAAAATGTAAAAGTGTATTCATAAAGGAAATACAATCTTGAATATGATATATACAGTAATTATTTTGAATTCATTGAGTCAAATTTCAAAACAGTTCTTTGGAGGCGTGCTTACAGCGTAAAGCACTTATTATTTGGCTTCAACAATAAACAAAACCGTTTCAAGTGAAACTGTTCCCCAGAAACAACAACAACAAGTTTTGAGATGTGCCGCTCTCCCGTGCCTCGACGAAGTCTGGTCCCGCAGAGAGGCACCACACGTGTGGCGGCTCCGCCGAGGCGCCGTTGCCGGTGCTGGCGCTGGCTGGCGCCAACGTGGGTGCGGGCGCCTGCCAAGGAGAAATACTACACCTTAATGACGGAGGGCGGTTCCCAGCGCGAGCGCATAAATTTGGCGCAGGGGACCGCACGCCCCCTATTGTGCGGCGGCGCTCGCGGCGGAGGCGTCGCGACGGCGGACGGCGGCGGCGCCTGCGCCTTCTGTTCCGACTGCGGTTTCGGCGATGGCTGTGATGGTGTAACGATTAGCGTATCGGACTGTTTTACCCAAGGTCCTTCAAACCCGATCGATGCCGTGGAATTTTAATGACGAACAAATCCTTCGTACGCCTTCCTTCAGAGAGGAACTAAAGCCGACTGTCCCATGTTGTAGATTTACTGCGTGTAAAATTGTCCTTAAGTCTAAGTGAAGCCTCTGAGCAAAAAACAAATCGTCTGTTTTTTCGCCTGAGTGAAATACCTCTGTTCTCATCCAAGCGGTGAAAAGATCATGGCGGAATTGGATGGTGATCTGACGAAAGAGTAGGGCACATATACTGATCCTCTTGGGGAAAATGAGGTATCATTGAATTGCATTGTATATATGCCAGCACGGGATTTGAACGACATTGGGTTGATGATTATTTCATGTTTCCGGGCGCGTCAATTAAAACAGTTAAAACGGTCATTAGTTCCGTAATCGTAGTGCATGTTTTATCGCGTGAGGTGGTGGTTGTCGTCTCTCCTTGATAGCGATATCCGGCACCTATCTACATGTGGGCTTGCGGGGTTTCCTTGAAGTAGGTATCTCCCACCAGCGGGGCACCGCCCAGCCTAAGTACCCGACTGGTCTCCCGACATGTGGGATAGTGTAGTGCATGTAAGTGTGTGTGTAAGTAAGGGACGAGGATAGGACAAAGAAGAGGAAGGAAAGGTTGCCCGTGACCCGTTTGTTAGGGCACATCTCCGAAATACGCCTCGTGTTGATCGGAGAAACCACGGAAGGCTACCGATCAGAGCAGTCAACCGCTAAAATTCTCCTCCAGACAGCGGCTGAATCCGATCTAGCCAGTGTAGAAAACCTTGCCACCGCGCAGGCTCGAACCCTAGAACCTTTTGGTCAGAGGTACTGCAGTGACATCATTTTGTGCCCTGAGTCACCTAAGCCGGTCGGAGGATGTTGGAGTTCCTTTGTTTTCGTCCTCAGTGACGGTGTGAATGGCGATGTTTGCTTCGATTTCGTCCTCGGGGTACGTGTCTACTTCGTTTTGTTTAGTTTTCGTCATCTTCGCAGGTGTCTATATGGAAGTTTGCTTTGTGTTGGTCTTTAGCGCGGATGTCGATCTCAATGTTTTCTTCGTCTTGGTCTTCAGCAACGAGGTGGATTTTCATCTTTCCTTCGTTTTTGTCTTCGGGGCCGGTGTCATCTTCGGCGTTTGCTTCTGTCTCCACTTGCTCATCACCGCCGGCATTTAATTCGGCTTCGTCATATGCGCCATACGTGTTAATGTTTGCTTCTGTTTCGATCTTGATTTCGATTTGTCTTCCGGTTCCACAACTAACCTTATCGTTGTCGGTCACATCGATGGCGACTGTGGAGTACCTTTTGAAGTCGGGGGGGGGGGGTGAAGTTGTCAAAGCAGACAAGGGAAACATTGAATTGAGCGTCATTGTTTGCAAGCTCGTCTCTCTGATTGTCATTAATTTATATTGCCGTCATATTAGGTGATTAGTAGTTTCCAAACAACACATTCTTGGCTCAAATGATATCTGATTCTAATACGTTTTTGTTAGAGAATAATCTTTCTGATTCGGCGTTTTTTACTTAGAATTGTATGTAATTGTGAATATATTTTTTGAAAAGTTATTATTTTAAGAACATTTCTTTCTCTAATTCGACTCACAGTTGGCCCAGTTAAATTAGAAGTAGTATTTTTTCAATGCTCATCGTCAGGATTGCCACATTATCGTTTACAGTGATATATGAATGTCCACTAGTGTTGGCAATATCAACAACAAAGTTTGCAAAAGAGATGTTAATAATGTAAAGTGGTTGATATAGTAATAAATTATGGACTTGTATTTAATAATAGTTATTTCTGGGTCTTTGGGGTTTTTATTATATTTTTACTGCGCCTGTATTTGTCCATGCCAGTAACGGTCCACTCGAATGCATCTACTGCGCTTTAACTAACATAATACTAGCTGACGATTTTCTTTGACACAGTGCTGCCCTCAATGTTGTTTCAACGTGAAAATAATAATGCTGCCTTATCTGGTACCTGTTGTCTCTGGGGCGACGTCGACTATGGCGTTATCGACAACACCGTTGGCGCCGTCGACGCGTCGTCATCCAAGAGCAGTGTGTAGCGGCAACAGCAACGGCGGCATTAGCGGTCGCGGTTGTACGGGCGTGGTGTCATGTTTGGCACAGCGCGCTGCCAGACACCTCAGCCGTCCATCACGAGTGCGTTCCTAGCTGTCATTCGTTGCAAGTCCTCAGTTCGTTGTCGCCAACTTTGAATGCTTCGCAAGGGCCAAGATTGTTGTCTACTGTCCATGTGCTTACTATCTCCCTCGTAAGAGACGTCTTGTCTGCAATTATGCCCGGGGTCGTGTAAGATGTATGTGGTCGAATAAGTCACACTTAGTCTTTTAGTATTCTGCCGTTCCTCGGCAATAAAGTATGGTTTTATGATTGATTTCACACGATTTGCTACTTTGCTTACTGCGCTAACTGCTGTTTTGTCACCATCAACCACTTCATAATTAGAAATGTAACTAATCATATCTACTGCCGCACTCATGCGTGTAGAGGAGTTCGTACGTTGAACTTGTTCAAGAACATGCAATTTTCAAACAAATATTTATATGTTTAAAAAATATATTACGTGATTTTATTTCCAAAAATCATAATACATGCAGTAAAAATACTTTATTATTACCAAAATAATGTAAAATAATGTTTCTATAAGATATCTTTACAAAAATTAAAGGTATCACTTTGTAGGCACCACCTAACTCATCTGCAGTCTACGTTGTGGTTACAGCGACTTATGAACCTCGATTTTTCGTTCCCGTTCTTTCATATAGGTTCCCTGTTTCTTTATCGACTAACCCATCCTCTATTCCGCTCCCGTGTTTTCTCGCCTCACCCACGTACTCGATATATCCACGTCCCTAGTGCCATCCCCTCCCCGCCCCCAGAAGCCTCACAGGACGCCGTTGCCCCGCCGTACAGCGCTTCGTCACCGCCAGGGCGACAAATCGCAGCCATTGGAGAGCACCGCCTGCGAACGGGCTTGCGGGACAGCCTACACCAGCGGCCCCGACCTTCGAGAAACGGAAGCCCCGAGAATGATTTTCTTAGGAATTGAGGGTTTGGTTATCGCAAAACCTGTGGTAAATAATTTTCTTGGCGAGTTAAATGTTTGAGGTACACACAACATGGTAATGCTGTGATCATTACGACGAGTACTGCACTCGCTAAAGAAATCTGATCGTATGTGAGGGGTGAGGTTTTTTCGTTTAAATCCTCCCCTTTCCTTGAAAGGTTGGCGTCGTTTTTCTTTGCATTTGACTGTGTGAATAGTGGTTAGATAATTATGAAGTGTGAATGATAAAGGACAAATGAATTACGAGTGCTGAATGATTATGGATGATGGATATTCAAATACAAATAAATTGTAATAGAAGCCAAATACATGAAAAACGTTCATGCCCAAACGACACTCGAACTTGTAAGCTTTAGCTTCTCGGCCGTTACTCCAGATTAGTGCGCCACAGGGGTCGAGAGCTGTTGATCATTAATTCTACTTTTACTCTTGCGCCAGATGGCCCCTCGAGATTAAGAATTTACTTAAGATCCACCAAACTGCAGAAATGTATCGTCAAAAAATGGCATAGTTTTCATCGTTGTTTTCATCGTCGATGGAATGTGTTTGTTTCCCTTTCTACGATCAAATAAGTCTTCCTAGTGAAGTATTCATTAGGAAGGAGAAAGGGCCGAAATAATGACCATAATACGCACAGTTTTGTCCAGTCTTGTTGTTTTACTTTTCCTATTGATTTTATTGAAAAACGTAGTTGGAAAACCCTTATATCTCTAACGTGCCGTACATTTGAGTATTAATCAAGGCAATAAGCTGCTTACTTAAAATTAGTCTTCAGTACGCGGGACGTGAATTTATTGATTACCTCTCCGGGTATTACTTATGAAACATGTATAATACTTTTGAACTAGTTTGCAATCACTGCGGTACTATAACGTATTTTTATGTTTTATCTAGTAATTGATGCTCGTTTATATTGACTTTGTGCTCTTTTCTTTCATTTTATTATGCGTTTCTTCAGCGACAGTCAGATGCTTTGATAACTATAAATTAATGAATTATGATACGAATTACGTGCTGGTTTCCTTTTCCTAACACGCGAACATTGTATAAAGTCCGTGCATAACTCAAAACTCTTTATTAACGTATACTCCGGCTGTCGACAGTCGTTTATTCGTAACTCTGAAGAATATTATACGTCTAAAAACATTTTATATCTAAAACAATTGACATCGAAATACCATTTTAACACATCAAATTGCGAAACATAATTCATAGTCTATTATTTATTAAACTTAAATTAATTTTACTTGTTTGTGTAGCCACGGATGCGGTTAAGGTGTACAGAGAGAAAAGTGTTAGCGAACATATGAATCTTCTTACATTCGGCCATTGTCTCATCCCTTTGAAGTGCTAAAATGTCATTTCTCTCCAACGGTAACTCATTTCCGCTTCTCTTTTGAACCTCTTATCTTAAGAGCGAGATATTGCCTGTTTTTCATCTCTGTTGTCGTTGAGTGGCAAATAATTCTTCCAGATTCTCTGCGGTTATTTTGTCTTTCCTTTTTACCTTTCTATATTATCATTTTTTATCTACAGAGTACCGCAAGTTTTGTCAGTTGAATGCCAAGAGCTTTGAAAAATATCCTCAGTGGTTTCATTGAACTAAATCCCATCTATCTCCCTGATATGCGTGATTTGATGAACAGAAATGAATAAATTTGAGAAAACTAATCTTGTTCAATAACTCTTAAACTTTAAGTACTTCTCAAAACGTATTTACATTTTATTATTACATTGTTTTCGTTTTCTTTAATCTTCTTTAATTTTTTAAAATATTATTTTAACAAATTAGCTCATCTTATTAATATTTCGTTTGAATTTATTTGTATTTGAAATTGAAACAAACCATTTCTTGCATGACTTCCATTGAATGAAGTTCTATGTTTCTTTACATCGTTTTATGATAAACTATTCTTTATTTATGGGTGAAAAGAGAAGACATGGAACTTAACAGCCTCAGTATTTTACTAGTTGTCACAGCTATCTTCTAACATCCATTTTTATTCGACGCAAGACTAAATCTGGAAATATTCTACTGGAAGCGACGTTCATTCAGACGTGTTTATTTAAGGCACTACGGCTCGTAGGAGTAGGCGAACTTCTTTTTGTGCGACGCTCCTTTTCTTCTGTGTTATCGGGTGTTTCAAGCTACAAAAATGTCAATTTCCGACCCAGCGTTCTCGCCTGCAGCTTTTCAGCGGCGCGGACGCTCCGGCGTTGCGAGCGGAATTGCCCTGCGCCGCCCTCCGCCCTCCGTCCTCCCTGCCCTCCTACGTATCTCCTTCCCTCCCACCCTCACCTCGTCCCTTCCTCCCTCCCCGCTCTTTTCCATACCCCGTCACTGCCTTCTTCACCTCCAACCTCCCTGCCCTCGTCCTCTCCTCCCTCCCTTAACTTCCTGCCCTCTTCTCTCCCTCCCCTCGTCCCTTCCACCTTTCTTTCCTCTTCCATTCTTCGCCTCCTCCCATCTTTTCCAGCCCTCTTCACATTCTTTCCGGCCCTCTTCCCATCCATCCATCCTCCCTCCCTCCCTCCTCCTCCTCCCTCCCTCCTCCCTCCCTTCCACCCTTCCTACCCTTCCTTCCTGACCCTTTCCCTCCTGCTCTTGTCCCTTACTCCCTCCCTGCCCTCTTCCCTTCCCCCATTACTGGCCTCTTCCACCCCACACTCCGTCCTATTCCCTTCCTCCTTCCCTGCCCTCTTCCCTCCCTCGCTCTCTGCCTCCTCCCACCCTCTGTCGGGAGCGTATGACCTTTGGCGAGCTAAGACCAGCGTGCAGCCTCCTTGCCTCTGAACCCCTTCCCGCCAACCTCAGGCACGCCCCTACCCGCCCTCTATTCCTTCGATGCTTTTTTACCAGCCTTCCTCGGCGTTCTCCCAGGCTTTCATTTCATTCTTGGGTCCATGAAAATAGATTTACAATCTGGGTAGAGTTTCTTTCTTGCTATTACGATTATCTTTTTCTCCACTACCACTTTCTTCATTCTTGTTATTTTCTCTGTTACTTCGCTCAGTACGTGCGTTTTTCTGTCTTCAGTTCTTCTCTTGTACCATTTATTTGTCTCGATAGACGTTTATAGGTCTTGTTTTTTTTATCGTCTCATACCCACATTTCGTTTAAAGATTTTTTTCTCCGTTGTCACTCACACTTCTTCATTTTTTCATAATGTTCCAACGTCACCGCCACTCTCTCCTGCGCGCCGAGTCGCCTCCAGCCCGCCTCTCATCTCGCCGCCCCACCCCTGCCACCTGCCCACCGCACGCGCACACTTGTATCCGACTCTTTGTGGCGGCGTTGTGTGTCGGCTTCTTGAGAGAGGGCGTTCAGCCTTATAACAGCGTCGTGCCACTCAAGCACCGTACTAGTCGATTTGCCGCGCCGTCTCCGTTTTATCACTGGTCTTCCATTTCCTACGCCGACGTCCGAAGTAAAACTACTCGGATACGTCCATTTCTTCTTTCCTTGTCCGCGTCAGCTGTCACTTTCGTCTCCACTTCCGCCAACGCCAAGGACATTTCCTTTGTTATTCTCACGTTTCCGATCCTTCAGAATAGCCCACATTGTCACCTCCATGGCTTCCTCTGCTTCCACCGTCGTTCCCCTCGCCCTGCCCTCCCGATCTCCGACATGATGGCCGCCTCCGCTTGCTCATGCGTTTGCTTTTACTGCCACAGCCGCCGTCACAGGGCAATCTCCGTCACCTCTGCCCAAACCTTCATTTTCACTAGTAACAGCAATACCGCCCCCTCAATACACACTTCAGTGTCTTCGCAGACACCAGTATTTACGAACGCCATTGCAGGCCGGCTTCGCGGCTTCTGTCCCGCCGCCTGCCCCCGGCTCCGGCCGCAAACCCGCTGACCACCGCCACCTTCATCTTCGCCTTCGTCACCGCCACCGCAATCGCCATTGTTCTCGCCACCGCCGCCGCCGCCGCCGGCACGGCGCTCACCGCTGGCACCACGCCCCCTTCGTTCTCCCCCGCGGGTTCACGTTCCCCATACTCCCCGCTCCCTGCTCCCCGCCGATTCTCCTCTTCCTGCCGCCCCCGCCGCGAAGTGTCGCTGGAACGGGCCCGCTGAATGTCCGGGCGCCGGGCCGCCGGCCCCCAGGCCCACTGCGGGACGGTGCGAAGGAGCGCCGTAATTGGGGCAGCGGGAGCGCGAACGCACCTGCTGCGACGGCCGCGACGCCGGCGGCGCGGCTCTTCGCTCGAGGAAAATGCCCGTGAAAATTCTCGCCCGTTCTGCGGCGCGGCGGGCGCCGCCCGCGTTCGCACGGGACCGCCCTCTTGCGACGAGGCGCTCCCGACGGACACGAAGCGCTCGGGGAGGCTGCTGTTACCGGGAGGAATTTCGCTCTGCGGCGCGTCTGCGAGATGATGTACGTTTTTGCATTTCGTGCTTGTTGTAAATTTTATCGAAGCTAAAAATTGTTGTGCAGCTGTGTAAATGGAAAGTTTTTCGTTTCTTTAAATCCAGTCCAGTTCTTGCTGCTAAGCAGTTTGTAAAACGTCCTAGGAATGTGGAATTAATAAGTAAACAACATATTAATGAAGTTAAACAAATGCATGACCTACGCACCCTTTGGTCATTTAATTTTATTGCCTGTACTCTGTAAGTAATTTTTTAAACTTCGAGTTCGTGTAAAAGCTAAAGTGTTGATCAGTGATTACTCCTGTTAGATGTGGATACCTAAGAATGATATGGCGCTATTATGAGTACGACATTATCTATTTCTCAGGTTTGTGAATATAAACAAAATGAGTGTTTGGAGATTAAAAAAATTATGACCTTTTACTACCTATTAACTTTATGTCACTTTTTAGCCCCACACGAAGAGTTGTTAAAATGCCACCACTTTAACACCCCTTTCAAATTAGAAAACCCTCATGAAATATTGGAAGCGTTGTGAGACAGTCATAAGTTCCTTCATGGCTTGGCGTAATAGGCTGTTCGCGCAGGCACTCTGCTGGCGGGAGTGAAAGCATAAAGGCTTGGATGAGCAGCAGGTGGTTTGGAGATTGAGACACTGCAGATGGGTGCTTTGCCGGGCAGTGGTCTGGGTGGAAAGCCTATAATTCCTAGCGTTCGACGCGCGATGGAAGAAGGAGACACGAGATAAACGATAGAACGACACGAAAGCCAGCTGGCGGGTGGTGAAAGGAATTGCTTATATGTCGTTATATTATAGCGGCATATCAACGACACTCATTACCACAATTCGTCTGTTTCTCTGTTCGTAAGAAGAATCCCGTCTGTTACTTTCGCAGACAAGTTGACATTTTGTTGGAGTTAGAATGTTCATCATTCCGTTTTTGTCTTTGTGATTCTCGTCATAACTCAGTTATCGTAAGGTTGCATTTTTAACATTTTTCTTCATTGCAATTCTCGTACATACGTCTTTGAGATCGGAATTCACGTTTCTCTCCCTGAGCTATTGATTAAAACTGCATAAGAGCTACCATCATTACAATTCACCATTCCCTTTGACATTTCCATTTACTGCACCGTAATAATTACCTTGGCTTCAGATCCTCACTCCACAACTATCACCATCTCAATCTCAACCACAACTTCAACCTGCACCTCCATTCCACGAGGGCCGGGGCCCGCAGCGGCCGTAAAGCAATGGGTGAGCGCGAAATTGGCTCCAGTTTAACCCCATAGCCCCGGCCTTGAATGGTCGGTCGTAAAGTCCGAAACTGTTTGTTTACGGGCTCCCGCACGCTCTTGGGCGATAGCGCCACTAGTCATTTGCCTCCGCCAACGCCTCCGCCAACGCCTCCGCCAACGCCTCCGCCAACGCCTCCGCCGACGCCTCCGCCGACGCCTCCGCCGACGCCTCCGCCGACGCCTCCGCCGACGCCTCCGCCAACGCCTCCCCAATGCCTCCCTCAACGCCCACGCCGCCCAAGCCTCCGACGCCTTCGACAACGCCTCCGGTTCCTGACACGGTGACGGTGTAGGTGACTTCATCCCTGGAGAGACAAGCCTTATGTGTTCGCTCGAAGAACTGTGTCGTAAAAAGGGTATTTTTATCAACCAAAATTGCTTAAAATAAAAAATGCTATTTTTATATAGATTGCGTCAAGTACTTAAAAAGAAAATACTGTGCACCGACAACATTTTTTTCACCACGCTAAGAAAGATAGTCTTAAGAATAAAATAATAAATAATTATCTGTATCACCACTCAAGGTGCACTAAAACGAGAAAGTTCCACATTGGAACTTATTACTTGTTTGTGTCGGAATTTATTACTTAATAAATACGAACTGATGAAAGTATATCGACATTGGAATCATAATGTAAAATAAAAATTTGTCACAAAGTTATGCAAAGCCGGCGCTGTTTTCCGCAAAAGTATTCCATATTTGACGCACAACATACTTAATCTCACAATTCTTTTCTGGTATTAAAATTCGAAAACGGTAGCATGATTTCCAGCAAAATGCGAAATGACTCAATTGAAGAAGTCAAATGAGCTGTTTAAATTCTACTCGCTTGTCATTGCTTTGAACAATTTCAATTCTCAAATAAAACTTTTGGCGATTTTCATTTTTCTATAAATTTACGAAGTACTGAAGGTTGTAGATTACGATTAACCCTATTCTCATCAAAATCGAATGGTCCAAAAACCTTCAAGGTTAAAATTGTGCCCACCATCTTAAAGAAATTCGTGGACTGCCTTAACTTGTGCCAGCGCACCTCCTAGAAGCCCACCGCGTCGTTTATGCGCACGTAGATGTCGACGCAGGGAAAATACCGGCCTTTTTATAGGACGTAATCCCGAAGTTTATATTACCTAAGACCGACCGATAAGGGAGCGGATTTCCATGTACCCGCTAGCACTTTGTCGGGTAATAACACGTAATACTGGTTTCTCGCCGCCTTTTGAGGAAACATCGAAGGGGAGCCCTTGTGTGAGCAAAAAGTGCGCCACGCTAAAGAACCAGGAGTCGCCTCGTAAATCATTGTCCAAATGTCGGATTTGTTATAAAACTCTCTCGCCACCTGTTAGCAAAGCAATATATTATTTACTTTTAATATAAGGAGTGGCTATGTCCCAGATATTCAACAAACCACGAAAATATAGTTTGAGAATATGTTATAATTAATTGTATATTCTGTAACAAATACAATATTTGTTCGATAACAGTATTTGGTGTAAGAGATGTTGTTATTTTAAGGAATGAAATTAATATAATGTGAACTATTGACTTCCCAAGCATTGATCTTCTTAAGATGTTCACTAATCTTGTTAAACCTTCTTCGTCAGGCAATAAACCAGCGTCTGCTATACTAATGAACCGAAATTCGTCTTCTTCATTTTGTTGACAGTTTTTGACACGGGTCTTGTGGTGGAGGCACCTGCTGCCGCCACATCAAGTAAGAATCTCTTGTTCACAATGCAGTTGATAGTTCTGAAAATATCGTACGCTATAGTTTCAAGTTCTGTCTTTTCATTATGTGGTATATTTACGATCTTTTATCATTGTGATTGATTAATCCAGAGTTGGAATTCCATTGTAAGGCGTTCTATTGGAATTAATAATATATTACAATGCGTCACATTGAGAAACATTTTCATCCATGTAGATCAGACATTCTAGGCATTCTCAATTTGTTTTAAGAGAGTACGCGAATTTTGTCCGGTCATGAAAGACAAGGGTGAAGCTTATACCGCCTCGTACTGCTGAAACTCACGAGTTACCAAATCTCCCTACTACCTCACTACTACTCGGAAATACGGTTTCTTTAATATAATATGTTTTTTTTATCAAAAATGTGTTATGAACAGCTGTATACCAACCGAAGTCCCCGAGTACATTACTTATATATTGTATGGGTAATACTAAGTGGACGGTATTGTTTATTATTCGAAGATGTTTCTGTACCTTTGCTTTTTTGAAACCTCTTAGTCCCTCAATTTTTACTAAAGTGGGAGAAGAAAAAAAATTAAAACATAATTTTGCGAGCGATGAATCTATCAAAATTAAAATGTATTTTATTTTGTATGGTGTAAATACTCGTATCTTCTTCACAATCTTTCCAATATGTTACGAATTAAATTATTTATCACTTATTTTATTCAGTCTTAACGAATGAGAGAACAAAACATTAAAGATTGTACGATTTTGTATTTTGTTTCGTTTTTATATTTAAAGCGTTATTTAAATGTAGGAATGTTTAACAAAGTTTAGTGTTCCTCATTGAAAAAAATATGTAGTTCATATTGTAATAATGTATAATTTACTGCACCGTAGATATTTGGCTTACCGTAAGCTGATCAGGCTATCCTATAAACCTGAACCTGAAGTGATGCTAATTACATGACAACGCCTGTTGCGAACGTAGCAATTACGTACAGCCGGACAAATGCGAGAGGCGTTTAGCAGTTGTCCAGCGGCTGTGTCCTGCGGGGAACGAGAATTCCGAGAAGCAGCGCGAGAAGAGGCGGACGTCGCCGTGCGGTAACGAGCCGCTGCATTCAGGGTTCACTGCTTAATCGCAACGGCGGGAGCTGCAAATAGAGCACTCGCTCTGCGTCGCGGCATCTGCGCGCGACGTCCGCGGCCGACTCCGGAGTCGCACTGCGGCGCGCTCTCTGTAAACCGCGCCCCGCTAATCACATTCGTCCGACGCAGATACGAGCGTAGTATATAACTGTCATCTTCACGCGGCAACCGCCGTATGGAGACAGCGGTCGGGATCGGGGCGTCATGAAACCCTGTTATTACTGCTTCTGTGTAAAAATAGAACGAATAGGCAAATAACAGGAAACGTACGGTATGTCATTACTGCAAATTGATTGTTGCTTGTGCAACAAATGAAGCGACATCGTTGTGGAGTGCATTAATAGTTGATACACTAAATTTAGTTAATATTTGCTTATTGATGTTTGGATGCCCTTCAACTACCTGAGTTAATTAAGGTAGATGAGTGATGATCTAACGAGTAGATGAGCGCGATAATGACGAGGAGTGTGATAGTGGAGATGTGATGGAATGAAATTCAGGCGAAACGGGAGAACAACGACTAAACAAGCTGATGACTCGCTTAACCAACCTAAATATGACCTCATTCGGGAAGCCCGGAGATCGAAGCCGGGGAATTAAGTTGCGGTGTTTCTTATACGATATAAATAATTTCAATATTACGAGTTTTAAACTTTTAAAGAATTTTTTTACCAGTCATTTTAAGCGGTTTATTTATTTTCTTAAAAATATGAATGAACATTGTTTCATTCGTTCTTTGAAGAACGTAAAATCACATTCCATTGCAGTTGGCGAAGGAGAGACATCATTTTCATTTCTTAACCCCCGAAATACTAACAAGGAAATGATGCGGCCGACACCTTAGAGATCTTTAATCAACAAAAAAGTACTAGAAGTTTATTTTCAAGTTCTCCTTACAAAAGAGCCGGGTATGAAATCAATCTCTCCAACATACATGTTTTTATATATCTAAGAATATTGAGTAATTACTATTAGGTGGTAATTAGGTAATTAAAAGAGAGATCTCACGAGACACTGCTTCGTAATCTAGTTTAGGAAGGGGGATAATTAAAAGGATGCTTTGGAACTGCCGTTGTAATTGTTTTACACCGTTGCATTCATGATCACTACTGTTTTTAATTTGGGAGGTGAATAGTCATAATTATTTCCATTTGAACCAACTCTGGTGCATGCGTGACTGATCCCCACATTGCTGAGGCTCTCGTGTCGGGTGCTCGTGAATATTCCATAAAATGGAAACTATTGATTCACAGCAGTCTGGATAGCTGTAGCACCTACGCATGGTACAATGTTTCTCGTAGGGTTGAATTATGGATTCCGAAAGGAGCTTGTGAGCAATGAATGAAGATCACAAATGCGCGATCATTGCCATCAAGCACACGACGCGCTGATATTCATATAAAAGTTTACAATTGTCTATTTGGTAATGTTGACAACGATGTTGATAGACGTATACCTATATCTTGGTTATGGTGTGCGGGTCGGTAATAAAAAATAAATAAATAAATAAATTATTTTATCAACAGCATTAATTTTCCTTTTCTTGATAAATTACGACTATAAAACGACAGAGATACATGAATTGTTTGATCAGAAATTTTGTCAGATGATAATAGATTAGTTTAAAAAGTTTGAGCGAAAAAAGATCGTTAGTTGTTATTTTGCGTATTTATAAACAATTTCCACAGTTCGTTTTTCGTTTTGTTTTCTTAATTTCGATATTTTTGACAGAATATACAGCGAGTGAATTAAAGAAAGTGTAATAAATGTATCTGTGAATTCATCCACTGAGTTGTTTTTTTAAACTCTAAAAAGATTTACGCCTGTGTGTAATAGTGATTTTTTAGAACCAATTGTTTAATGACGGTTTTATGTATTTTAAGAAGATCAAAGTATCTGTAAATAATTGGTTCTAAAAATTCAATGTTTTTTTTAAAAATTATTATTGGCATGACCTATGTGACTCTTCTCCATTTTTTTTTGGTGCTGTAATTTTTCCCTCTAGTAAGTCGAAGTTAGGGTCTGAGGTAAAGAGTTTTTTGTGGCCCTGATTTTTTTTAGAGGTAAGATTAGATGAAAAAAAAAATTTAAAGAAATTAAAGTGCCCAATGGTCGCCTGGGCAATGTGAGCTTTTTTGAGCCGATGGGGCCCGCAGATTCTGGCATGGAAGTCCGAGGCCCTGGGCCAAAAAAGCGGAGTTCCGTCGTCGCCCGTCCCGTGGAGCCGGTCGTACGTTCGCCCGCCCGTCCGCTCGCCCCCGCTGCCCGCTCGCTCGCTCCGGTTCGCGTGCCGCGTTATCGAGGCACGCCGCTAATTAAACCCGGGCCAACCGCTCCCGCCCCGGCTTCGCCCGCCCCCTGCCTCCGCCGCCCCCCGCCCCGCCCCGCCCCGCCCCACCTCCACCCCGCCCAACCCCCGCTCCCGCCCCACACCGCCCCCCCGCCCCACCCCGCCCCGCGCCTGCTCCGCCCGGCCCTGCTTCCGCTCCGCCCCGCCCTCGCCCTGCCTCCGCCCTCCCCACCCCAGCCGCGCTCCTAGCGCGAGTCCGGGCGTGCGTACGTCACCGCCGATAAAGCGCGCGATAAGCGGCGCCCTACGGCGAGCGCCGCCGTGTCGCGCCTGCCGGCCGGCTTCTGCTCGGCTCGAGGCCGCCCACGCCGCCACCTGCCCGCGTCCGATAGCGGTGGCAAAGGAAGTGCTGGTACGTGGTGTCGGGATGGTGCCTGTGTTTTGGTACAGACAGTGTCCGTCTTTATAAGAAAAGGGGTTGTAGAATAATACGAGACTAGCTGAATCACTGCAAACATTCCGTACTTATGAAATTAGTTTTAAAATTGGAAATAGCTTTATTCCGGAACTTAACTTTCAATGTTTCTGTTAACCTGGGCAACGAGGTCAAGGAACCTTCCAAAAATGGACTGGGGGTCATTCTAAAAATGCTATGTTTTGTAACGTAATGCGTGTTGTGGGTTTGAATATGCGCCTGAATACTCAATTACGTCAAAATCTGCGGACTTTTAAGTTTCTTAATGTAAAATATATTTCATAGAGAATTGGGGGCGGGAGGTGTCTTATAAATCGCACAAAACACTCATCTTTAATTAGCGTATTTTATTTAGAGTATTAGTAATTAGCGTATTTTATCCTCCTTGATATGAAGGTGATATAAATGCCGGAAGTAGTGATGTGGTGTTACGTGGAAAGACATTGGTTTGTCCGTAAATATTGTCTCTTATCGGTGAATGTTTGGTTTTGCGGTTTTTAGCTTTGTGGTATTACTAATCTACTGCCTGAAAGTTAATCAGGAGAGCTGTCTTTCATCGCGAGCTATGCCACACTTTACCTGACACGTTGTCTTTCTATACTTCATTATTGATCGTAGTATTAATGTAATAACACATGTGTTGTTTCCATGCTTAAACCCGAGCATTTGGATTTACAGGTTTTTAGATTTCAGTGAATTCTTAATTGGCAGCTTTGTGCACATGTTTGTAGCATCTTTCTCTAATCTCATTGACTATAAATACTGTAATTCATATTATCTTTAGCTTATAGAATTTCTTTATTCTGTTGGTGAGGGAAATTTAAATTTCTTGTCACTGCACGTTCCTATGCTTTCTCTAAAATATATCTTCACAAAAATAAAAAAGCAAAACAAACTTAAATAGGAATTTTCCTTTCCTGTAGGGATATGATAATTGAGATGTCAGATACTTCCAATTTACGACTTTGGTGTCCACTTCCGTCATGAGTGATTTGTTTTAGTACAATTTTGGAAATCCATGTGATTGTACCAATCTGCTTAGGAACTTTTAAATTATCGGATACGGGATTTAAAACGGAGTGAAAAAATTCCTGGGACTTTAACTGTCTGAACATTAATAATCTTGTAGTTTATTAATTTATACATTTATTTATAATGTGGTTTTAATTAAAGTATTGAGTGATGTTTTCATGGTCTGGCATTGTTCTCACTGATGTAGAGTTAATTTTGAAATGAAATGGAACTAGTTGTACAACTTTCTCATATTTTTTAACTTCTGTTATTTTCGAAAATTCAGAAAGTTCAACGACAATGGCACCTACACCATTTTTAAGTGTTCTTTACTCTATCCAGGAAAACATTTAATCAAAAAATTTGGTGCTGTATTTGAGAATTTTTTAAATACAAGTGTATTAACTTCAAGCAAAAATTACGTGAAAACTTACTCTTTTTTTTTCAGAAAACTGTACGATTTTTTTAAGATATACTTTTATCGAAATAAGTTTTATTTGAAAATCTATATCATCTAATTGTACCTTTGCAATGTTAATTTTTTGCAATTTTAAATAATACTGAGTTCGTCGAAAATGGAACTAGCACCTGAATTTACTTCATACAAGGAAAAAATAAAAAAATATTAGGAACAGTTTTTAAGAAAAAAATTGTTTAAAAACTGTCTATATTTAACGCAAACATTACACAAAAACTATTCTAAACTAAAACTTTATGAAAATTAAATTTGTTCAAAGAACTGGTTGCTCCGACCAGACTCGATCCCAGGCCTTCTAGTTTACGCCCAGCTAGTAAATCTTTATGTTTATGTTGTGGTGGATGGAATACGGCAAAACATTTTAACTTTCAGAAATTTCCAAAATTAAGAAACTTCACCGAATGTGAGACTTGTGAATTTTGTTGAGCATCGTTTACGCTATCCGAAGACAAACCATAATCAAAAACCCTGTAATCACGTTTGAGAAAATTTCGAAAATGGTTTGAGGCTTCATGTAAAGTACCTCCAAAAATCAAAATATCCTTTTCAAACTTGCAGGGCCTTGTTCTTGTTTAGATTGATCTGCGAATATCTGTTTCGGAGAAAATTGTGTGAATGATTTAGGCTTTAGCGTCGACCAGAGACTGTCGGATGTATGTTTTTCCGTCAATCGATTTTTCGGTATGTAGGAACCACAAAAGTGAATTTTGACTACACAGTATGTTGGAGGAAGTAATTTACTATATACATGAACAAGATTTATCCATTTCTTCGATACCAAGAACGCACAATATGAGTTTCCTGTCGACAAATCGCTGACTTTTGCCACAGCACTCCACCACATTCTTTTACCTATGTGCGTAGTGCGTTGAACCCGCCTTCTATTAAAAGTTCCACAATATCGCGGATCGTCCGTTGTTTATGGTGGAATGCTATATCGCTGACCGTTTAGATATGGGTTGCCCTAGTATGAAAAATGTATCTCAACTAAGGGAATTACGTATCCTTCAGTGTGAGGATCAACAATTTACGTAAAGTTCACTGCATACTTATTGTTACATTAGTAAAATGTGTTGAAAAATTGAAACCTGGAAGTCATTGGCATTAATGCTCTAGTAATATCATAATTTTGATTCTCATTGGTTAGTTGATTGCATGAGGCGCGATATTAGGTCATTTTTAATGTACATGAAACTAGCTGTTAACGTATTTACTAAACCAACTTACATATGAGACTGTTTGTAATGTTGCCTGAGACCAACAGGGTAATGTTTCCTGAGAACAACAGCAAAACATTTATTTTGATGAAATGTTCCATCTTATCAAATATTACAAACAAATTAATTTTTTCGATCGCTTCAGTAATTTATTTCTTGTAACCTATTGAAGAAAATATATTAATTTTATAAAAGAAATTTAACAATGACTTTATTTCATTACAAAATATAATTAGTTTAAAAATAAAAAAATGAATAAATTGAAAGATCAGACAGCTTCTGAATAGTTTAGATTCTTGACTTTTAGAGTTCTTAAACACTATTAATATATAATTTGTAGAAACAAACAACAATTTTGTCTCATGACTAACAAATTACAGCTTTTTTTGCGCTATTTGCTATTTGGAGTATTTTAACGTAATTTAGTTTTAATTGTTAAGCACGAGATAACGTCACTCTTTTAATAACATTCGTGAACTGAATAAATGTTTTGTGATCGGGTATTTCTTTTCATACAATGATGTTTTATTGATCATTGTTTTATTAACTCCAAGGAGATATATGAAAAATAGAAACAATAGAAAAAATGAAATATTCTGTATTGAGAAATTATGGGAGATTTTATATATGTATGTATATATATCGTTCTTAATGGCCAAATGCCATTCTACCAGAGCTGTGGAAATATTTTACATGTGGCGGCTTTGTTGTGATAAACGCTGAACTGGAAACCTACATACGCGTAACATTGTATACTCTAAAACTTACCCATGCCTGATATTCCTGTCACACGAGAAACATTATCGCTACAAAACGTATAAAATATCTCCACCTTTTCCACTACGTTTCAGATTTTAGTTGTCAATAACGTTCGGAATTTCGTCCGCCATATAACGAACATACCTGCCATGTTTACGATTCTGTGAAAGGATCGCAAAAATGTGACCTGTACAATGTCAGCCCCGTTACTGGGTTTTATCACCGTCCCAAATACCAACACCACCATCAAGAGACAACCCTGTTCCGGGCCTCTGTGCTCGCACTCTCCGCGGAGAACGCAACATGGCAGCGTTGGCCAGATTTTCATTCCCAAGGCCGGTCGGAGCGCAAAGGAAACCCCACGCTGAACGTTCCATCAAACGCAAAGCGACTTCTTCGCAAAAGCAGTTGCTGCGCCGTCCTTTCACAAAACACTTCGCGGGAGAAATCCCATCGCCCTTCCTTTTCAGCGGGCCGCCGCCTGTCATCAATCTGCGCGCCTCGACGGCGGCGTGGCGCCCGCGCCGCCGCGGACAGCGCCAGGTTCCCCGGTCCGTCTCCCGGAGGCGCGTGAAGGATGGGGTTCAGTCACCGGCGGAATGCGGGGCGCAAGGGACGAGCGACACAGTGATCCTGTCGGGAAAAGCTGCGAACACAATGCCTCAAGAATTCGGGAGACGTTGGGGCTGTCCTTTGTAGGGTCAGGCGTTGCGAGATGTGCCGAGTTGATACGGGGACACAGTGGGGAGATAGCGTACGTTTTTTTAACTTATTTTTATTCAGGATTGTTTTTTGAATTACTTCGTTTTTCGATGATTGGGAATGCATTCATTGCGAAGATTTGAGAAAAAGTGATCCAATATTTTCAGAGCCAATTACCGTTAAAGAGAAACAATAGATCTTCGTTCAACTTTTGCCGAAAAGTAATGGAGAGTGCCGTAATTTTGAATGGAACATCAAAATAAAATGAAATTATTTTATCTGCCTGTGTAACACGTAATCTAAGATCATTGTTTCTGAAATTTCCCATTGCATTCAGTAATAATTTCAAGACATGCTTTCGACTCGTAAGACGTGTTTTCATTATCTAACACCAGTGAAGAATTGTATTTAGCATCTGTGATGGCGCCATGACTGAAGCAAAGACAACTAATACTTGAATTCAATCGTTCATTTCTATTTACTAAAAATTAAGACAACTAACTGAAACAATTTAATATCGTTTTAATACGGTGAGAACGAAAAAGAAACAGATATATTTCCATAAACAAATATCTGGAACAATTAGCAAATGATCAGTTTTGGTTTTTAAAAGATCTTTATTTCGTACAATTCATTAGGTCAGGTTCACGTTTCAAGAAACAACAGATGTTTGAGTTTTAGGGTGCCTGTAAAGCGGCGGCGGATCCAGCAGATCATATTGGAAAAAGACTCCATAGATTTTGTAAATAACAAACATATTTGTTATTATAATGTACAATATTTTTAGGTATATATGATACTATGCAATATTATTTTTTAAATAATTACTAATTCTAACATAAATAAATATTTGAATAAATATTGCCTAAGAAAGGAAGGAAACAAACGAAAACTAGGCCTATTGGGGGGACTGTGACCTCCGAGGCCCCACTCCCCTTGATGCGCCACTGTTGTCAAGAACCTGTAAAAATATTTTATTTTATTTTTTCGGATGTAGCAGACGCAAAGCGATTATTTCTTGGTAACTGTAAAAATTACACAAGTATTAGTGCAGAAACTGGACAAATATTTGTAAAGCATTTGGAGAATATTTGGGACAACAAAATCAAGTGAATGAATTAACTGAAATTTTCCCCATAGTTAAAATTTTGTTGAACTACAACGGCCGTAGTGACTTATGAATATGCAAAAGAGGAAATTAAAAATCGATCCTGACGGATCATGCGTCTTCATAACAGCGGCAGAGACGGAAATAAAGGCGGAAGCAAAGGAGGATTGTATAAATAGGGTCGCGGATAAAGCAAATATAGGTTTTAATAAAATGATAACAAAACATTTCAAGTTCAAAACCGAAACCGGAGTCACCTTTTATCGAAAATGAAACCGAAAAATACTTGAGTGAAATCGGAACTTTATATGAAACGATTTGATGCTTTGCTAATAGTTCCCCCATTCGTTCATTTTCGAGATAACTGAATTAGTGACTTATAACGCTTCCTAACCCTCAAAAAACGAATGTTTTCGTTGTGTGATTTACGTACACAATATTTCCTCCCTATCGCGTCGTCCGCTCCTTCGACAGCGCGTCGCCCGCAAACCAAAACAGCTTCGGCCCGGAAGGCTTGCGGAGAGTTATGAAAAAACCGACGCCTGCAATACCACAACCTCCACCTCTTTTTCCTCTTCCTTCTCCTTCCCTTCGTCCTCCTCCACCCCCACCCTGTCTCTCGCCGGGCGGCGCGGGAGAGCGTAAGGGAGAAATCTGCGCGCGCCGACCGAAACCCGCTCGGGTCAATGGGCGTCCCCCATCCGCGAGCGGAGTTGGGCCGACACGATTTTCCACTCCGGCCGGAATTTTTCGGAGAGACCCCACCGCACGCATGAGAAAACGATGAGTGGGATGTTTTGAATAAATTCCGTTGCTGCGGTACGTTCCAAGTTTGTAAGTACTGCGTCATACTGCTTGGGTTCTGTTTGTTGCGATCAATTATCGAGTGTTTGAAATACAAGTTGAGAGTTCTTCACTACCGTAAAGATATCCTCCACGATCGATATGTTATTCGAATGTTTTGCAATGTTTAGGGGGGTTTGCGTGAATATGTATGTAATTAAAATTTATACGGCATCCCGCTGTTTTCTCGTTTTTCTTTTTCTCCCCCTTTTCTCCTTTTTCTCCTAGTCCTATTTCTTTTCCTCCTGTTTTCTTTCTCTTACCGTAAACATTTTCAAAATTCGGTATCGTAATATTCAATATTATATTAACATAAATATTCATGAATACTTAAATACCGAATGTGTATGTTGCTATATTAAATTTTTAAAAAAAATGCTTCTGAAAACCTGTGGAGGAAAAACGTGTTTGCATAGTTCTGCTATTTATCTTCATCGCTGTCAGCAGTTTAGAGTTGAACATCCGTTGACGAGCAACAACTTTATGCTGGAAGTGGAGCGCTAAGCGACGCTGCGGACAAGCGATGCGGTGACTGAGTCAGCCTGTCGGCGGATGCGAGTACAAAGTTCGCTTCTAGACTTCGGGAAGATTCTCGGCCAAACGGATCAGAGATGGATCAGAGACGGGATGGGAGAAGGATTTACATTCAGTTGTTCTTGCAACATTGTAACTTTCTTGTTCTTTTACTTTTTGTTATGTTTTCTTTTCTTTTTTTCATTTCTTGTTTTTTGGGGCCTTTAAACAAAAGATTTTCGTTGCTTCATTTCGAAAGGAACTTACTTAGGAATTACCTACCCTTTTTATAATTTTACATAATCATTATCCCCTTGTGAATTTATTTCCCCATATTTTCATGTTTTTAATGAACAGCAACTCCTTCAAAATCACTCTTGGCAAAAACAAAACTTATTGTATCCACTCATTTGCAATCAACTTATTATTGCAAACGTTGAAAGAACAATCTTTTGTTGTCACCAAAGCGTATTTATGTTCAATATTTATCAGAAGTAAGTTGATTCTCCTGAGAGTCGAGAAGCGAAGTACCTTGAATCTATTGTAGATAGTACGAATAAATTTGTCTTGTTCGTACGAATCGTTTAAAGAATCGTATAATAAACGTTAAAGCACAATGCGTAATAGGAATTTAAATGTAATTTTGACATTTAAATAATAAAAGTACTTTTGAGATACTTCTATGTTTCCTTACCTCCAATCTCAGTGTGTGACTTCTACAAAATAAAACGGCTCAGGAGGCAGGAGTGAATTCTCAATGGAAAACATTCCGTACTTCTTCCCAGACCTCGTAACATCCCCAGAAGCAGGAAGTCGCTGAGACGTGCCCGTGAAAGACAGACGCCCTTTCGGCGCACTCGAGCTCTTCCCGCTGGTCGCTGACGACGTGCGGCGTTATTTCCGTCGCCGACGTGGCGCGCGCGCGGAGGGGGCGGAACGATTGCAGCGTGGAAACACGCCGCTCCCCGTCCTCACCCCTCGTCATTGCCCTCTTATCCTCTCTCCCCCTCTCTCCCGCCCACTCCTCTCTCCGCTGCTCTTCGCCGCTCTCCTCTCTTTCCTGCACACCTTCCCTCTCCATTCTCTCCAGTCCTACCACCCGCTCCTCTCTTCTGCCATCCTACCTTCTTCTCTTTCTTCACACCTGCCTTCCCTCCCTCCCCTCGTGGCTATTCTTAGCTCAGTCCCTGGTATTTCCTATCTCCTCCCCATATCACATATCTTCTCCTCTTCCCTAACCTCAACATCCATCGATTCCTCTCCTCTCTCCCCTGCTCTCCCACCCTATCGTCTCTCCCTTGCTGTCCGCCTCTTTCCTGCCTACCTTCCCTCTCCACTCTCCCGTGCCCTACCACACGCTCCTCTTCTGTCACCCTACCTTCTCCTCCCCCCTCCCTCGCCCTCGTGTTTATTCTTTATTCTGCCATCCCCTCCCTTTGTATTTCCTATCCTCTCCCCATGTCTCATCTCTTCTCCTCTCCCCTGACCTCCCCTCCTCTTGACACCATTCTCCCCACACCCCCACTTGCTCTTCCCACATATCGTCTTCTCGTTGCCCTGCCCTGCCCCGCCCTCCCGCCGTCTCCTCTCCTCGCCACCCTGCGCGGCCAAGACGCTGCACGAGCGCCCGCGACACGACTGTATGCGGCGACAGCGGCAACAAAGGTGACGGCGGCGGCGGCGGCGGCGGCGGCGGACACGGTCCGAGGATGCGACCCAGATTCCGAGCCTGTTTCCACAAAGCTCTCGTCTCCTCCCCGTGCGACGCCCCCGCCGTCGCCGCGTCGTCGTCGTCGTCGGTTGTTGGCGGCGCGGCGCGGCGCGACGCGGCGCATGACCTGCCACGGGCACGCCCGCGTTCGTAGCTGTCACTGCGCGTAGTTGCTTGTAGCATTCCAGCCTTGGAATGTCTTTTACATTCAGGTGTTCAAATACATTTATAGTTCCCTCTTCTCAGACTCTGCCAAGGTATATATCTGTTCCTTCTTTTCCTTTCGTTCCACGAAGTACTTTCCTTTTCTTCCCACTTGCTATGCTCTGTGCATTCCCTTTATTTATTATTATGTTATTTCTTCCCAATCTTTTATTTTTAACCTCTCTGGCAGCCCTCGTCATTCCACTTATCGCAAATATAATTTTTTATTCAGTCTTTCGTTTAGATACTAAGTTAACTCCAGTTAAAGGCTTTACATTTGTCGATTATTTTCGTACACTTTCAAATTAGTAAAATAATTGTCTTTATTTGTTAAACGCAATCCTTTTTGTGAATTCCTTGTGACTTTTTGTTTCTACTTTTCCATATTTTCCTTGTGCTACATTACCTATATTTCAGCACCCTACAATTTGCAGCTATTGTGGACTGTCTTCTGTGTCGTTTCTGCTACCTTTTTGCTCCCCTTATTTATGCTCTCCACACGAACTCCCCGTTTCCTCTCGTCGCTGTCTTCGACGTCGAGACGCGCGCGTCGTCCTGAGAAATGCGTCCTGCGCCGAGACCCCACATCTCCGCAACCGCGCCGGCCATCCCCATTAGGAGCGCCGGGCCAAGAACCTCCATCACTCCACCCCCGCAGCGCGCGGCTCCTCGGCCAGTGCCCCCGCGCTGCGGAGCGCGCCGCTGCCGGCCATCGGCTGCCGGCTTCCGCTCTGCCGCATATCTCTGCCCTGCCCCCGCCCCGCCCTGCGCCCCGCGCTCGGCCTTCTGGCACTCGCCGCACCGTCGATGTGATCTGCTCCCCCGCTTCCACTTGGACGACTTAATGCAGGCCTCGACCCCATCCACGGGCCTCACTGCGCGTCATCTCTGAACCCCTCATATCGGCATCCCGTCTAACCTGCGTCCCTCGCCCCACGAATTTATTCCACCGGTCCCCGCACTCCACGCCCCGTCAGCCTAGCCCCACCACGTCCCACACACCCGCCCCCTACATCGTCCCGCCTACCTGCATACCGCGTCACTTATTCCCGTAACCTCGTTCCGCTCCCCCCGTATCTGCATCCCTCGTCGCCGCACCCTGCGTCCCGCATCCCGTCCCTGTCCCTCATCCCCGTTCCCTGCACCTCTCGTCTCTCGCGCCCCAGTTCTTCATGCTCTGGTCCTCCGAACTTCGTTTCCCGAACCCTAACCCCGATACCCCATCCTTTCAATCTCGGTTCCCCACGCCCCAGATCCCTTGTTCCTTCATTCTCTCACTCCGTCTTCACCTCTGACTTGAGCTCACGCCCCCCTGCCCTTCCGGCCACTGGCCACCTCCACGCAGCGAGGCATCCTTCCCCTGCCCTCGGCGCCCGTCAACGGCCGTCGTCGCCGCCGGCCGCGCCCCCGCCCCCGCGTGCCGCACCCCACGCTCCCCGCCCCGCGCTCCCCGCCTCGCACCCGGCGCCCCGCGCCCCGGGCGGCGCTCGGACGCGCCTTTACGGCCGCTGCCGCCTCGTCTCCGGCGGAGGCAGCGCGCGATGGCCGAGCTGACGGCGCCCCCGCGCCTACGCCGAAGGCTCTCGTTCCTGTATACACAAGCGGCGTTCTCTGCCCCGCGCACCCCGCTCCCTGCCTTACTCGCCCTTCTAAGTTTTTCCAGCCGCTGTTGACGTTGTTGCTATGATTTGTAAGCATCCACCCACACTCACGCTGGGTAAAATTTCATTGCAGGCCTTGGTTGTTTTTTGAAGAAACGTGCTTACTTTAATAAATCACATCTATTTGAGGCATCGTCTTCTTTCTCCGTTTTAATGACCTTAATTTGTACCTCTTTTGATGCCTGTTGCATCTCGATATTATATCTTTTATGCTTCCTCTTATCTTTCTTCGTTCTTCCTTATTCCCTTATTCTTCCCCTTTTTTGTTACTTCACCTCATTTTTCCTCTCGTTTCCCATTATTCTTGTTATTTTTCGATATCCTTTAAATTTTCGCGAACCTCATCCTTGAGGGTTCTCTTCACCATCTTTTGAGATTTCTCATCACTTTATATTTCTTTTTCTTGTTTTTCTCTTGATCTCCTTCTTTAATTATTTGTGCAACATATCCTTATGTGTTACCTTTACCTTCGTGCAACATATCCTTTGAGATTTATCTTCATTTTATCTTCATTTTTGCTTCGTCTTCTACCTGCCCTTTTCCTCATTCTTCTTCACAGTCCTTTCTCGCCCCCTCGCAACTCCCCGTGGGCCATCAGCGCTTCCGCCCCGCCTCCCCCGTCGTCCGCTCCTCCCCCGTCGTCCGCTCCTCCCCCGGCAGACGGCGCCGTTTGCGCCGGCGGCGCCCGGCGTCGTCGCGTGCCCTGGCGCCGGCCGCCGACGCGGAGTCGTTGGCCTCGTTGGCGCGGCCGCGGCGGCCGCCAATGCGAACGCCTCGGCTGCCCCTGCCGCGCCGCGCCGGCGGCCGGAGCGCAAACGACGTTTGGAATTGAAATTTTGCGGTGTGCTAATGCTGCTTTGGGCCTCGTGAATTACGTTACTTATTTCGTTTTCTTCTCTTTCTTTAGTCATTGTAGAATGTAAATGAAGTTGGACTATGAGTTTCGCAAGAAAGTTGAACTAGGGGGTTACTCTTCACTTTTGTTGACTATTTGTTGGACAAAAAATATATTCATATCGTAATTGCATTTAAGTACATTCAATCTTAATTTGAACTGAAAAATGAATTGTTAAAAAAAGCTTGAGTGAGTCAAGATATATTTCTCATCTTAACGTTACACTGATAACTACAATGTGGCAAGTTCCCGGAAGGTATGCGAATGATGAGATTAGAAAGATTTCTGGAAGAGAATACGATATCATCTAATCCTCAGTGACGGCTAATTCATAAGTTGAAATATGGTAGATATAATATGTGTATGATAACAACTATAGAATAGAAATCAATTATCTTTCGCCTAACATTTATTGACAGACCATTCTAAAAACCCTCCTGAAACAAAATGTTTTAGAAAACCTTTTTCACGAGCAAGTTCGTCGTACTAATACGTAATGTCTGATAAATCAATGTTGAGCATGATTTTAAGATATTTGTTTCTTAAAGAGTTAGGTAGAACTTTTAATAAAGAGCTAAAAATTGCGAACTTTTGCAATAAAACAATATCTCACAGCAGCTGGTTGTTTCTTCATAATACTTGTGTCCAAATAAAGCATGCAAATTCCTCTGTTCTGTCGCTGACCGTCGCCGTTTTGTCTGCTTCTCGGTCGTCTCCGGTGCTTTCAATGTCTCCGCAGTCTCCTCGCAACTCATCTCGGAGCAGGGTCTCCGCGTCCCTAGCGTCGGACCCCTTGGCTGCCCTTTCACTCGGCCGGCCGCCGCCCGCATGCCCGCACGCCCGCCTGCCAGCCCCCGGGGACGGCCGCTCCATTTGCGCCGGAGAACCGGCCGCGCTCGGGGACTCCGCGCTACGCGGCACGTCACGCGCCGCCCTCCACCCCTGTCCGTGTCCCTGCCTCCTCCTCCTCCTCCTCCTCGGCCACTCTCCTATCCTCCCCGTCGCCAACTTCTTCGTTCACTCCCTTGTTCACTTCCTCATCACTCACTCGTTCACTCACTCGTTTACACCCTCGTTCACACCGTCGTTCACACCTTCGTTCACTTCCTCATTCACTCCCTTGCCCACTCCCTCGCCCACTCCTTCGTTCACACCCTCGTTCACTCCTTCGTTCGCACCCTCGTTCACTTCTCATTTACTCCCTCGCCCGTTTCCTCGTCATTCCCTCGGTCATTTTCTCGTTCACACCCTCGTTCACTTTTTCGTTTACTCCCTCGTCCACTCCCTCGTCCACTTTATCGTTTACTCCCTCGTCCACTCCCTCGTCCACTGCCTCGTTCATTCCTTCGTTCACATCCTCGCCCACTTCCTCGTTCACTCCCTCGTATACCCTTTCTTCCACCTCTTTCACGCCCTCGTCCACCCCCCACCGTCTGGGTCACCGCTTCTGCCTCTAGTGTCGCACCCCGCCACAGCCGGGCCAATTGCCACTCCTACTCCCTTCGGCGTCATCTCTACGACTTCAGCCATATCGCTCCCGTTTTGATCTTTCTATCTCCGCCACCCCCGTCCCAATTGTCACTTCCCCTTCCGCCTGCGAAACTTCCGCATCGACCCCCTATTCCTCTCCCGCCACTACTTCCGACCTCACCTCGCCCTCCACAGCGATTCTCAACACCTCCGCCTTTTCTTCTCTGCCTCTCTTCTGCCTCCTCAGTTTCTTCCTCGTTTCGTCATCCTCCTACTTCTCAACTCATTCCTTCTTTCATTTCGGTCTCTGTTCTCGTTTTCTTTCTCACATTCTCTTCGTTCTCTCGCCCTCTTCTTTCTCCTTCCTCTTCTTTCTTTGGTCCGCTTCTTTCTCTTCCCCGTCCTGTTCTTTCTCTTCTTCTTAATTTTCATTTTCTTATTTAATCGGTCGCCAACCCCCAAACATCTCTTTTATTGCATTCACTTTAGGCTTTCCCTTTACATTTGTCACTTCTATTTCCTATCTCCTCTCCACATCCATAGCCTCCGGGGCAGCTCTGCTACCGCTCCAGGATCCGTTGCCCCCACCCATTATCTAGCTAACCATTGGGGCCGTTAAGCGCATCTTTCTACCACTTAGCCGCTCTACTTCGTCTTCTCTACGCCTCCCGCTAGTCCCACAACCCCGATCTTGCTCGGCCTCTAATATTCACTACGTTTTATAATGTCTCCTGCTCATTGTATTTGCGCCCCATCCAAAAGCTCTTTTGCGTATGCTTTTACATCACCAGTATCACTACACATATCAATTATCCCAGCTTATTCGTGAAACCGTCACACTCAATTGTTAATAAGTATCTCACAATTAAGCATTTCTTATTTATAATCTTATTTCTCTTTTGTTAGCACGTTGTCTGTCCTTTCTGTGTTCTCTTGCTTTCTGACCTCTGACACAGTAGTATCCACAACGCTTCTCGTTTGCCCTCGCAACTCGCTGTCCTTGCCCTCCCCTGACAACGTTCGATCGATATCCTGCCGCGCATAGCATTTGTCACCCCCCTCCCTCGTAACTTAGACGCCGAGCCCGTCGTTTGATCTGTGCTGCCCCCGCCAGCGCCCGCTCGTCTTGGGCCGTCGCGTCGCGTCGAGTCGGTTCGCGTGGGGCGGGGGCGGGGGCGACGCGCCCACTCGGGAGAATCGCGGCCTCCGCTGCGCCGGGGCTCACAGTTGCTCCCCGAGGCCCAGAGGCGCCCCCAGGCGGCCGGCCAACTAGCGCCCCCCCCCCCTTCCACGGTAGTTCCGTGCCGTGATAGAGGCGGAATTTGTTCCGCGCACGCCGATCACAAGGCTTCGGCCGGCGATGCGGCGCCTCGGCGGGGCATTTGCATTTTCATTCTTGTTCGGGATCCGGACGTGTCTGCTGCGGACGAACAGCGCCCACGCTTACCCGCCCCTTGACCCTTCTGCCTGTCACCGCCTTCATGGCTATCCCACTCGCTCTTCCGTTTTTCTCCACCTCCCTCTCTCTCTCCCTCTCTTCCTCTCTTTCTCCCTCTCTCTCCTCTCTCTCATTTTACTCTCCCTCTCTCCTCTGTCCTTTCTCCTCTTCTCTCTTTTTCTTCCTCCATTCCTTTCTTTCTTCCTCTTCTTGTCTTCCCTCCTCTTTCTCCTCATCTTGTCCATTTTTTAATCACCATTCTCCTCCTATTTCTTTCACTTCCTTCCTCCCTTCTCTTCTCCCTTTCTCTTCCCGATCTTCGTCCTCCATTCCCCTTATTTCTTCTCTCTCTTCCTTTATTTCTTCCTCTTTTTCCACTTTGTTTTGTCGAGTCCAGTGTCTCATTTTTAAACCCTCTCGTGAACAAAACTGTTGGCTTCACTTTTCCTCTTGTCTGTCCGATTTTCCCATACCTCTTCCTCTGACTATTCTACTTACAATGGTCTTTCTCTTTCTCGCCCTTATTGTCATCGTTCTCGTCATTCTCATTTTCATTCCCGTGCTTTTCCTTGAAGAAAAACAAAAGTGTAAACAAGAATACAAGAATATACCTTGCGAAATCATCCTCGTCGTTCGCATTCTCTTTGCCGTCGTTTTTCTTTTTCTTCCTGAATTCTTCTCTCTCATTTTTCTCTTCTTCTCCTCCTATTCTTCAGTGTTTTCTTCTCACATCTTTCTTTCGCGCTTCCATTAACGCTTCTTGCCTCATACATTTTCACCTCTCTCTGCTCCGTAATCAACTCCTTCCTAGTACCTTTTCTTCTCCGTTTCATACCAGTTCTCATTCCTGACAGCTCAATGAGACGCGCCTTGATTCTTCTCTGCCCGTCCCCAGTGGCTCGTATTGTATTCTCTCTCAGCGCCTCCGCGAATGCCTGGCGTATTTTTCAGCGCGGAAGCGCTGCCGTGTATTTGCCTGCTCTGTAATGAGCTGCGGCGGATCCTGGAAAAGCATTGCGGAAATGGCATTTTTGCGTTCAATACACTTATATGGAAAAGTACCGAACCCGCATTAAGTATATAGATGTGGAACATTCTAGCTTTCCCTTAATAATCTCCTGATATTGTCGCAATAGTTTCAAACATATTTCGGATTAAATATATTAAATATATATTCTAAAAACATCTCGTGTACTAACTACTATCAATGTTAAAAATTTTCAAATTAAACATTTTATATGAAATTTGCAGTTATAGTCTACTTTATATGTGGCTTTCACTTCACGTCAAAAATAATTGGTTTTTGCTTTTAGTTTCGTTTTTAAACTTTTTACGTAGAGTACTGTGAAAGAAACACATTACTTTTTGCAAGAGTAATTGAAGATTACTAGTCATATATCGTAAGTGTAGTATGCGTGTTCTTCGTATTTTTATAATCGTATATTTCTGACAAATGCTAAATTAAAATAGGGGAAGTGAAGACAAAGTTAATGATACTGGCCAACTGTGACGTGGCTATGATGTAATATATTTCGTACTTTGTGTTCATTATTAGAATATACTATATTAGTGGTGGAGAAAGCGATTTAAGCTCTTGGGCAAACGTTTGACTTAATTACACGTGAGCCGCAACATTCTCAAAATTGTGTCGGTATAATGAAATACTCAGACGGATGTCTAAACATTTTTAATTTGGTTTTAGCATTATTGAAAAAAATATGATTGTCTGGAAAAACAAACTTTCATATAATCTCAAAATAATTGTTTCTTTTCGACTGGAATTGGAACATGCCGACAAGGCTGATCAACACCCGTGAATTCGCAATTGTGTATGCAGAAGGAAATGAGTTTGTATAAGTGCGGGGTGGACTGGCACGCACAAGGAACACAGGCCTCGACAAACTGACTGGTCGAGTAGTGCACACAAGGAGCATGTGAGCGTGGTTAGTGGTTTGTTGCGCAGTACCTGTGACCGCTCGGTGTCCAACAGGACTGGGCACCAGTGTGGAAGGCTCGTGTAGTTCTAAGGTCCGGAAACAAAAGCAGCCGCGGAGAACACAAGCCTCTTTGAACTCCAGTACGAGTTGGCACGTGGCTTCAAATGATGTTGATACGCTCCGGACAAGGCGGAAAGCACAATGAGATTTGAAGCATTGTTACTTGTCTCTGTGTGGGAGAGGACCCCTTCTACGTGTTTGCGTTTGGCGTCTACTGTCTATACTCCATTTCCCTTTTCTGTTATTGTTTTTTTTTCAGATTACAACAAAGTAATTCTTATTAATTTGGTACGGAAAATGGTCACTAGACCTTACAGCAAAGAGAGAATATTCATTTTCTCTTTTCTATGAATTCTGTGTTGAGTTGTTGCGCATGTTATATTCAAACTAGTTTGGCTTTATGCATTTCGTAAATAGTATTTTAAAATGAATACAGCTCTTCACTGGAACCGAACTTCGAACTCTTTGTCCCTGAATTGTGTGTAATATCGTAATCGCCCTTATGTGCATAGGCAAATATTACAATATGGTTAATCGTTTATAACGAACATAAATACATTTTTATTATGTTCGTGCGTTTAAATTACGGCGTCAATATAATTTTAACTAGGAAATTCTACATGTTTTTGACCACCTGTGCTATGAAGTACTAGTAGGCTGAAGAGATAATTTTCAAAATTGCAAAAGAAGGTACAGAAATGAATCATTACGTGTATTACAATATAAAGAATGTGGGGTTACTAAAAGTTTCTGAATCAGAGTTTCAAAGGTCTTGAATGCTCCGTTTTCGAGTTATCGCTGATGTTGACGTGCATTGCGTGATGCATGTGCGCCTGAATTATATCATCTACAAAGTTATAAAATGCTCGTCGGGGAATATGCTTTATATAATATAAAATTACATGAATTATATGCTGTTAATTTATTAGCACCTATTGTTAATTCCCTTTTCTGGGGTTCCCCGTTTACGAGGTTTTGTTAGAAGGCGGATAAATCGTACAAAACTGGCAAATTTCCTTATCGTAATATACGAAAAAAATAAAAATTGAGTGTCTACCCGATATTTATTGGGTATGTAATGGTCTATGTAAGTTGTTATTTGTACTCTGATCTTTGTATTGTTGCGAAATATTCTTTCTTACTGCCGGCGCCACAATCATTGGCCACAACGGTATTTGGTGGAGTATATACAATATTTAATTCCTAAAAGGAAAAGTCTACTTGATTTACATTTGAACGTGTCATACGCAAACGGTTATCTCGTTTTGTCAGAACCCCTCAAAGGACACCAGAATGAACCCTA
>BOPP01000017.1:4796424-4808914 GCA_017312745.1 Gryllus bimaculatus
ACCACAGCCACCGCCACCCCCGCCACCACAGCCACCACAGCCGCCAACGCCTGCCGGGGGCGCCAACACGGCCCGCGCGTCCGATGCCGCCGCTGCTGTGAGATGTTATCCGGCTCGCGTCAGCGGCGAAACCGTCTCGCGGAACCTGTTCCGTGGGCAGTTGACAGCCCAGCCTCCGCTCCGCCCGGCGAGACACCGCGCTGCCGGCTCCGTCCCCGACAACAGCGTCGCTGTTGCGCTGTCGCCCTCGCCGCTGCCGCCGTCGCCACGCTCTCTGCCGTCCTCTTCGCCGCGTCTGTTAGTTTCCCGTCCCCGTCTGTATCATTATCTGTATCATTATCATTGTCATTCGTTGTTTTCTGTTGATGGCTTTTAGTTCATAGTCACTCATTACTACGATTTTTGGCACGTTGCAATGCGTTATGGCATCCATAATTTCTTTCGTCTTTGTGTTGAACATCGTAGATGCTGTATAAGTTATTGTCGTAGTTGTCGGAATTATAATTGTAATTGCACTTGTGGTCGTAATTATAGTTGCGGTTGTAATTGCAGTTGTGGTCGAAAATTTTAATTGAATTTGTGGTCGGATTTGTATTTGTAACTCTGGCCGGAATGGTAGTTGTAACGAAGATCATAATTGTTGTTTTATTTGCTGTTGTTATAATTGTTGACATCTCAGAAGTCATCGCTATCATTGCTAAGTACCTCTTCATTGTCGCCGTCGTAGCTTTCGCTTTCGCTTTTGCATTTGCGCCCCTGCCCCTCTTTCTTCTCAATTCCAGTTCCCAGCATTACGTTCACATGCTTCGCCTGGAGCTGAACGGCGTTCCTGACACGCGGGAACATATTGTAGGCAGATAAGGGATGCCTGACCCGGCGTGCCCACCGGCAAGGTGAACGAGTTCGATGAAAAGACAAATCGAGCGGAGGAGCGATCAGACGATCCTGCAATCCTATCGACATCTCTGGCATTCAGGTTTTTTTGTTGTTTTTTTTCGAACGAGCTCAAGGCAAAGGAGGACACTAACCGTCTCTAAGATATTTATATTCCCGGTGCTAGATAGTCGAGGGGGCTACACAATCTGACACAACATAACGAGGCAAACACCGTGATTTATGACCATTTGTTCGACTGCCTGCGCAATCGTTCCTGCGCCATAACCTCATACGTCACGTGTAGCAACAAATCTCGGATCCATTGTGAGGCGCGATAGGCGTTCGCGCAAAGGTACCGGAGCGGGACGACCCTGCGCCCGCGACGAATCGATGGCGGGCGGGCGGGACGACGCACCGGTGCCATGGCTGGCTGCACGAACGCCCGCGGCTCTGCTGGCGTTTGGAGCGTCTCGGGGGCCGCCTAGGTGTGTTGCACGCAATAGACATACGCGGCAGAGAACCAGACGGGGCTACTCTGGGGCCCCCTTTTTCTTTTAAAAGGTTTTGCTTATGTATGTTGAATTTTACTAGTAAGTAAATAAAACACGCTATAAGGTTTTTGAAATTACAAATTGAATTATGCAATTAATAAATAGAGTTGATTTTATGTATAACTATTTAATTGGCTACCAGATAGCTTGGAGGCCCTCTTCTCTATGTTCTCCAAATTGTTCGGTTAAAAAAGGGGAGTAATTGACCGTTTTTACGAAAATACAATGTTTTATTACGACGTGATGTGGTTCGGCAATGAGGGCGTGTTTTAAAAATGCAGTATTAAATTAGTCACGTGCAGTTTTAAATTACGTGTAAGTGTAGCATTGAAGAACATTTTTTAGGATGTTTCTGAAGAGTGGGTTTCATTTGATTATTCGATGTTTCATTAATTCGGGAAATATTAATATTCATAATTAATACATTATTAATCCGTTTTACTCAAAGAATTATTGTTAAAAATTCATGATGTCGATCCAGATTGTTATCTAGGTTTTGAGATAGTGTACCACAACTCTCGATATGAAGTACATTTTATTATCTGTTACGACCTGAAAACAAGTTAATCGCACTCAAAAATGTGAAGTATAAATCAACACAAAACTGTTGGGGGATAATATTTCTAATATTTCAGGCGTAGAAATCACGTAAGTTCCCCGGCAAAGCAGCAAAACACTTCTCCAATAAATAGCTTAATATAGCATAGATGTCAGTATTAGGAATTGACTTTACCGATTAATGCTGTGATCAACAATGAAAATTACTTTATAATGTTCAAATCACAGAAATCTGCTTGACTTGTAAACAGTAAAGCTTCAAATGTTTGAATGAGCATTTAATTTGATTTGTGCTTGTGAGTCCATTGTTGAATTGTAATATATTGTATCTTTAATGTCACAAAATATCACTAAAAACAATTGTGTATATTCTGAATATTTATTGTTTCAGGTAAGTATCCTGTGAAGTCTGAAGCCCGAGTGTGAAGCATGTGAACTGAACGTGAGTAAAAATGCATAGTGGGTTATAACGGATGATTTTGAGGTGTGATGTGGTTGTTTCATTAAAATAATTAGTATATTAGATTGAAAAAGCTATGTAGAGGAGTAAGTGCTCTTTATAATGTTTTATTTTCAGATTAAGAAGTACAATATCCAACAGGCTCAATTGGTCTATACCTCAAAATAACAGACGCTACATTACATAAAATATTTTAGCTTCTTTCAGTTTTCGACCTGATAGACTATGCAAAATACATTTTTCTTATTCGTTTTGAGAGTACACAATAAAGTAATTAATTTTGTTTTCCAACGTTGGCAGGTTTTCGTATTCTTTAAGCTAACTTCATATTTTTATTTTTCTCTCTAATCGATACCAACTGTTTGTAAAGTAAATATGTAAACAATAGTCTTATATTAAAAAACGTTCTTTCTTCCCATATTGACATAATAATCCGTAGCAAACTTACTTGGCTAGGATCATTAAGAGGCTTTAGAAGTATAAATCTGCCTGTCTCTCTGAGTAACGAGTCCCCCACCTCTGAGACTGCGGCCTCTGCCCCGTGATGCTTCACCCCAATCAAGCGAGTTGCCGGTTACACGAGCTCCTGAGAGGAAATTGCGCTCTCACCGGCGTTGTGCTCGTCGCCTATCTCCGCGGGATGGCTTTCATTGGTTTTCTGTCAGGATTTGCCTTCGCTCGGCCCCGCGGAGATCCTGCCGCCGCAAGGCGGCTGGGAGCGATGGGGCTGGCGGCGGTGGCGGCGGCGGCAGTACACTGGTATCAAATGGGCCGCAAGTTGATAATAGATTAAACAAGAATCGATGGGAGAAACCTGTCACTTCAAAATGCGTTCTTGGAAATGAAAGAGTGGGTTTCTGGCTTGATGTGTTAAGCTCTCTCAGACAATTGTTTCCTTCCAAATTTCCGTTCAATTTAGTTTTTCGTAGTAATATTATACGATCCGTAGAAAAAATATAGATATGATTTGTTACTTCAGTAGAATTTTCGGGTTTCTTCACGAGATATTTCGAGTTGATAGCAACTGGTTGTGAAGAACCGAAATATTTCAAGGATATCTTAAGTCTGAAATGGGGTTGTGGTTGTGGATGTGGATCTAATGTGATGTAATAATTCCAAATTATAGCAAAAAACAAATATTAAATAAACAAAACATTGCTTTTTATTGAAGTTGCATAAAATAATACCCGCTAATCTCTCATTAAGCACTGCAAATTTCAAAAGGGAAGAAGTTATGTCTTTCATTATATTTGTGAAAAAAGTCGTAAAAACGACGCATAATCAAGATGTTTTTTTCAATATATTACTCACTGTTTTCTGCCTTTGTCCATTGATATCTTCGTTTGAAGTTGCATATACTGTGCATACTATTTTGATGAAAGAGGCGAATGGAAGCACAAGTTAGTCTTCTGATTTTTAAACCCCTAGATCGCTTTCTTGGATCCCTCAGCTACTGCTTGTTTAACATACACCTACGCATTATCTTGAAACTACAAGGGTAGTTTCAAGATAATGCATAGGTGTAGGTTAGAGCACGAGCGCTCTTCGGTGTGGTCCCGGCCCACCGTGCGGCGATAGCAGCGGTGGGTTGTTTACCGACCGCGCCTTCTCTTCGGGGCGAAAGGCCGCTGTGGAACTTCTGCAGCTTTTAATGAGAGTAATCACGCCCCTAGTTATCCCCCGGCACTCTGATAGCTTCGCAGCCGCTGGCGTAGGGCCTCTCCTCCGTCCTTTGCATCAGACCTGAGCCTCAGCGGGACTTCGTTGTAGCCCCCGTCACCGTCTCACTCCCTTATCTTTCGTAGGCATCAGACTTAACGCTCGGGGAATTAATTGAGTTGTTTTAGTTTAATGTTGTGAAATCTCATTTCTTTATGTTAATAATGTTACCGTACAACTGCTTTTCACTTTGGTAAACTTTGGTGAAGAGAGAATATAACAAAATATCTGGACGTCCGCCCTATAAATCTGAACTTGTTATTGTTTATTTTGGTTATACATTTTTAAGCTTACCGTCAATAGACTGAAAGAGATACCATGGAGCTAATGAAATAAACTGATGCGCAAACATTTTTCATCTTATTATGATAGTTGATTAATGCTTTAGGCCTTATATATTAATGTTTGTCTATTTTGACTTTTGAACGATTTCATCTCTCTTGGCGTCGTCTAATTACATATAGATCGCACATTCGGTCTCATTTTCCTTATTAGTATTTTTGCATTCTTGCATTCATCAATTGCGTCTTCAATGCTCCTGGTCTTGTTCATTATGAAATTATGAATTTGTAGTTGGAATAATTCTCAGTTATGGTAGTGTAGTCTAAAACTCGGCACTTTGTGATTAAAGTTCTAATGTACCTAAACTTACACCCCTATTCTCCAATAAACAAAAAAGTAAATACTCTCATGTAATTTTGAATTTTGCAAATTCCCATTATAGAATTTAAGCGACATACATACAATTGTTTATCAAATTATTTTAATTTATAAATTGTTGAATCATACTGATTTGGTAATAATGAACGTGCAAATTGGGACAAAAGTTATGGATAAAAGTTAGTCTAACAATACAATGTATGGAAATTATTTATTTTATGTCAATTATTGATCGTAATTGTTGATCGTACTCACTAGATTTCATAGATGCGTTCATTACTGTGTGATAATCAGTCATTAAATATATAAATGCGGAATTAGACGGAAGAGGAAAGCCATGCCCATGTTTCGAAATCTTTGATATATGACGTTACAGCGAAAACATTTGAGAATCAAAAATATTCCGGTTTGTTCCCTTAATTGCCTTTTAAATGAGAAACAACTGTATTTTAACGTTGTAGTTTTAGTGTGAACATTGGGAAAGTCGTATCACTTCATCACGTTCAACGAATTAATCATGGATGTTAAATATTTAGCAGATTTTGAATGAATTCTTTCTCCAAGGCAAGTTCATAAATTCTGTGAATTAATTAGTACGTGTATTAGAATTTTAAGGAATACATAATTAAAATTCAGTGAGTTTATCATTCTTCACGACTTGTGTTAACGTTTCACGTCTAGCTCGACATCTGTGTAGTAGCTGATGACTATCAGGCCGCGACGACCCGGAAAAGTTTTGACTCTGCCGCTTTAACGACTCCCGTCTTCGCCTGCCGACCCAAGCGCGGATCGAAGAACGAGCCCATAAAAGCAGCAATAAACCACTTGGACAGCGTGTAATTATTTCATTATAGCAGTCGGGCGAGCCGAAAAGCTTCGTCGATTAGCGGAACGAAATGGATTTGGTCTAACGTTGCATCCATATTTACTGGCAACAGACCGCAGCGACATGTTGACCTCATTTAATCACGATTCGCCACAGGAGAGCACCAATTGTGATGAAATGGTTTTGTCTAATGCCGTATCTAATATTCAGGGAAGGGTGAGCTTGGTTGCTACTGCTGTTGCACGCCTACGGTTAAACACTTGCCTAAGAAATCTAGATTTTTAAACACTCCAGAAATCAATTAAAGATGTCCGTAGTTTATTTAGGATATGGAAAGTAATATGCTTCTAAGGTCAATATCCTATCAGGGATACAACAAAGTACTCGTACTTTATTCTCCCGAGGCCTTGCATTACATTACCGTCTATTAAGCTGCCGTGGCTTCTAATTTATGACCGTGATTATATGGAATACTTACATCCAGCTTCTCAATTGTAAGAATTGGAGTCCACACTACCCAGAGTAGCATGCGTGCCACTTGCATTTCACTACACTAGAATATATCGCGCTCGAAGTGCTCGCAGTTCGTCTATTTTTCTCCCAACACCAACAGGCAGCGAAGGGTTCTTATAGTGAATTTGTATCTTATCTCTTGTCAGCGTTGATTGTAATTGCCCAATGTCTTGCTTTCAATGAATTCTTCTTCTTCTTCTTCTTCTTCTTCTTATTATTATTATTATTATTATTATTATTATTATTATTATTATTAAATTTGTTTTGAGAAATGGCATTTGGGAAGTCGAGAACATACACGAAAATCGTCAGAACTAGCCCGTTTGTTTGCTTTGAAAGAGGAATCCGATTATTTTTATACCTCGAGTAGTCTGTAAAGTCTGATTTAGAATTAAAACGTTCACCGCAAACAAGAAATGTAATACGAAACACCCTATTCAGTTTCTGGAGCCAGTTTCCTTTCTTTCGTCACTGCAGGTATCGCCTCTCCGCCCCTCACGCCGGGTTCGCTCTCTAAGCGGCGAGCCAGGGCATGCCAAATGGACCGCCCATTTAAGCAGCACTGATGTAAATAATTGTTTTAAAAGTGAAAACTGCTTCATAACGGAACCTGACTTCCAAGCCCGAGCTCTGAAATGTACGATACATATATCATACGGGCTTAAGCGTATATAAACATTAAACATTGCTAAACATGAATTGACAAGCATAAACAATTGTTAGATTCAAGTGATTAAATTACACATTTATCAAATAGACAATTTATTAGATATCGAAATTCGCACGTTTGTGACTGCCTTCACTATGTAGTATAGGTAGATCGAAGAGTTAAAACTGCAATAGAATGTCTAAGAAGGTCTCATTTTGTAGATTACAATCTAATTTTCATAACCGTGGTCCTCTTGTGGCGTCCAAAACCCTACTTTCAAGGGCAGAGTTTCCGCGTTTTTCATGACTAATGTATGTGATGCTTGTGTTGCCGGTTTCTTGAAAGCGTGCTAAATTCATCGAAGCATAAAATACAAAGTCCAACAGTTTTCGTATGAAATCTGTTCCCCGCCTAGTAGTTTCTATCAATCAGTATCACAATTGCTGGTATTTTTAACCACGGTGGCTTAACAATCGTTCAACATGTGGCATAACAAACCATCAACCTTCCTTAGCGTATTGTGAAAGATGTTTCAGAAAGCAGTGAACGGAGAGGACAGGTAAAAGGGATCAAAGAAAGCTGCTTTTGTCAGTGAATCCCGGGATACAAGGACCGACGCCCGGCTGTGTCAATAAATGTCAGTTCATCTGAGAGGGCAATATTTCAACACACCATGCAGTCCCATGGGTGGCCACTTTTTGAGGTTGAGAGAGGTAAGACAGAACTCAAGGTAATATTAATCATAGTAGAAGTCACCAAAGAACATCACATTTTGGGAGAAAGGATGTAGATGTACATGAATCAGGATTTACGCATTGTACTTAATAATAATAATAATAAAAATAATAATTTAATAATTTAGTGTAATTAAGAAATAAGGATTAATTTTGCAGCGCCTCTATATTCTACTAAAATGTGACACTTTTTGGAAATTTCTAACGCAATGTTGTCTTACCTGTCGTTGCCTGAAATAGAGACCATCTCTGTGACAAATGTGCTGGTGTACCAAACTCATATGTGTAAAAATTCGTGACTTAAACAATCAATGCATTTGTTTTTACTTTGGGCGATTTACACCAATAAACTTACGCTTAGGTGATCTGCATTCTGCAGTCCTGTATGTCCGTCTTAGTACTATCACCGGACAGGGGCCCTTACTCTCCACCCCTTACCCGATAAGTTACAACCTTATGTCTTGTGGTACCACCGAACTGAGGGAAATATTGGTTCTTATCTGACAGTTTTGTGTTCCTTTCAAAGAGCAGTGGTACCTCGTATGGCATTGTCAGCTTCTGACTACATTTACACCTCTAACTGGAAGGGGAATGATGATTATGAATGAAACGCACTTCCGGATGATGAGAGGCACGAGTTGTGAAATGACTTCCTTTCCACAATCACATGATACCACTCATGACCAATCCCCGCCCTCACTCCCTGCGTATATATCGGTCTTTGCTTCGAGTTCTCTATATAGCATGGTTAAAATTTTACCATTTCCACCACTTGATCCGTAGTTCTCCAAATTTGTAGTCCAGGACTTCACCTGTACCGCTAACTGGCGCTCCGGTGTGTACGTACTTAATCATTCTTTTTTTTAAGTTCGGCCTGTATAAAGGGAAATGGCTGTGGCAAAAAAAATGTTCCAGGGGAGGAGGTCAAAAATTCTCAGAACCGGCGGTGCAGCGGCTGAGAGGCCGTTCTCGCCCGACGGAAGCTGCTCCTTCGCGAGCGGTGGACAAGGGAAGCGCGGCCGTGCCGGCGCGGGTGGGCGATTTCAATGGCAATCAAAGGGCCCCTGCGCCGCTGCAACAACGCGGCGCTGCGGCGGTTCCGCGAACCCGCTGGACTCCGGGGAAACAGGCGAGAGCGACGGCCGCCTCAACCGCAGTGTGCGCTTGTGGCGTCGGCAAAACATGCGCAACCGAGGAAGTCGGACGTTCTCTTAGATATATTGAAAGAAATTCCATTCTTCGGAAATAGTTTAGTGACGAAAGATTCTGGTGGTGGGAAATGTTTATTTAGGAATAAACGGTCATTGCTTGTTTTTTAGCTATTAACATACCTAGAAATGTCATGAGTGTTATTACTGCCGATGCCAAAAGCTAAAAATCTAGGCGGATCGTGGCGGAGCCGAGATTTTTAATTTGGGCGAGGCATTAATAACGCTGTATCATTTCGTGGTATGTTCAGTGTTTCATCGGTCACCACAAAATCTCAATTTTTTTGAGAAAATTTACATTACTGCGATATGAAACACATGAATTCTGTTGTTGCGGCACGATAATCGATATTGTTGGGTATTGCTTGCGATGTAGTATCTATTTCAACGATACACTTGTGTACCGTGGATCGAGGAAGATGGACGCTGAAAATTTGTCTGTACCTCACGAAATTTTGGATGCAGCTGCGGAAGCCATGCCCCTAAAAATTGAAAGCACGATACGAGAATGCATACGTAGAATTTAAAACTTAGCAATTACAAAATCACGTAGCCGAGATTACAGAAGATGTATTGCTTGCGTTCTTTAAGCACTTGGTAAGGTAATTTACACTTATTCCTTTATAAAGACAAACCTTTGTCTTACGTTTTGTTTTACAGTCGCGGGTTCATAAGCCAACCTCATTATGAGTATATTATTCTTTGATTACTATTGTGTTGTAAATTACCATGTGTTTTTTCGTAATAATGTTAATTTGCGATGAATGGGTGGATGTTTATTTAGGTTACTAAGGATGGTAAAACCGTTGCTAAGAATTTTAAATTTCTTAACCGACAAGTAGGTACAAGTGCACTTAACAAACTTATAGGGTTGCAAGTTAACAAGGGTTAAAGACGCATGAGACCGATAAATAGTTTTACCCGCGCAACTTTTCTTCAACAATAACCTTGCTTCCACCTCTCCGGCACAATAAACAGCTGAAGGCAAAAGCTCGCAGCGACCACTGATGACAACATTCCACACACATCTTCACTGGCGTAAAAGAGAAACAATTTTCTTTTGAAGGCGATAACTTCTATCCGTTATTTTCTCCAAAAAAATGTAAAGAAATGACCGAAGCAGGTAAAGATCTATCACAGGAGATACCTCCAATTCTTGAGAAAGTTAGAACGCTAAGTAATGAAAACGTTGCGAAGGCATGAATGATTCTCCAGAGATTGGCATTGCTTCATAAAATCTAGCGGTCAATTTCGTAACTAATACCCCCACTCTACCCGCATTTCTTCAATCCATCGTTCAAGAAAAGTTGCGCGAGTAATAGTAAGGGCATTGTAGGTTTTATAGATTTAATACAAATAAATTATTACAGATGCTCTAATTATATTCGTTTGCGTACCCAAGAAGGGTGACTCGTGGATCACCACATCCTCAGAGTACAATTCGACTCGCATTCACTTCTACCACAGTTTTCACTAATATTATATAGAAACGAAAGCCATTTAAAATCGCCTTTGAATACGTTGTATATAAATTTAAAATAACAAATTAAACAAATTTTTAAAATTCAAAATGATTTTAAGGACACATCAAGTCATCTCAACATGTCGGAGAAACGATTATGACCGAATCATGAGGAAATAGGTCCGCTTACACTACGTCTGAAAGGCGAACTTTCAAGTCGCACATCACCAAATGAAGATGAGTTTTTGGACCGTGATTCCGTGGCATGGTTTCCTTCTCGTACCGTCACAAATCGTGCCGTGTCTGACACATCATCCCATTCATAATGTGTCTTTTTTTATCATTCTCCCTTCAGGATCAAACCTTCCATCATCCATCCTGTAGAAGGCAATGGCAAACCACCTCTATGCTTTTCAGCTGAAGGATATAAAACGAAATGAAGGATATAGACTCTCGTTCTTTGCCTCCGCTCAGAAATGAGTCTGATACAGATGTATCTCAATTAGATTTGTTTATATGACCATTTGAGAATCTTTCCGACACTTAAAAGCTTAATTTTTGACATATATTTGCTCACTCATAACATAAATATTAATATTGAATAGTATAAATGGCTTGAGTTAGCTAACGAAGTACTAAACGCCAAATAATAATTTTTAAGATTTGCTACCATTACGGGATAGACAAGTAAAAAAATAAAGAGGCTTCTCCAATTTTGGAACTATAAATATATCTTTGATGTGAACTTGCAGGTTTATATTATCAAAACTATGCATAGGTGTTAAAATGTTGGACTCTATTCATGAAACTCTCTCCAAGTCATGAAACTCTCTCCAAGTTATAATTTGCATTTACGGAGTGAATCATTAATTCGCAAGGTATGTTACATTTAAAAATTAGAACGATAAGAAAAATATTTTTAAAAAATAGTGGAAATTAAATGGTATTGCGAACATTTTTATGTATTAAGAAGTGTATATGTGGTGATGAATGTCTCGAACCACATTTAGAAACATTTTCGTTCAGAATTATTTTGGGGTTGACGAGGTTTTAGCCAATACATTTGTGTAGTCGTGCATATCTTCTGCAAAAACCAATATTCAAATAACTCCGAAAACTGTCAAAGCGCTTTTTGTGTATCTTTCAAAATATCTATAGAGATACAGCTGTGTGTATGCAAACTATTGTGCTTCGTGTACTGCATTAAAAGCAGCAATGTTAACATTTTTGACATGTTATAAAACAGACGCACTTTGTTACCATGAAGTATAAACCAATCCCCGAAAATGTTCGTAATATTTTTCTCGATACTAAAGACCAACAGCAAATGTCTGCAGGGGCATTAAGCCCTTTCACTGCATTTGCGAAACTGCAAGGCGAATGGAATGGACATTTGAGATGAATGACGATGGGTAGTTAGAGTAGAAGGTTTTTTTTGCAGAGAAGAGAGACGGGACCGTAGATCGGGGATATGCGAGGAAGAAAGGGGAATGTGTGTGACAGGGCGTGATGGTTAAAAAGCGGAGGAAAAATATCGTTACTCACTCCCCCCTCTCCAAAGAAACCTCTTCGGGTCCATTTCGAAGCGGGTGTAGGAAGAAATGTGCACGGTCGTTACTGATTTCGGATCTTTCACAGGTTGAAATAATAACAATGATTATTATGATGTTGATGATGATAATAATAATAATAATAATAATAATAATAATAATAATAATAATAATAATAATAATAATAATAATAATAATGGACTGAGATGGAAGAGAAGAAGCAAAAAAATTGCGAAGATGTTCTGAGATCTCTTTCGCTATTTTGTGGAAATAAATTTATTGTAAAATAAGGATGTCGTTAGTGACGCAGAACGAATGCAATAAAAAGGCGTTAATAAAGTATAAAAGAGTGCGTGACATCTTTGATTAATTTCTACTTTTGACAGCAGGAATAATTGCGATATATTTTGAAAAACTAGAAACGAATTATGTAGAAATGAGTACTGATTTGGAAAACTTCCTAGACATGCTGCAACAGAATATAAAAAGTTGCGGCAGTGAGGACGCATGTGACTTGATGACTGTTGAAAAAAAGGAATCGGAATTGCAACAGAATAAAGCAGAAACGTGAAATGAAAGAGGTTGGCGTAAATGGAAGAGAAAGAGGGAAGGGAGATCCGAAAGGAAATAACGCGGTGTGGCAGAGATAGCGAATACTCGGGTACTCCAGAAGCAGAAGGGGCGTCGACAACAGAACTAATCCTCCCTAACGCCAGTTCAGGTG
>BOPP01000017.1:4809509-4824544 GCA_017312745.1 Gryllus bimaculatus
CCCTCAAAAGTCTCCCTCCCACTCTCTCCCACCTTTTACTTCTCTCCTCGTTTCCACCCTCACTGTCCTTCGCTCCCATTCTCCCTCCCACCCTCAATCCCTTCGCCCTCATCCCCACTCTCTCCCATCCCTCAACCCTTACTGTCCTTCGCTTTTACTCTCCCTTCCTCCGTCAATTTCATCCTCGCTCTCACCCATGCTCTCCCTTTCTCTCCCGCACTCACGCCCCCCCTCGCCCACAGCCACAAACTCGCTCACATCCTCGTTCCCACTCCCTCTTCCTGGCTCGCACTCATCCTTCTCTTTCCTCCCTCGCCACTAAGCTTGGCCGCCAGCCTGCCTCTCCGCGCCTTCCGCATGCAACCAGTCTTTCCCCGCCCCCTCCCCCTTCCCACTCCAGTCTTGACCTCGTCTTCACTGCGGTCTGTAGCGTCTGTCCGCTCCAAATGTGTTGCCTGCAGTATTTGAAACTAGCGCTCCTTAAAGCTTCTGAACCAGCCGACCACAATACCCCACTTTGCGTTGTCGTCTAACATCAGTTTTGCCTTGTTTGGACATTCTTCACATTATATTCCGTTGGAAGATATCCGAACATTGGCACTAGAAATATTACACAAAATCAAATGCAAATTTCTGTAAACAATGATATATTCAACTGTGTGTGATTTTGCATGCAATGCAGCGGCTGGAAACAGATGATATAAATCCTGTTTTAATCGATAAGAATATTCATTCTACATTCATGTTTACTTGCCTGGAAATGACTGGATAAATCGTTTTGTTTATGTAACATAAATAGGACAAGCGAAGGTTGATTTCCATTGTCATGTATGCTATGAAAACAAATAAGCTAGATTATAATTCGTACTACCCGAATTTCAAACTCACTAAATCATGCCCAAGTTACTAAACTTCTCTTTCAGGTTTGGGTTTTAAAACAACGAGTATGTATGGGGAATGCTGCAGGCCAAGACATACAGGGTTTGTATAATGTATTTTCCGTACTGCGGGTCTGCTACTTGGGTACAGCAAGGACGTAACCAAATGGACAACCCTTTGTTCAACAAGTCAGAATATATTAAATAAAATGATTATGATTTATAACAATATTGTTTCCAAATCTACCCCGAACATTTTTTTCCGATTTTTTACGTTGTGTTTGTCTTTTCATTTTTACCATGTATCGTTTTCATGAACGTATCACCAGCAATTGAGTAGACTCATTTCTTGAATGGAAGATCTTAATACAATCAGTTAATTACTAATAAGCAAATATTAAATATATTCGAGAAATACCAAACAATATTCCCTTTAATCTACTGTGACAATGTTATTGCAAATTATTATTATTATTATTATTATTATTATTCATTACTAAACTTTAATAATAATAACAACAATATTAATAATAATATCCAGTTCCTTGTTGAATTAATGGCATTGAGTTTTCCTATATACAACTGTGACATTGATTCAGTTATTCATTACAAAGTCGGCAACGTTTCAGCCAACATCTTTCAGCCATTTACATGCATCTAGCCACCATTCAGACCTCTGGAGATCTGAATATAGCTTTAATATATTAGCCGAAACATTGTCAATTTGCAATGAGTTATTGAAACCATAATTTACAGTTACATAGAAGAAAACTGAATCTATTTAATTTCACAATGAACTGGTTATTATTAATATTATTATTTATATTATTATTATTATTATTATTATTATTATTATTATTAATTATGACGATGTGTTACACTTATATTATACCACATACGTATACAACACAACAAACACCATTACAATAAAGGATAGGTCTGCCGATGAGTGGAAGTAATCCCTAGGTCCAAGACCATTCCACCGCGAAATCCTTTGCAGTGGTCGGGCGGCGCGGGGCAGAGCGCGGTGGGCGCACGCTCCCGGCGCTGCCCGTGCAATATTAAAAGCGCTCGCCGGCCACGGAACGGCTCCCACCCCCCTCCCGCATCCCCCTCCATCGCCACGCCTCTACCTCGCGTGCCACTGCGGACCGCTGCTGCTGTTTCCTTTAAACGTCGCCGGTGGAATTCGTGACGAGCCGAATTGTTGTTGAGGTTGTCGTGCTGCTTTTCGAAACTCGCCGCTGGTTTAGTCTAAATCAAGAGAATAATTTTTTTAAGACGATGGATCTAAATTTCAAATGGAACGAAATTTCTTCAAATAAACAACTGCAATCATTTATCACGGTTTTTTGTTGTGCTTCGGATACTGCATCGTAAAGTGACGTATAATGTTCGTTTATTGTAAAATTGTGGTGAAACAAGAGTGTTTCTTGATTTGTCAAATATAACTCGCAAATTTTCTAAATAATAAGGGAAATAAGATTATAAGGCCTGAGTCATACAAAGTAAAAGAATTGCATTCAAATTTGAGTCAAAAGAATATTGTAATACTGATAAAATAATTATTATAAAATACTGTTGCTTATTATGTAAGTAATATATTACACAATAAATAGAGTGCAGCATCCCCTCTCCCCAAAGAATATATAGGCTGTAATTAAATTATTATGTGAGATTGCTACGAAATTCTGTGTATTAATGGTTCTTCATATTCCTGGTTACAAACGACACAACGTGATGGAATGCTAAAACGTGTTGATATTAAAAGAAAAAGATAATTTGTAAGTTGTTGATATAAGCATAATGCGAGATTCGTAATATTATATTTCAGAACACATTTAAAAACTTCTATTAGAAAACAAAGCATTAAAATTTTCCAAGCTAAAGTTAGTGTGAGCAAATTGTATAATGTGAAAGTTTGGCTGGACAAAGTTTATTTCTTTTTAATGATTCTGATATATTTATTATTGTTATTGTTATTATTATTATTATTATTATTATTAACAACCCATTCCTAATATGTGTAGGCAAATTAATATCTGTGCTGAATTAAGACGGAATTAGATTGTATTAGGCTTACTCCTGTTGACTATATATAGGTTGGTACGTTGTAGAGGATTCGAAAATTTGATATCAGTCATCTGAATAGAGTTTCGTGGCCATTGTCCTGATGGTAGCCCCGGCCGCAAAGCGTCCGGCTGTGAGAACAGCCGAGAGTCGCGCTGCGGCACGCGCCGTGAAATAGCCATCGCCATGAAAGAGAATCACTTAATTGCGGCCATAAATATTAAGTACCCCATTATGAAAGCTATTACCTTGTTACAGCCGCGTCGGGGGGCCGATTATCCATCACTTACTGTCAAAGGGCGAACTTACGAACGGCTACGATTCTCCATAACGTCGTAACGCCGACCGGCCTACGGGTAATTGAAGACCTCGACCTCCCGAGAGCGCGCGACTTTGGCGGCGTCTGCGATGCGCCGATTCCGTGGCTGTTAAAAGGGGCCCCGTTTTCTTTTCGATTTAAGCCCGCGCGCCGGAGAGAGCGTTGAGGTTTTAATGAAGTCCTGCGTGCGGCCCTCGCCGGCTCATTTCGTCGCGGCCTTGAGGGAGAAAGGCTTGCGCTGCTCCGGGCGGCGTTCGAGTGCCTGTTGCAGGAGGGCGCTGCTGGCTTGGCCGCGTGGCTAATTAAAGCGGGTGTAAAGTAGTATTCACGTCGGTCGTTTGCAGTAGTAAACTTATAAAAAAAACATCATGTAAATCATAATTTTGAGTAATGTTTAACGTGGCAGGCGATTGTTTACATCGAAATAACATTCTTAACTGTAGTTATATGCTATAAGAACGCACGTAAAATGTAGAATGAAGTTATATTACGATTTATTTAACTGCGCACTTGACGTAAATCAGCTGTTCACGGATTTATCCAATCGGGAGCTTCGACGTTCCACTAGCGTCACTGTAGCGACTTCACGAAGTTCCCGATTGGATGAAACCACAACAGAAAATTTACGTCAAGTTCATAACTAAATAAATTGTACTATAAAGCAGACGGTAATATTCATTCGAGAGCAGCAGTAGGTCCAGGAGCAATGGTTCCAGGTGTTTAAATGAGTGATTTTTTTGAAAGGAGTCAGAAAATAGGAAGGGGAAGAAACAAATCATAAATTACATTATTCTTACAATGATTATTATTCATAGTAATTGTGCATTACTTTGCATTCTTTAGTGTTATTTATTATTATTGCAATTGCTATTATATTATTTTAATAATGGATTTGTGAAATTTTATTCGTTTTATCAGTTCATTAGTTTAACATCAAAAAAGTTGTTTTCGATTTAAATTTATTTAGCTCGTTTTTTCGCAATCATCGTACCGCAATCATTACCGTACACAATCTAAGCGCTTTACTAAACAAACAAAATTTCAAAAAATGTTAACAGTCTCCCAACCGTGTGGCGCCGCGCCACCCGATGTGGAAGAGAGAGGGAGAACCATACGTAAATTGAAGTCGCCACGGGAATGAGGCATTTATTTTCACCTGAAAACCCCTTCAGCATAGGCGGGAAGTGCAAAAGTAATTTTGTTTCAGCACGATTAAGGCAAACTTGTAATATTAGAAATTTTACAGAATAGCTTTTAATATACGAGTCCGTGACATCAACGTATTTCGAATATACTCACTTGTTAAGAACTATTTTAATTTATTTCCTGCAGTATCCTGCGTTTACCGGACGTTTATTTATCAAAACCGTCTTTGAAAGTCTATTTTACTTCCACTTTACTCCTTCATTCCCCTTTGTTTTATCTTATTATTTTCAGACATATTATTATTATTATTATTATTATTATTATTCATTACAAAGGAAAATGAATTATTATGATGGTTTTTATACTTCCCTTCATCCCTTCCCAGCACTACCTTGGTCCAGCTCCAATTAGCCTTTTCCCATTTTCGCGTTTTCCCTGTTTCGCACTCTCTCGCTCGGTCTTGTTGTAACCACGTAAAACCTATCCCGACGATCATCTTTTGTTATCAGCATCTGTAATACGCATGTAATAGGTTGCAAACATTGTTGGTTGCATATCTCCGGCAAACGTCCAGTAACCAAAATGAAATTGCATTAACACGGCACAATGGAAGTCGACTATCGAAGTGATATGCATTTTTTTTATATTCGACTACCAGAAGGGGACGAGTTGAATAAATGTGACGTAAATTATGGGGAAATACCTATTTCAGTAAAAGTAAAAACAAACAGACAAAAATGTACAAAATAATTGTACATTTTTGTATCTTATAAATTATCTTAAGAGCTTGTAAAAAGACAGTATAAAGTTCAATTGTATTAATATAGATTATTCATTGTACATCGGATTACATTTTAGTCATTGATATCGTGATCTAAATGAAGAGAACATCACTACAAGTCAGAATTCAGATAGTGGCCACTGTGATTGCGATGTTCAAAATCATTGTAAATATTAACAGTATTAATAATAAAAGGGAGAAAATCGTAATGAACTTCAGTTTTATTGTGCCTGTGTAGATTTTTTCAGCATTATTCTTCAACACAACTGGTATTTGATAAAGTTGATGTGTGCACTATACATGTTTCATATTGAAAAGAAAATTCATATTTTAACGTGAGTAATTATTATCATCCAATTCAGATGTGCTTACGATGCTGAAACGATCAAAGATGACCTTTTCTTAACTGTGAATCACGGATGCCTGTACGAAACTCATTACTCGAATTAGGAAATTTGAAAAAAAAAAACAACGGCGCAAACATTGGGTCTCGCTAGCATGCACCAATCAATTTATTTAGAATATTCATGAACAATGGAAATCCTCAGGGACGATGCAACTTAATTGTTAACAAAAGAGATAGTTACGACTCACAAAATGTATGAAAGCGCGAAATAATGCAACGCGTCTTCTCGTCACAATGGCGAAAGAAATGCTCTGCGCGCATCCTCGAAGGAGACAACGCCAACAGACGGCGCGGCGCAGCGCGGCGCGTAGTATTTTAAGGCGGGATGTGATGGGCTGGGGCGAGAGCAGTGTTTCGAGAGAGACGCTGCGTGCGGGCGGCGTTGATAGCGCCTGTATAAGCTGGGGGGTGGGGGGGGGGCGATGTGCGCCGTTGTCACGTCGCCAGATTTCTGTTGGCAGAGGAGGGTTTCTCTGCGCCCGCTACCTCCAGCCCTCCCGCGCGCCCGCGCCCGCCCCCCGGCCACAGCATTCTGCTTCTTAAAGCTAACCGTCGCTCCACTGTCTATACACGTATTGCACACCGCACACTGCTCTCACACGTTATAGTCACGTTGTCCGGCAGCGCGCGACAATGTGCCGTATCATCTGTTCCACATGTTGCCATATACCATCGAATGCAGTATCAACTCGTGACTTAGAAGCCTCTAGCCAACATACCAGCTCGTGATACTGACCCGCTACTAATACCTGATTGTCCATCACAAAGAGTTTCTCCTCCATTTACTGTCTCATCTTCGTTAATAATCTTAATTATATTTTGGATCTCTCTATTCCTTCTCGCTTTCTCGGTTCTCCATTCTTCTCTCCTCTTCTGCTTCTTTTGTCCTCTTCTACCTCCTCTCCTTTCTACGATTCTTTCTGCATCTTCCCTCCTTCTTCCTTTTCTCCTTTTTCTCTTCGTTTATCCATTTCTTTCCACTTCCTCCTTCGTTTCAACCTCTTCTCCTTTTCATCTCTTTTTTTTTTTCTCTCCTTTCTTTTTACTTTTTCACTTTTTTGCTTTCTCCTCTCCTCTTGTTCATTGCTTCCTTTTCTCGCAATTCCCTTTTGTCCCCTTATTATCTTATAATTTTCCATGTTTCATAACTTCCATATCTTCCGCTCTCCTTAATTATATGTCCATTTTCCAATATACCCCACCGCTCGTACCGTGAACTAGAAAAAATAACTCTTCTTGCTTGTCTTCTCGTCACAGTTCACCCTCACCGCTTGACTTAGGCTGTCGGTCTCTTTCATCGTTCCCCAATCCTTCCAGTAGCCGTACCTTGACTTCATGCCCGCCCCAATCCCCGATCGTTCTTCGCGAGCCTCCGCAAACTAACTTTCGCCGCCCTGCTGACCGGGTGCTCCGAGGCGCCGGCGTGGGATGTTGGCGGAAGAGAATTAGAAGCATTTCCACAGCGCCCGCCACAACAGCCTCGCCCTCGCCTACGGTCGCCTTTTCAACTGGCGCTGCCCCCGCGCCGCGCCGCGCGCGCGCGGCCGCGCCTGAGCGGCAGGTCGGGGACGAGCAAGGACAGGGCGCGGCCGCCGCCGCCGCCCTTAAACCTCGCTCTAAATGTGTGGCGTCTGTCGCGCGCTCATCCTCGCCTTCGGGTGGCGAATGTTCTATACTCTCGCTCGACAATATGCAACGTGGCTGCCCTTTTTTAACAGTGTGTCTTTTCGGTGAAGGGGCGGCGGAGGGAGTAGGCGCTCAAGTGTGAATTATGCAGATGAGGGGCAGGAGCGGATCTTCCGTACTTTGCGTCTATCTTTTCAGATGTCACCTTAGGAACACGAATTGGATTTTCTTCGTGGATTTTGGAAATTATTGACGGCAATGTTCCGTTAGTTTATTTGTTTTCTACAGCAACTACTATATTCGTCGACCTTCAAAGTTTCAGTAATTTAAAGAATACTAGGAGGATGTGCGAAATTTTGTAGAATTTTTAAGTATCTTGGTTTTGTTCGTCATAAGTGGAGAATTTGGTCTCTTTTACCTTCATATTTTCTTTTTAGGACCTAGTAATAAGAACGTATCATGTTATATAATTCGTTTTGGTTAGCTTTCCTCGTGATTGATAGGACACATCTCATTTCTGCCTGTTATCTCGTTCTGTTGCCGAAATCTTTTGAGAATTTATTTGCAAATAAACCTGATTTGACTTATGATTCAGACAAATATTATACATGGATATTTTTTTAACTCAAATGAATCAATATTTATGGTAACTAAATTTAATACTAAAGGATAAGTAGAATTTTTAATTGGGACTATAGATATGTTTTCATGTCGATTTAATTCACCTGCATAAACCGCAACTACTTTTTTCTCTCTATGAAATTGGTAATGACTAATGACCATGGGAAAATAATTAAATCTGTAGCCACAATTTATCAAGCTAAAGTCAGTGGAGAATATTACGCCTCACTTGTAACTTTTCTCATACACTAACAAAAATATTTGGTGCGTGTTGCATTTAAATCCATATTTCCAAAAGATCATTTTCAGCTGATCTTTTGTGAGTTTTGTAGTTATAAATACGAGTTGGCAAGAAATAAATAATAATACTACAAACATACATAATAATAATTAATAATAAATATATAATAATAATAATAATAATAAGTCTCCTCCAAGCCAGCCCTACGTCGAGGCAATTGGAGAACTCCCAGGCCACGTGGGAGACGGGGCAAAACGTCAGAAAATTTGGAAGGGGCAAACGAGGGCGAATGGCACAGCCCATAGAGGTATGAGACACGAATACGCCCGTCGTAAAGCCTACGGAAAAAAAAAAAGCCAAGCCGGCCTGGCCTGTGGGAGCAGCCCGGGGCACCTTCGGAGCCGACGCGCGTCCGGGAGGTGAGACAGGCATGCGAGCCGGTGGTGTCGATCAGGAGCTGAACAGCAGCGGCCTGATCGGGGAATAACCCCGAATATAACTACCGACGGCCGCACATAGCAGCACCCATTCCATCTCCACATATATGCTGCAGCACTGCGCAAGTTGCTTCCACCCAGAGAAAGCAATTCTATTGCTTCCAGGAGACCACTGGCCGCAGGAGCAGGCAACCAGGCACAGAATGGAATGAAGTGGACTATAGAAAATAAATACCTTCATCATGCGTGAATACTACAAAACACATTACCAAAATGGGAGACTGGACCACTCACGAGCCTAACCGGACAAAGTTACATCAAAAGGGATTTTCTCAACCGTTTCGCTGATTCTGAAGTTAGTGAGGCAAAGATAGCGGACCAGCGTCGAGCAATTGGTTCAAAAATCTCCTCTCTGCCAACCCAGTTTTGGAAGGCAATGCAAGGGAAAAGAAGAACCCGTTGAAAACATGTGCTAAAACTCCTCAGAACCTAGTAACTGCAGGGTCACGGGGATATATCAGCTTGTGCTAACTCAGGATGAACAATGGGACAAACAGCATGTCAGAAAGTATGGAATGATAAAAAGAGTGAGAAGAAGAGGTGGACCAATTCGCAACTGAATTTGGCAGTCCGCATTTGCGGCATTTTGAACAAGGAAACTGACACCACTGAAACCGCTTATCTCATTCCCGAGACAAAATTTGCTCCGAAAAATATTCGGCAAGAGCAATCAGCGTCTTGAATGAAAGAAACGTAACTGTTGCCAAGACAACATGAACTACAACAAAGACGCATCTTTCCGAAAGAAGTACAGCACAGGCAATTTATTTATTGTGCTGTGGCGGGTTGTGGCTTCAAGATGTTAACGTTCCAAGCTTTTCAGGGCCAGGCGTATAGCAGTCAACTCAACTTCCGCTACAATGATCGACAGGTGAAAATAAGAATGCCACCTTGGGAAAGACGGCTGGGTGGAATCGGTATAGAAAGCACTAGGAGAAGAGATATTGGGAGACTCACCGCAATTTAAAAAAGGGAAATACCTCAGAAAAACGAGAAAAAGGTGAATAAAATTCGCTCATCAATACAATTCATGACGACAGCACAGGAGCGCCCTTGAAATTCAACACAATTACAGAAAACAGAACGTCTTGACACCCATACCACTTACGAAGACAGACAAGAAAGCTTTTTGGCGTTACACAAACACGCCTTCGAACGCTACAGAATTAGCAGCAACTACCGAGGAGCAACGATGATTCTCTTTTATAACAGAAACCAGAAAGCATGTCTACAAAGGAAATATGTCAAAGGGCAAAAGCGGCTTGTAAATAATATGGAAGAGTCCAAAGCTTCACCACCTCAATAGGCACAAATAGAGGACCTTTTTTGGAAAGCCTATCCTTGGTCATCTGCTGTGTCCCAACAACCACAGATATGAACGTGGATTGGAAATGGAATAATGACCAAGACAGCCCGAGATATCCCCTCTAATGTGTGAACCAATCCTTCAAACACCGCGTGGACAATTGTCCAAGGCAGCTTTGAGCCAAGCAGCATAACCTGGAAGGCACCAGGGCAAGTGTAATGACCTCCAAAAATTAATTGGCTTCAAAACAATTTACAGTCACTCACATCATAATAGCTATATAATTCATATTTTCATTCTCTTTTTCACAATCCAGAAAATCGTACCCTCAGCTTCCTACACTCAAAGAGGTAGAACATTTTGTTACCGAAAAGGAGGGTGACCTACAACTAAAAGACCCCTCGAAGTAAGCAGGGCCTATATACACCTGCACCTTCAAACTTTTACACAAAACTCATCATACATCTTGATGTTCGCCAAAATGATGATGACACACGATTGGAAGGAACAGAACATCTTGCCAAATTTGAAACAGAAAGGATGTTTTAAGACCTGAGACTCTCAGGCGATGCAAGGAGCAGCCAACTCATTATAGACACTGTATTATCGAGGGCCAAGTGCTTGAAAAAAAACAAGAAACAGTGTACCGCCATGCTACATAGATTACGCCGGCTAAACGCATTTCGACACCAGGTGCCCATTCTTGGCTCCTTCAATGTTTGGCAATGTATACAAGGTTCCACGGCCGTTTTATCCAAAATTTCTGAAACTGCGAATGAGTCGATGGGAATAACAAAAACTGTATCTCTCTACATGGAAAAACACATCGCGTCAACAGATAACTATAGCACGAATCCACGCGAGGGCATTTTCCAGGGGACTCTTATAAGGCCCTTTTATTGTTCTGTTTAGACCTTGAATATCCCTCTCTACTCTACTTAATTTCATCTTAATTATGGAATCCTCTTAAAAAAAGGGGAACTCTCAACTTCTTCTTTCGTGTCTCACTCTCCTTTACCAATGGATGACCTGAAGCCCTATGGCCAGACCCCGTAGTCATAATCGGGCAACTCATAAACGTGACGAGAAGTTCCTGACGACAATTAAGGATGAAATTCGGTTTAGATAAGTGTAGGGATGAGTGAAATATCATATTCGCGGTAATAATGCAGAGTTATAAAATTTGGAATCTGTATATATGAACCCAAAGATTTACCTTCATGGAACCCCATGAAACTTACAAATACTTGGGTTTCCAACATCCCCCGATTAAAACACACTGGTTTACTAAGGAATATACAACAAATGAGTGTGTAAACGATTGGCAATGGGCGCTCTTAAAAAACTCAACTCTCCTGCTAAGAAACCTTGTGCAGGCCATCAATTCAATTTGTTTATTCCAGTGCTGACCTACTCCTTTGGCGTTATTAATGGAGCAATACACGACTCTCGGACTAACCTCTAGAGAACAATTCCAAAACCGCTAGACTCAACACCGGAAAACATCATCCCATTCAAGTAGCTGAGCGTTTTTTACCCATTCCAAGGTCGCAAGGAGGGCGAGGTATTGTTTTAAGAAGAATTGATCTCATAAATCTACAAAATAATCTACACATAGCTCTCAAATTGCTTCACTCAGAGATACTTCTTGAACATATTGGGTGGGAGAGTTGCAAGCAAGCAGTGAGCGCAGTTGATAATTAACTATAGTCGCTCTGCACTTGAAATAAGGCTTTGATCGGCCTGTTCAATCAATCAATTGAAGAAAACGGAAGAGAAGATAACCTTATGGAAAGCAACGGCACTGCATGGAGGTACCGCTCACGAGCGAGTAAAGCCAAGAAGTCGAACATTGTGCGTCGCACGCATGGCTCCAAGCACGGGATCTGCTTTCGCGGAGACAGACGCCCTTCATGAGATAGGCTTCAAGGACCAAGTGATACCAGACATTGAACTACAGAAAACAACAATTCTGAGAGATTCCTAAAAAAAAAACTACCATTCATTCCGACTCGTGTGAGAGATGTGAGGCTGCAAGCGAAACTATCCAACAACGTAACAAGTGGATGTAGCAGGCCACGCACAGGTGGAATATAAAAGAGGCATGATAAGTGGCGAAGCAGGTTACAAACAATTATTGGCCGTTGAGAACGGGCATTACTCGCCACTTCCTGCCGTATTTTATAAATATATGCCTCAGAATGTGCTCTGAAGTAGTGGAGCACACATGACTCTACTTGGGGGGGATCGTTCGCATTATACTGACCAGACATGTCGGGGAATAGACCACGAATTATTAACGTACATTGGGATAGCAGACCAATCAGCAAGGTTTTCCTTATCGATATATAATAACCAATACACCACAACATATCGGGAAAATATGAAGAAGAAGATCCCAGAAGTATACCATCTCGCCTATGAGTCGCAACTCCAGTTTGACTTCAGTAAAGGTGGGACGACTGTGCCTATAAAATAAATATCAGCTAACGGGACGTGATCCCGAAAATGAGCACATCGGGCACTGGGAGTGTCTTCACTTGGGATACCAGGAATGTATATAATATATGCAAAAGACCAGTAATTTTTGAAAATACATGCCGTATTGTCAGAAAAGCCATCTGAACCTTCAGTAAAGAAAACACACACTGGTCATCATCCTGTGTGTGGTTGAATACCGACCAGTAGATATACTGTGATAAAATGGTAAAGATAACAAAATAATAATATAATATAATAATAAAATATAATATAAATATAATAATGGATTAATTCTTTCAGTGCGTTATTATTAAATTTATAAATCTGTAATTATTTTTACTATTATTTATATAACTAAATATAACTGTTTGCTTTGAAGTAAATTTATGTAATTAAGAAGTCAATATCTATTAACAAGTAAATTCTTTACATAATCCGTCGTCAATGTACCTCTTTTATTTTCTTTCTCTTCATTGCAATCTGTCATCATATTTCTTTTAGATGTGGTTGATGAGAATCCCCGTGCGAAGTCTGTTCAGTTTCCTATCTTCTCTCCTGGTGGCAAATATACAGAATTTGCTCTCTGTATGAACTTAAACCATTGATGTGGTGATTTCTCCGCTCCGCAAAAGAATTTTCAATATTCCAGAGTATAAGCGTTTTGATGTGGGGCCTCGGGACGTAGGATAGTTTAAAACGGTAAGTACGTTGTAAGGCGGGAAATGGATAGAGACAGATGTTTACATGTAGTATCTACAGGTTCTATCAGACCCATTACGCTATCCAAATGTTTCCAGATAGTCTTCCATCAAAGGCTAATCTGAATAACACTGAACATAGAATAATTGGGACGGGGAGTCAAGTGCAAACTTCAATCCTTCTAACCAACGATTTATCATTTCGACCGACTTCGCTGGGAATACATCGACGTTTGCAACGGACAGGCGAAGTTTGCCCCAGGAAGTTTGAGGAGTTCACAAGTCAGGGATACCAGTTGAACCACCCCGCATTAGAGGTTGTGGACCCATCATCCGGGAGAGCGCGAGCCCCTTCTTGCCGGACGCAAACGCTTCGGATCCCAACGCACAAAACGGCTCCGACGTGAATCCGCGGCGGTGGCTGGGCGCGTTCAATAATGAACGAAAGGTTCGATCCCAGCGAGATTCCCATTGGCGCGGCGGCGACGCGGCGTACGACGACGGAGGTGATATTTTTCATCGACGTCTCGCCAGATGTCATCTTTTGTCTTCCTCGATCCCACGTGATGCTGCTCGCCGTAACCTGCCCGAAAACGTCGCTCCACGCGGCGCAACACTTCCTGTCAGTGAGGCGGAGTGAAATATGCGCAGTGGCGCGTGACCGGCGTTTGTGGAGTCGCTCCACGGCGCTTCGCGCCCCGGCGGCTTGCAGTTCCATTCTGTGCGCCCACCAAGCGCCGCGCCGGGTGCCATCAGAAGTTTGCTCTCCGCGGAGATTAGCCTCGAAGGTCGGCAAACGTCGGCGAGGGATGTTTGACACTTTTTCAAAAGACGCCAGGCATTAGTTGGTTCTATTTGGCTACTTTCGTCTCGTTTTATCCTCATACTTCTCCTTACGTTTTATTCGCGTCTTTTTTAATGTGAAAGTTGGAAACCGTCCTTCTCACTTCTGTGCTGCCTTGTCACCTCCTCGAGGAAATGGTTAAACGAATACACAACATCTCCCATATTCATAAGACTCTTCTACATAAAGTCTTTTTTGTAATATGCATATTGCAGGATCAAGTATTCAATCATCGTTTTCAATTTAACAAAACTCAGCAGTTATATTAGGAACACGTGAAAAAAACTGGGATAATGAAATTTACGGTACACAATTCGTCGTAACAGGGTAGTTTAATTAGTTGCAATTTACGAACCTAAAGTCATTTTTTAAATTTCACATAGTATTGTTGGAAAATAGCAACTTGAGGTAAATGCGGTCTGGACTCCATATTTCCCCCCGCTGCCGAACGGTTCGGTAGTTCTAACCGATCCTTGCAAATTTTATTGGCGAACAAAGCGTGGTTCTTAGGCAAGGTTTGCTGAGCGATTATTCCCCGTTTTCGTTGACCTTCGCATTCAATCATACTATCAAACATTTTTTATGCCCATGGTACCAGCATTATTTCACGCTTATCATCCATCTTTCAATCATCATCTTACAATCTCATAACAAACGTTTTTTATGGTTAGAATCGGAAAGGCCTATCGTGACATCATTTTTTGCTTGGGAACCAAGGCTGAATGTACAGCCTCCCTGAAATGCTTAGCAATGTGATAAATAATAAATTGAAGTATAGATTAATTATTTAAAGAACAATTGTCCCTACAACGATCTCAATTAATTTACGGTGAACAAGTTAACGTATTAACGACACATTTATTCTCCCCATTCTTGAAATGCCATTTACACCGCTTCTGTTGGTCGATTAATGCCAATGCAGTATTTCCCTTTTGGCCTATTCCATTGATGTAGGATGTTTCTACCTAGCCTATTTTAACAACAAGCTCCGCCACCACACACCAACCTTTCCATTAATTACAACACAGAGACCCCTCACTCTTCTCGACGCGTCCTGCCCGTTTGCCTGCTAATCTATAACGCAACTTATTCTGTTTCTTTCCCCCAGCCTTGTCTCGGGC
>BOPP01000017.1:4824569-4835605 GCA_017312745.1 Gryllus bimaculatus
CAGACCGGGCCGAAAGAAAAGAGGGAGAAAAAAATGCCCGCACTTCGAGGCCCTGGCAAATTAGGTAAAACCGGATCTTTTAAATTGTTTTTGGAAATACTTTACATACATTTTTGCAGGACATTTTCAAAACCTTTGTAAAATAGCTCAAAAATGTTTTTCTCTTGTTTCTCGAACTATAACAAAGACTGGCTTTATACAAAATGACACGTGTCCGATATAAATTCCAACTAACAAAAATCTGTCGATGACAGGGCAAAAAATTCCAACCTTCTTTACGCCTAATCCTTCTACATTAAAGAAGAGGTTTGTTCACTACAATCAAACAACAGATCTCTCGCTCTTATTGATTGGCAATTTCACTTCACTTTCCGCACAGACATCTTCGACCTACATAAATTAATCACATCTTCTCTCAGGATCAAGCTCACTGCGAGATGCGGCACACGTGGACCCTCTACAGAGCTTGCTGGGAAGTGGCAGCACTGTCGCCACTGGGGCAATCTGGCGAATCATTGGTTTGTGAGCTAATGGTTTAAAATATGGTAATGTATCAATTTTTCTTTACGTACGTCAAGTAATCATTTTTGTTGAAGATTTTTCTCTGTGCTTATTGTAGTTTTAAAACGTTTTGGGTTCTTTTAGCTAGCACAACGTCTTCGGTGTTCTTTTTTCTCTTAAATTAAAGTTGTATTTTCCGGTAATCAGTTTTATTGCGGAGTGAATTGAAGCCTAAAGGGGAGGGGAAGACAGAAGTAAACTTTTTTTAGATTCTATTGTTTGCCAGATAATAAGGAAAGTAAACTTATAGCACCCTTGGAACCAAAGAGGGGGGAAATGGGGATTTTTGCTTTGTAGGCGAGATAAAGTTTAGGATGGTTATTTCAAGTTCAGTAGTGGGGCCACTTAAATTAATCACCATCTTCGGGTAACTTCGCAGTTCTAGCTTCTAAACATTAACATTTTCTCTGTCTTTCCGGCAGATGTTTTCACCTGCAAATGTATTTTTCACCATCTGTTTGCAACCCCTAAAGTACAAACATAGCTTTCCGCAAATAAAAGAGTTGCATTTACGATGCATTGTCTGAAAGTGACGAAACAAACGCACCCTCAATGAATAAGTTGTAGACACTAATATTTTTAGATTTTAAAGACTTTATTTGCCGTAAAATGTTAAGCCAATATTACGTAAGCGAACCAAATCAACTGTTTGTTTGTGTGGTGCAACCAGGGTTATTCGGATTATACATTTTAGTTCATTGATATCGTGATCTTAAATGAAAGACAACATCACTACAAGTCAGTAATTGCAGCATAGTGGCCACTGTGATTGTTTGTGTAATATATCATTGTAAATTTAACAGGGTATTATAAACTAAAAGGGGACGAAATGCGTAATGAACTTCAAGTTTTTATTGTGGCCTGTGATAGATTTTTTCAGCTATTATTGCTTCAACACAAACTAGGTATTGATAACGTTGATGTGTGCACTATACATGTTTCATATGATAAGAAAAATACATATTTCAACGTGGAAGTAATTAATTATCATCCATTCCAGATGTGGCTTACGCTGTTGAAACGACGAATCCAAAGATGACCTTTTATTAACTGTGAATCACGGGATGTTCTGTACGAAACATCATTAAATCGATTTAGGTAATTTGAAAAAAACACGGGCGCAACAATTGGGTCTTCGCTATGCAATAACAACAAATTTATTTCAGAATATTCATAGAACCATGGGAAAATCCTTAGGGGCGATGCAAACTTAATGTTAACAGAAGAGATAGTTACGAACAACAAATGTATGAAAGGCGAAAAAATATGCACACCGTCTGCCTCGTCACAATGGCTGAAGGAATGCTCTGGCGCGGATCCTGCGAAGGAGACAAACGCCAACAGACGGCGCGGCGCAGCGCGGCGCGTAGGTTATTTTAAGGGGCGGGGATGTGGGATGGGCTGGGGCGAGAGCAGTGGTTTGAGAGAGACGCTGCGTGCGGGCGGCGTTGATAGCGCCTGTATAAGCTGGGGGTGGGGGGGGGCATGTGGCGCCGTTGCATCGTGCCAGATTCTGTGGCAGAGGAGGGTTTCTCTGCGCCGCTACCTCGCCGGCTCCCCAGCCGCCCGCGCCCGCCCCCCGCCACAGCATTCTGCTTCTTAAGCTACCGCTCGCTCCACTGTCCTATACACGTTATTCACACCCACACTGCTCTCCACGTTATACCGGTCCGGCAGCGCGCGACAATGTGCCGTATCATCCGTTCCACATGATGCCATACCATCGAATGCCGTATCACTCGTGACTTAGTAGCCTCTAGCACAATATACCACCTCGTGATACTGACCCGCTGCTAATACCATACCTCACAAAGAGTTTCTCGTCCATTTACTGTCTCATTCTTCGTTATATCTTATTATCATTTGATATCTCTTATTCCTCTTCGCTTTCTCGTTCTCCTTCCTTCTCTCCTCTTCTGCCTTCTTTTGTCCTCTTCTACCTCCTCTCCTCTCCTCTTCTACATTCTTTCCTCATCTTCCCTCTCTTCTTCCTTTTCTCCTTTTTTCTCTTCGTTTATCCATTTCTTCTCCACTTCTCCTTCGTTTCACCTCTTCTCCTTTTCATCTCTTTTCCTTTTTTCTCCTCCTTTCTTTTTTACTTTTCACTTTTTCTTTCTCCTCTCCTCTTTTCATTGCTTCCTTTTCTCCAATTCCCTTTTGTCCCCTTATTTCTTATAATCTTCCATGTTTCATATCTTCCATATCTCCCTCTCCTTAATTATATGTCCATTTTCCCAATTACCCACCGCTCGTACCGTGAACTGAAAAAATAACTCTTCTTGCTTCTTCTCGTCACATTCACCCCTCATCGCTTGACTTAGGCTCGTCTCTTTCATCGTTCCCCATGTCCAAGTAGCCGTACCTTGACTTCATCCCGCCACCTCCCGACGTTCTTCGCCGAGCCTCCGCAACTACTTCCGCCCCGCGCAAACTAACTTCGCCGCCCTGCTGACGGGTGCTCCGACGCCGCGTGGATGTGGCGGAAGAGATTAGAAGCATTCCCAGCGCCCGCCACAACAGCCTCGCTCGCCTACCGTCGCCTTTTCACTGGCGCTGCCCCGGCGCCGGCGCCGCGCGCGCGCCGGCCGCGCCCTGCAGCGCAGGTCGGGACGAAGCAAGGACAGGGCGCGGCCAGCGCCGCCGCCTTAAACCTCGCTCTTAATGTGTGGCGTCTGGTCGCGCGCTCATCACTCGCCTTCGGGGTGGCGAGTGTTACTATCTCGCTCGAAACAATATGCAACGTGGCTGCCCTTTTTTTAACAGTTGTCTTTTTCGGTGAAGGGGCGGGAGGGGAGGCGCTCAAGTGTGTGAATTAATGCAGATGAGGGGAGGAGGCGAGATTTCCGTAAAACTTTCGTCTATTATTTCAGATGTCACCTTTAGGAACACGGTTGGATTTTCTCTCAGCGTGGAATTTTGGAAATTGGATTGACGCAATGTCCGTTAGTTGTTTATTTGTTTTTCTACAGCAACTACTATTTTCGGTGACCTCAAGTTTCAGTAATTTAAGATGCTATGGAGGATGGAGAAATTTGTAGAATTTTTAAGTATCTTGTTTTGTTGCATAAGTGGAAATTTGGTTCTTTTACTTCATTATTTTCTTTTTAGGACCTAGTAATAAGAACGTATGCATGTTTAAAATTCGTTTTGGGTTAGCTTTCTCGTGATTGATAGGAGCACATCTCATTTTGGCCTGTGTTATCTCGTTCTGTGGCCGAAATCTTTAGAGAACTATTATTTGCAAATAAACCTATTGACTTTGATTCAGACAATATTATACATCGATTCTTATTTTAATAAATGAAGATCATATTTATGGTAACTAAATTTAATACTAAAGAACTAAGTAGAAATATTTAATTGACTATAGATATGTTTCTGTACGATTTAATTACACCTGCACTAAACCGAACTACTTTTTCTCTCTATGAAATTGTAATACTAATGACCAATGGGAAAATAATTAAATCTGTAGCACAATTTATCAAAACTAAAGTAGTGAGAATATTACGCTCACTTGTAACTTTTCTCATACACTAAATCAAAAGATATTTGGGCGTGTTGGCATTTAAATCCATGATTTCCAAAGATCCATTTTCAGCTGATATTTTTGAAGTTTTGTAGTTATAAATTACAGTGCAAGAATAGAATAAGTAATACTAAACATACATAATAATAATAATAATAAATAATAATAATAATAATAATAATAAGGTCTCAACTCCCAAAGCCCAGCCCTAACGTCCGAGGCAAATTGGAGAACTTCAGGCCACGTGGGGAGACGGGGCAAACGTCAGAAATTTGGGGGGGCAAACAGGGCGAATGGCACACCCATAGAGAGTATGGAGACACGAATAACTGCCGTCGTAAGCCTACGGAAAAAAAGCAAGCCGCCGTGGCCCTTGGGAGCGCCGGGGCACCTTCGGAGCCACGCGGGTTCGGGGAGGTGAGACAGGCACTGCGGAGCCGGTGGTGATCGACAGGAGCTGAACAGGCAGCGGCCCTGAGGGATAACCGCCGAATATAACTACCGACGGCCGCACATAGCAGCACCCATTCCATCTCCACATATATGCTGCAGCACTGCGCAAGTTGCTTCCACCCAGAGAAAGCAATTCTATTGCTTCCAGGAGACCACTGGCCGCAGGAGCAGGCAACCAGGCACAGAATGGAATGAAGTGGACTATAGAAAATAAATACCTTCATCATGCGTGAATACTACAAAACACATTACCAAAATGGGAGACTGGACCACTCACGAGCCTAACCGGACAAAGTTACATCAAAAGGGATTTTCTCAACCGTTTCGCTGATTCTGAAGTTAGTGAGGCAAAGATAGCGGACCAGCGTCGAGCAATTGGTTCAAAAATCTCCTCTCTGCCAACCCAGTTTTGGAAGGCAATGCAAGGGAAAAGAAGAACCCGTTGAAAACATGTGCTAAAACTCCTCAGAACCTAGTAACTGCAGGGTCACGGGGATATATCAGCTTGTGCTAACTCAGGATGAACAATGGGACAAACAGCATGTCAGAAAGTATGGAATGATAAAAAGAGTGAGAAGAAGAGGTGGACCAATTCGCAACTGAATTTGGCAGTCCGCATTTGCGGCATTTTGAACAAGGAAACTGACACCACTGAAACCGCTTATCTCATTCCCGAGACAAAATTTGCTCCGAAAAATATTCGGCAAGAGCAATCAGCGTCTTGAATGAAAGAAACGTAACTGTTGCCAAGACAACATGAACTACAACAAAGACGCATCTTTCCGAAAGAAGTACAGCACAGGCAATTTATTTATTGTGCTGTGGCGGGTTGTGGCTTCAAGATGTTAACGTTCCAAGCTTTTCAGGGCCAGGCGTATAGCAGTCAACTCAACTTCCGCTACAATGATCGACAGGTGAAAATAAGAATGCCACCTTGGGAAAGACGGCTGGGTGGAATCGGTATAGAAAGCACTAGGAGAAGAGATATTGGGAGACTCACCGCAATTTAAAAAAGGGAAATACCTCAGAAAAACGAGAAAAAGGTGAATAAAATTCGCTCATCAATACAATTCATGACGACAGCACAGGAGCGCCCTTGAAATTCAACACAATTACAGAAAACAGAACGTCTTGACACCCATACCACTTACGAAGACAGACAAGAAAGCTTTTTGGCGTTACACAAACACGCCTTCGAACGCTACAGAATTAGCAGCAACTACCGAGGAGCAACGATGATTCTCTTTTATAACAGAAACCAGAAAGCATGTCTACAAAGGAAATATGTCAAAGGGCAAAAGCGGCTTGTAAATAATATGGAAGAGTCCAAAGCTTCACCACCTCAATAGGCACAAATAGAGGACCTTTTTTGGAAAGCCTATCCTTGGTCATCTGCTGTGTCCCAACAACCACAGATATGAACGTGGATTGGAAATGGAATAATGACCAAGACAGCCCGAGATATCCCCTCTAATGTGTGAACCAATCCTTCAAACACCGCGTGGACAATTGTCCAAGGCAGCTTTGAGCCAAGCAGCATAACCTGGAAGGCACCAGGGCAAGTGTAATGACCTCCAAAAATTAATTGGCTTCAAAACAATTTACAGTCACTCACATCATAATAGCTATATAATTCATATTTTCATTCTCTTTTTCACAATCCAGAAAATCGTACCCTCAGCTTCCTACACTCAAAGAGGTAGAACATTTTGTTACCGAAAAGGAGGGTGACCTACAACTAAAAGACCCCTCGAAGTAAGCAGGGCCTATATACACCTGCACCTTCAAACTTTTACACAAAACTCATCATACATCTTGATGTTCGCCAAAATGATGATGACACACGATTGGAAGGAACAGAACATCTTGCCAAATTTGAAACAGAAAGGATGTTTTAAGACCTGAGACTCTCAGGCGATGCAAGGAGCAGCCAACTCATTATAGACACTGTATTATCGAGGGCCAAGTGCTTGAAAAAAAACAAGAAACAGTGTACCGCCATGCTACATAGATTACGCCGGCTAAACGCATTTCGACACCAGGTGCCCATTCTTGGCTCCTTCAATGTTTGGCAATGTATACAAGGTTCCACGGCCGTTTTATCCAAAATTTCTGAAACTGCGAATGAGTCGATGGGAATAACAAAAACTGTATCTCTCTACATGGAAAAACACATCGCGTCAACAGATAACTATAGCACGAATCCACGCGAGGGCATTTTCCAGGGGACTCTTATAAGGCCCTTTTATTGTTCTGTTTAGACCTTGAATATCCCTCTCTACTCTACTTAATTTCATCTTAATTATGGAATCCTCTTAAAAAAAGGGGAACTCTCAACTTCTTCTTTCGTGTCTCACTCTCCTTTACCAATGGATGACCTGAAGCCCTATGGCCAGACCCCGTAGTCATAATCGGGCAACTCATAAACGTGACGAGAAGTTCCTGACGACAATTAAGGATGAAATTCGGTTTAGATAAGTGTAGGGATGAGTGAAATATCATATTCGCGGTAATAATGCAGAGTTATAAAATTTGGAATCTGTATATATGAACCCAAAGATTTACCTTCATGGAACCCCATGAAACTTACAAATACTTGGGTTTCCAACATCCCCCGATTAAAACACACTGGTTTACTAAGGAATATACAACAAATGAGTGTGTAAACGATTGGCAATGGGCGCTCTTAAAAAACTCAACTCTCCTGCTAAGAAACCTTGTGCAGGCCATCAATTCAATTTGTTTATTCCAGTGCTGACCTACTCCTTTGGCGTTATTAATGGAGCAATACACGACTCTCGGACTAACCTCTAGAGAACAATTCCAAAACCGCTAGACTCAACACCGGAAAACATCATCCCATTCAAGTAGCTGAGCGTTTTTTACCCATTCCAAGGTCGCAAGGAGGGCGAGGTATTGTTTTAAGAAGAATTGATCTCATAAATCTACAAAATAATCTACACATAGCTCTCAAATTGCTTCACTCAGAGATACTTCTTGAACATATTGGGTGGGAGAGTTGCAAGCAAGCAGTGAGCGCAGTTGATAATTAACTATAGTCGCTCTGCACTTGAAATAAGGCTTTGATCGGCCTGTTCAATCAATCAATTGAAGAAAACGGAAGAGAAGATAACCTTATGGAAAGCAACGGCACTGCATGGAGGTACCGCTCACGAGCGAGTAAAGCCAAGAAGTCGAACATTGTGCGTCGCACGCATGGCTCCAAGCACGGGATCTGCTTTCGCGGAGACAGACGCCCTTCATGAGATAGGCTTCAAGGACCAAGTGATACCAGACATTGAACTACAGAAAACAACAATTCTGAGAGATTCCTAAAAAAAAAACTACCATTCATTCCGACTCGTGTGAGAGATGTGAGGCTGCAAGCGAAACTATCCAACAACGTAACAAGTGGATGTAGCAGGCCACGCACAGGTGGAATATAAAAGAGGCATGATAAGTGGCGAAGCAGGTTACAAACAATTATTGGCCGTTGAGAACGGGCATTACTCGCCACTTCCTGCCGTATTTTATAAATATATGCCTCAGAATGTGCTCTGAAGTAGTGGAGCACACATGACTCTACTTGGGGGGGATCGTTCGCATTATACTGACCAGACATGTCGGGGAATAGACCACGAATTATTAACGTACATTGGGATAGCAGACCAATCAGCAAGGTTTTCCTTATCGATATATAATAACCAATACACCACAACATATCGGGAAAATATGAAGAAGAAGATCCCAGAAGTATACCATCTCGCCTATGAGTCGCAACTCCAGTTTGACTTCAGTAAAGGTGGGACGACTGTGCCTATAAAATAAATATCAGCTAACGGGACGTGATCCCGAAAATGAGCACATCGGGCACTGGGAGTGTCTTCACTTGGGATACCAGGAATGTATATAATATATGCAAAAGACCAGTAATTTTTGAAAATACATGCCGTATTGTCAGAAAAGCCATCTGAACCTTCAGTAAAGAAAACACACACTGGTCATCATCCTGTGTGTGGTTGAATACCGACCAGTAGATATACTGTGATAAAATGGTAAAGATAACAAAATAATAATATAATATAATAATAAAATATAATATAAATATAATAATGGATTAATTCTTTCAGTGCGTTATTATTAAATTTATAAATCTGTAATTATTTTTACTATTATTTATATAACTAAATATAACTGTTTGCTTTGAAGTAAATTTATGTAATTAAGAAGTCAATATCTATTAACAAGTAAATTCTTTACATAATCCGTCGTCAATGTACCTCTTTTATTTTCTTTCTCTTCATTGCAATCTGTCATCATATTTCTTTTAGATGTGGTTGATGAGAATCCCCGTGCGAAGTCTGTTCAGTTTCCTATCTTCTCTCCTGGTGGCAAATATACAGAATTTGCTCTCTGTATGAACTTAAACCATTGATGTGGTGATTTCTCCGCTCCGCAAAAGAATTTTCAATATTCCAGAGTATAAGCGTTTTGATGTGGGGCCTCGGGACGTAGGATAGTTTAAAACGGTAAGTACGTTGTAAGGCGGGAAATGGATAGAGACAGATGTTTACATGTAGTATCTACAGGTTCTATCAGACCCATTACGCTATCCAAATGTTTCCAGATAGTCTTCCATCAAAGGCTAATCTGAATAACACTGAACATAGAATAATTGGGACGGGGAGTCAAGTGCAAACTTCAATCCTTCTAACCAACGATTTATCATTTCGACCGACTTCGCTGGGAATACATCGACGTTTGCAACGGACAGGCGAAGTTTGCCCCAGGAAGTTTGAGGAGTTCACAAGTCAGGGATACCAGTTGAACCACCCCGCATTAGAGGTTGTGGACCCATCATCCGGGAGAGCGCGAGCCCCTTCTTGCCGGACGCAAACGCTTCGGATCCCAACGCACAAAACGGCTCCGACGTGAATCCGCGGCGGTGGCTGGGCGCGTTCAATAATGAACGAAAGGTTCGATCCCAGCGAGATTCCCATTGGCGCGGCGGCGACGCGGCGTACGACGACGGAGGTGATATTTTTCATCGACGTCTCGCCAGATGTCATCTTTTGTCTTCCTCGATCCCACGTGATGCTGCTCGCCGTAACCTGCCCGAAAACGTCGCTCCACGCGGCGCAACACTTCCTGTCAGTGAGGCGGAGTGAAATATGCGCAGTGGCGCGTGACCGGCGTTTGTGGAGTCGCTCCACGGCGCTTCGCGCCCCGGCGGCTTGCAGTTCCATTCTGTGCGCCCACCAAGCGCCGCGCCGGGTGCCATCAGAAGTTTGCTCTCCGCGGAGATTAGCCTCGAAGGTCGGCAAACGTCGGCGAGGGATGTTTGACACTTTTTCAAAAGACGCCAGGCATTAGTTGGTTCTATTTGGCTACTTTCGTCTCGTTTTATCCTCATACTTCTCCTTACGTTTTATTCGCGTCTTTTTTAATGTGAAAGTTGGAAACCGTCCTTCTCACTTCTGTGCTGCCTTGTCACCTCCTCGAGGAAATGGTTAAACGAATACACAACATCTCCCATATTCATAAGACTCTTCTACATAAAGTCTTTTTTGTAATATGCATATTGCAGGATCAAGTATTCAATCATCGTTTTCAATTTAACAAAACTCAGCAGTTATATTAGGAACACGTGAAAAAAACTGGGATAATGAAATTTACGGTACACAATTCGTCGTAACAGGGTAGTTTAATTAGTTGCAATTTACGAACCTAAAGTCATTTTTTAAATTTCACATAGTATTGTTGGAAAATAGCAACTTGAGGTAAATGCGGTCTGGACTCCATATTTCCCCCCGCTGCCGAACGGTTCGGTAGTTCTAACCGATCCTTGCAAATTTTATTGGCGAACAAAGCGTGGTTCTTAGGCAAGGTTTGCTGAGCGATTATTCCCCGTTTTCGTTGACCTTCGCATTCAATCATACTATCAAACATTTTTTATGCCCATGGTACCAGCATTATTTCACGCTTATCATCCATCTTTCAATCATCATCTTACAATCTCATAACAAACGTTTTTTATGGTTAGAATCGGAAAGGCCTATCGTGACATCATTTTTTGCTTGGGAACCAAGGCTGAATGTACAGCCTCCCTGAAATGCTTAGCAATGTGATAAATAATAAATTGAAGTATAGATTAATTATTTAAAGAACAATTGTCCCTACAACGATCTCAATTAATTTACGGTGAACAAGTTAACGTATTAACGACACATTTATTCTCCCCATTCTTGAAATGCCATTTACACCGCTTCTGTTGGTCGATTAATGCCAATGCAGTATTTCCCTTTTGGCCTATTCCATTGATGTAGGATGTTTCTACCTAGCCTATTTTAACAACAAGCTCCGCCACCACACACCAACCTTTCCATTAATTACAACACAGAGACCCCTCACTCTTCTCGACGCGTCCTGCCCGTTTGCCTGCTAATCTATAACGCAACTTATTCTGTTTCTTTCCCCCAGCCTTGTCTCGGGC
>BOPP01000017.1:4835630-4848619 GCA_017312745.1 Gryllus bimaculatus
TTTTCTTTTTAGGACTGTAAATAGAACGATCATGTTATAAATTCTTTATGGTTAGCTTTCTCGTGAAGTGATAGGCACATCTCAATTGCCTGTTATCTCGTTTTGCCGAAATCTTCAAGAATTTATTTGCAAATAAACCTATTGACCATGATTCAGACAAATATTATATATCGTTATTTTAAATGAAGATCATATTTATGTAATAAATAATAGTAAAGACTAATAAGAAATTTTAATTGACTATAGATGTGTTTATGTCGATTTAATTCACACCTGCATATACGCAACGACTTTTTCTCTCTATGAAATAGTATGCAAATGACCATGGAAATAATTAATCTGTACCACAATTTCTCAACTAAAAGTTATGAGAATATTACCTCACTTGTAACTTTTCTCATACACTACAAAAGATTTGGTGTTGGCATTTAAATTCATTATTTTCAAAAGTCATTTTAGCTGATATTTTGAAGTTTTGTAGTTAATAAAATACAATTGCAAGAATAAATAATAATAATAATACTTATATAATAATAATAATGATAATAATAATGATGATAATAATAATAATAATAATAATAATAATAATAATAATAATAATAATAATAATGGATTAATTCTTCAGTGCCGTTATTATTAAATTATAAATATATAAATATAAAGTACAATATTTACAGAACTAAATAACTGTTGATTTGAATTAAATTATGAAAATTAGAAGTCAACATCTATTAACAAGTAAATTCTTTACATAATCGTTATGTACCTACTTTATTTTCTTTCTCTTCATCGACAATCGTAACATCATGTTTCTTTTGGATGTTGGTTGATGAGAATACTTGCGAGTCTGTTCAGTTCTATCTTCTCTCTGTGGCATAAATATACGAATTTACCCTCTGTATGAACTTAAACATTGCGTGGGATTTCTCGCTCCCAAAGAATTTTCAATATTTAGAAGTTAAGCGTTTGATGTGGGCTCGGACGTAGGTATAGGTTAAACGGTACGTAGTTGTAGCGGGAAATGAAGAGCAGATGTACATTAGTACTCCAGTTACTCCAATGTTTACAGTAGTCTTCCATCAAAGGTAATCATGATAAGCTAACATAGAATATTGGAGGGAGTCAAGTCAAACTTCATATCCTCCTAAACCTACGTTATGCATGTGGGAATACATCGACGTTTGCAACGGAGCGAGTTCGCACCCGGAGTTGAGGCGTTCCACAGGGATCACACGTTGAACCCGCATTAGAGGTGTGGACGCATCTTCAGAGAGCCCGAGCCCCTTTTGCCACGAAAACGCTTCGCCCACGCACAAACGAGCTCCGCGTGAATCCGCGTCGGTGGCGGGTTCAATATCGACACGACAAGTCGATCCCCAGCGAATTCCCATCGGCGCGGCGCGGCGTACGCACAAGGTGATATTTCTTCATCGACGTTGCCGATGTCACTTTTGTCTTCCCCGATCCCCCGTGATGCTCGCCGTAACCTGCCCGAAAACGTCGCTCGCCAAACACTTCCTGTCAGTGGCGGAGTGAAATATGCGCGTGGGCGTAACCGGCGCTTTGTGCGTCGATCCAGGCGCTTCCCCGGGCGCTTGCAGTTTCCTTTGTGCGCCGCACCGCGCCGCGCCGGTTGCCATCAGAAGTTTGTCTCCGGGAGATTCAGCCTTCGAAGTCGCGCAAACCGGCGAGGCGACGTTTGACTTTTTCAGAAGACGCTTGTTGGTTCTATTTGCTCTTCGTCGTTTTCATACTTCTCCTTCGTTTATTCGCGTCTTTTTATGTGAAATCTTGACGTCCTTTCTTCACTTCTGCTGCTCTTTCCCTCCTCGAGGAATGGTTAAACGATACAAACATCTCCATATTCATAAGACTCTTCTACATAAGTAATTTTTGTGTAATCATGCACTATTCAAGGATGCTACAGTATTCATCACTCTTTTTCATTAAAAACTCAGCAGTTATATTAGGCACGGAAAAAAATTGGAAATGAAATTTACGTACAATTCGTCGGTACCGGTAGTTTATCACATTTCGAACACTTAAAGTCATTTTTAATAATGTATTTGGAAATAGCAACTTGAGGTAAAGCGGTCTGACCATTTTCCCGCTCAGGTCGGAGTTCTCAACCGATCCTTGCAAAATTTATGGCGAACAAAGCGGGTTCTTGGCAAGTTTGCTGAGGATTTTCACTTTTCTTGACCTTGCATTCAATCATACTATCAATTTTTATGCCCATTACTCACTATTATTTCACCTTATCATCATCATCATCATCTTCATCATCATCTTTACATCTCAATACAAACGTTTTTTGGTTAGAATCGACGAAGGCTATCGTGACATTTTTTGCTTGGGAACCAAGGCTACTGTACAGCCTTCCCTGAAATGCTTGCAATGTGATAAATAATAAATTGGAAGTATCATTAATTATTTAAAGAACAATTGTCCCAACGAATCTCTTAATTTACGTGAACAATTAACTATTAACGACATTTACTCCCCACTTCTTGAATGCCATTCACGCTTCTGTTGGTCGATTTAATCAATGCAGTATTTCACTTTTGCCTATTCCATTGATGTAGGTGTTATCTACTAGCCTATTTAACCCACCACCTTTCCATTATTACACAAGGACCCCCTCCATCTCTTCTCACCGTCCCTGCCCGTTGCCTGCGTCAATCTATACCGCACTTTCTGTTTCTTCCACCAGCCTTGTCTTCGGCGCGGCAGCTGCCCTCGCGGGTCTCCGCGCTCATAAAAAATTTCCGAGTCACTAAAGCGTCCGCCTCCGAGCGCGTCCTTCTTCCTGAAGAATTCAAGAGGAATGGAGGGGGCGCGGAGTACGCGATGGGGCGTGCAACGTAAAGTGGGAAGGGGAAGAGGAATGCGAGGGGACGGAGAGTGGGAGACGTGGAGGTGGAATTGGTGGTTGCTGTAATTATCGAAGAAGGGTATTTGCCAGTATTAAAATTTCGTTGGGGGGTACATAATTTCTTCGAATCCAAGACAGCACTTAATCTGAAGTGAATGCTAATGGTTAAGCTTTTGATAAAAAACCGTTCTTTGAATGTAAGGCTCAATGCAAAACAAAGCGAATAAATAGCAACGACGTCTTTGAGAAAGAGCACCAGAGAAAGTTTACAGATTCTTCTAGCAAACGGACGTAGGAATCCTTAAGCAGTTTGTGAGGATTCACCGTCAATAATTGGTCCAAAGATATGGACTTTTTCAATGTTCAGTTGGATATCAATAGCTTTTAACGATATATGCCTTTTTTAACATTAAACTCTCAATTTGACCACAATATCCCAATTAATGAATAGAATCATGTACACTGGCGGATTCAGGGGGGGGGCATGACCTCCCCTCTCCCCCTTCGTTTTCCTTGAAAATTTATTAAAATATACATGTTCGAATTCTGTAATTATTTAAACAATAATATTGCACAGTAACATATCTATAGTATATAAATAATTTACAATATAATAACAAACATGTTTATTATTTAACAAAAATATATAATGACCCCTTCCAAAATGATCGGCTGGATACGCTCCTTCATGAAACCCATATTATTTTTATTGAGTAACTACTGTTATCAGAATTAAGTTAAACACATCAATGCCAAACAGGCTGGCGAATGAGAAAGATATTGTAAGCAACTGACCTATATTACCTGTCTTTAGAGAGCCAAATCCAGAACTTCTCAGGAGTAAATCTATGTCGCGATTCCCGTTAATTATTTTTGAAAAGTAATTTAAATCATTAAAAACATGTATATCAAAAATATTAATGCTTTATGCTTTTGTTGAGTACTTGAAAATATATATTACTGAATAAATATACTGAAAAATAGTAGTTGAAAAATAATGTTAAAATATTCGCTTTTCATTCAATACATATGTTAAATATACACAATTAATTTTGTATTTTTCACTACTTATTTTTGAAACCATTTTTTTAACAATTATTAACAATTGTAAGATGCTTACGTATTCATCAGCTACAAGGATTATCCAACAAAAAGACATACGATAATATTAAATACATTTTAGGATTGGAAACGAAGATGTTTCATTGATTGGTTAGTGGTTCTGGGCGCGTCAACTGCTAAGGTTTTGAGTCCCGTACGTTTTGTGCATATTCTTGCTCAGTAGCAGGCGGTGATATTCCCCCACTGGATAGCGAGATCCGGCGTCGACTTACGGTCGGCTAGCGAGGTTTTCCCTAAGCAGGTATATCTCACCTGCGGGGCATCTCCCCCAGCTGGGACTAGGTCTGAGCTCCAAAGCGGTCTCCCTGCATGTGGTAGTGTAGTACATTTAAGTGTAAGTGTGTGTAAGTAAGGGGTAGGTTAGGACAAGGAATAGGAATGAAAGTTCGCGCGCGTTTGTCAGAGTACTGCTCCGGTATTCGCCTGGTATTGAACGGAGAAACAAAACAAAACAAAAAACAACAAAAAACACCACAACAACAACTACCGATCAGAGCAGCCAACTGCTAGTAGTCTCCTCCACACAGTGACAGATCGCGCGCCGAGAGCCGCGCCCCGCGTGCAAGCGCCGTCGCGTCGCCTCGCGGGCGGACTCGCCCGTCCCGGGTTTGTTTCCGCGGCCGCAGAGCTCCCCCGCTCCTCCGACCTGAATACTACACCTGACCAAAAAATGGAGACTGACACTACGGCCTACCGACAAAAGAGTTACATCAAAGATTTCTTCACCAGTTTCCCTGATTCTGAATGTACGTGAGCAAAGAATAGCGACCAGCGTCGAGCAATTGTTCAGAAAAATCTCCTCTCTGCACCAGTTTTGAAGCAATTCAAGGAAAAACATTGAGTATCTTCTAAAACTTCCTCAGCAAAGCCTATAATCTGAGCAGCACGTGGCACTATATCAGCCTGTGCTCAACTCAGGATGACAATGGAACCAAAGCAGGTCAGAAGTATGGATGATAAGAGTAGAGAAGAGGTGGAAATTCGCAATCGAATTTGCAGTAGTCGCATTTGCGGAATTTGAAGAACTGACCCACTGCAACCGCTATCTTCATGTCCCAGCACAAAATTGGCTCGAAGAAATTAGCTAAGAGCAATCAGCGTCTTGAATGAGAAAGTACTGCCACAACATCTACAACAAGACCATCTTTCGAAGAAGTGACACACGCAATTTATTTGCTGCTGCGAGTTGTGGCTTCCTTAAAGATGTAACGGTTCCAAGCTTTTCCAGCCGCGTAGGCACTTCCCACAATGATCGAAGCTGAAAAAAGAATGCCACCCCTTGGGAAGACGGCGCGTGAATCGCATATAGAAAGGCACAGGAGCAGATATTGGGAGACTCACGCCAATTTAAAAGTAAGAATACCTTCAGAAAAACTGAGAAAAAAGGTGAATAACATCCTCATCAATACAAAAAATTCATACGAAGCACGAGCCCCTTGAATTTCCCAACAATAACAGAACGTCTTGACACCTACGGAACAAAAGCATTTTTGGCGTTAACACCAAAACGCCTTCGACGCTACAGGAATTGCACTACGAGGAAAGCCAACAGAATTCTCTTTTTAACAGAAACCAGAAAGCATTCTACCAGGAATATGTCCAAAGGCAAAGGCTTGTAAATGATATGGAAGCAGTCAAAGCTTCCCTCAAGGCACAAATAGCAGGGACTTTTGGAAGCCTATCTGTCATCTGCTTTGTCCCACAACCACAGATATGACTGTGGATTGAAATGAATATGACAACACCGAGAGTATCCCTCTAAGCTGTGAACCAATCTATCACCGTGGAAAAATTGTCCAAGCAGCTCTGAGCAAAGCACATAACTGCGAAGGCCACCACGGCTGAGTGATGGCCTCCACAATTATTTCGGCTCCTCAAAAATTTACAGCACTCACCATCATCATAGCTAATATAATTCAATATTTTCTTCACAATCCAGAAAAATCACCTCCCGCTTCCTCCACTGAAGGTTGGAACAATTTTTGTTACAAAGGAGGGTGACACTTAAAAGACCCTCGATACAGGCCTATAACCTGCTTGCCCCAACTTTTTACAAACTCATAACATCTTGTGTTTCCGCAAGATGCATGATGACACACATTGAGAACTAGAAACATCCTTAAGCAACATGAACAGAAAGGATGTAGCACCTGGATCTACAGGATGCACAGGAGCAAATCATTATAGACTCTGCTCATTACTGGGGCAAAGTGCTTTGACAAAACAAGAAACGTGTTACGCATGCTACATAGATTACGCTAAAGCATATCGACACCGTGCCCCATTCTTCGGCTCCTTCAATGTTTGGATGTATACAAGCTCCACCCGTTTATCCAAAAGCTTCCTTGGAAAACTGCGTATGAGTCGATGAATTACAAAACTGTATCGTCTTCTAATGCGGAAAACAAATCCCGTCCACACAGATACTATACACATCCACCGAGGGATTTTCAAGGGTGCACTCTTTAACCCTTTATTGTCTTGTTTAGCCTTGAACCCCTCTCTACTCTACTTAATTCTCTAATGATGGGAATCGCTTCAAAAAAGGGAACCTCAACTCTTCTTTGTGGATCCTCACATCTCCTTTACATGATGACCTGAACAGCTGCCTATGCAGACACCAAGAGTCATATGCGGGCAACTAATAACGTGACGGAAAGCTTCACTGAACTGACATTAAGATGAAAATTCAGGTTTGGATAAGTGATAGGAGAGTGAATCATCATTCTGCCTGGTTCATATGCAAGTTCATAGAATTTGGAAACTGATAATGAACCAAAAGCGAATTCACCTTTGCATGGAACCCATGAAACTACAAATACTGGTTTCCAACAGTCACTCCGAATTAAACACACTGTTACTAAGGAAGATTACTAACAAATGAACTGTGTAAAACTATGCATGCGGCCTCTTAAAAACTCAACTCTCTGCTAGAAACCTTGTGCAGGCCATCAATTCATTTGTTATTCAGTGCGACATACTCCGTTGCGTTATTAATGCAGCCCATACCGACCTCGAAACAACCTTCTAGATAAAACAATTCCAACCGCTATGACTCAACACCGAAAAAACTCTCCCCATTCAGAGTACTGAGCGTTTTACCCTACCCAAGGTGCGCCAAGGAGGCGAACCGGTATTGTAGATCTCAACTAAAATCTACACCAGCCTCTCAAATTGCTTTCCACTTCCAGAAGATACTTCTTGGCCACATCTGTGGAAGAGTTTCAAGCAAACAGTGAGTGCAGTGATATTAAAACGTATAGTCCCTCTGAACTTTGAAAAGCTTCCTTGATGCCGCCTGTTCAAGTCAATTCATTGCAAACGGACAAGAGAAGATTAAACCTATATGGCAAAGCAAAAGCACTGCATGGAAGCAGTACCCTTTCACGAGCTGAGTAAACCAGAAGTCGACATCTGTGCGTCGCACGGCATGGCTCAGCACCGGGGATTCTCTGATTCCGAGACAGACGCCTTCATCGGTAGCTATCGAGGACCAAGTGGCATACCAACATTGAACTACAGAAAACACATTCTGAGAGATTCTACCATTCATCTCCGAACTCGTGTAGAAGATGTGAGCTTGCAAGCGAAACTATCCAACACGTAACAAGTTGGGATTAGCACCCACGCACAGTCGGCAATACAAAAACGCAAGCATTGATTAAGTGGCGAAGCAGGCTACACCAATTTGGCGTTAGAAACGGGCCGTTAAACTTCGCCACTTCCGTGCGTTTATAAGATAATGTTGCCTCAGAAATGTGTTGAAAGTAGTGAAGCACACCCACCTCTACTGGGATCGTTCCATTATCACTGACAGACATGTCGCCGGGCAAGAGACCCAGATATAACGTACATTGATAGAAACCAACAGGCAGGTTTCCCTTATCGATATATCAATTACCACACATACCCCAACATATCGGGAAAATATCAAGAAGATCACAGAAGTATACCAATCCTCGTCCTCATGAAATCGCAACTCAGTGGAACTTCAGTAAGAGTGACGACTGTGCCTATAATAATATCAGCTACCGGAAGTTGATCCCGAAATTGACACTTCGGCACTGGGAGTGGTCTTTCACTTGGATACCCAGGAATGTATATTAATATGCAAAAGACAGTAATTTTTTGAATTAACATGCCGTATTGTCAGAACCATCTGGAACCTTCAGTAAAAACCACACCACCTGCTCATCATACCTGGTGTGTGGTTGACATACCGAACCAGTACGATACTGTTGAATAATGTAAGATACAATAATAATAATAATTAATAATAATAATAATCAATAATAATAAATATAATAATAAATGGATTAATTTCTCAGTGCCGTTATTATTAAATTATAAATCCTTGTAAATATTTTACGATATATATTATTAACTTGAAATACATGTTGATTTTAGAAGTAAATTAATGTTAAATTAGAAGTCAAATAATCTATTAACAAGTAATTTCTTTACATAATCGTCATGTACCTAACTTTATTTTCTTTCTCTTCATTGACAATCGTCAACATCATATTTCTTTGTAGATGTTGGTTGATGAGAATACGTGCGAAGTCTGTTCAGATTCTATCTTCTCTCTGCTGGCATTAAATATACAGAATTCTGCCTCTCGTGTATTGAACTTACAACATTGCGTGCGGATTTCTCGCTCCCAAAGATTTTTCAATATTCCAGAAGTAAGCGTTTGATGTGCGGCTCGACGTAGCGCATCTAGTGTTAAACGGTACGTAGTTAGTAGCGGAAATGGAAGACAGATGTACATTAGACTCCAGTTACTCCCATTTACCAGTAGTCTTCCATTCAAAAAGGTAATCATTGATAAAGCAACAGTAGAATATTGGAGGGAGTTCAGTCAAACTTCATATCTTCTAAACCAACGATTTATGCATTCGCACGACTCGTGAGGAATACATCGACGCTTTTGCAACGGAGCAGTCGCACCCGGAGTTGAGGCGTTCCACAGGAATCACACGATTGAACCCGCATTAGCAGGTTGTGACGCATCTCCGGAACGAAGCGCGAAGCCGCCTTTTGCCACGCAAAAACGCTTCGCCAACGCACAAACGAGCTCCGCGTGGAATCCGCAGGCAGTGGCGCGTTCAATATCCGACACGACAAGTCGATATCACCCAGCGAATTCCCACATTGGCCGCACGGCCCCCGACGCGGCGTACCACCGAGGTGAGTGAGTGTGTCCTTCATTCGACGTTAGCCTTATGTCCCACTTTTGGTCTTCCCCGATCCACGTGATTGCTCGCCGTAACCTGGCCCGAAAAGCGTCGCTCGCCAAAACACTTCCTGGTCAGTGCGGAGTGAAAATATTGCGCGTGGCGGCGTAAAGCCGGCGGCTTTGTGCGTCGATCCAGGGCGCTTGCCCGGGCGCTTGCAGTTCCTTTGTGCGCCGCACCGCTGCCGTCGCCGTTTGCCATCAGGAAGTTTGTCTCCGGAGATTCAGCTTCGAAGTTCGCGCAAGACCGGGCGAGGGCGACGTTTGACTTTTCAGAAGACGCTTTGTTGCGTCTCTATTTGCTCTTCGGTCGTTTTCATACTTCTCCTTTCGTTTATTCGCCGTCTTTTATTGTGAAATCTGACGTCCTTTCTTCACTTCTGCTGCTCTGTTCCCTCCTCGAGAATGGTTAAACGATGTGACAACAGGTCTCCATATCATAAAGACGCTTCGACATAAGTAATTTTTGTGTAATCATGCACTATTCAAGCGATGCTACCAGTATTCAATCACTCTTTTTCAATTAAAAAACTCAGCAGTGTATATTTAGCACGGAAAAAAATTGGAAATGAAATTTACGTCAAATCGGCCGCGTAGCCGGTAGTTTATCACATTATCGAACACTTAAAGTCATTGTTTAATCAATGTATTTGGAAAGAGCAACTTAGAGGTAAAGCGTCTGACCCATTTTCCGCTCAGGTCGGAGTTCTCAAACCGATCCTTGCAAAAATTTATGGCGAAACAAAGCGGGTTCTTGGCACAGTTGCTGAGGATTTTCACTTTTCTGACCTTGCATTCATTTCATTACTTATCAATTTTTTATGCCCCATACTCACAATTATTTCACCTTGTATCATCATCTTCGATCCAATGCATCTTTACATCTCAAATACAAACGTTGTTGCTTAGAATCGACAGGAGCGCTATCGTGAGCAATTTTTGCTGGGAAACCAAGGCTTACTGTACAGCCTTCCCTGAAATGCTTTGCCAATTGTGATAAATAATAAATTGACAGTATCATTCTAATTATTTAAAGAACAATTGTCCCCAACGAATCATCTTAATTTATCGTGAAACAATTAGACTATTAACGACACTTATACTCCCCACTGTCGTTGAATGCCATTCTACGCTCTCTTGTGTCGATTTAATCAATGCAGTATTCTCACTTTTGCTCCTGTATGTCCACTTGATGTAGGTGCTGAATCTACTAGCCTAATTAACACCCGCCACCTTTCCCATTATTACACCAAGCGACGCCGCCTCCATCTCTTCTCACCGTCGCTGCCCGTTGGCCTGCCGTCACATGCTATACCGCATCTTTCTGTTTCTTTCTCACCAGCCTTGTCTCGGCGCCGGCAGCTGCCCTCGCGCGGTCTCCGCGCTCCATTAAAAAAAATTTCCGAGTCACTAAAGACCTCCGCCTCCTGCAGCGCGTCCTTCTTTCCTGAAGCGAATTCAAGAGAATCGCTGGGGCCGGAGTACGCGATGGAGCGTGCAACGTAAAGTGGAAGGAGAAGAGCGAATGCAGACGACGCAGAGTGGAGACGTGGAGGTCTGGAATTGGTGGTTGCATGCTATTATCGCACAGAAAGGCCGTATTTGCCAGTTTGAAAATTTCGTGCGGGGATACATATTTTCTTCGAATCAAGACAGCACTAAATCTGAAAGTGAATTGCTAGTATGGTTAAGCTTTTGAGGAAAAAAAACCGTTCTTTGAATTGTAAGGCGTCAATGCCAAAACAAAGCGAATTGCCCAAAGCGAATTGCCAAAGCGCAATGCAAAAACAATGCAAACGACGTCTTGAGAAAACGAGCACCAGAGAAAGTTTACAATTCTGTCTAGCAAACGACGTAGGAATCCTTAAGCAGTTTGTGGAGGATTCCACCGTCAATAATTGGTCCCCAAAGATATAGGACTTTTTCAATGTTCCAGATTGAGATTATCAATAGCTTTTAAGACGATAATTATGCCTTTTTCATAAACATTAAACCATCTCCAATCTATAGCACCACATAACCCCTATCCAATTAATGGATAGAATCATGTACACTGGCGGGAACCGATATCAGCGGGGTGGGCCAATGGACCTCCCCTCTCCCCTTCAGTTTTCCTTTGAAAATTTATTTAAAATATTACATGTTTCGGGAATTCTTTAACTGTGAATTTTATTCACTATCATTTAAACAATAATATTGCACAGTAACATATCATATATATAAATAATTACAATAGAATAACAAACATGTTATTAGTTTAAGAAAATTATTATAATGACCCCTTCCAAAGATGATCGGCTGGATACGCCTTCCTCATTGAAACCCATACTTATTTCTGCATATTTGAGTAACTACAATTAATGTTATTCGATATAAGTTTAAACACATCAATGCCAAACGGCTGGCGAATGAGAAAGATATTTGTAAGCACACTGACCTATATTACCTGTCTTTAGAGAGCCAAATCCAGAACTCTCAGGAGTAATCTATGTCGGCCCGATTCGCACCCGTAATTATTTTTAAGAAGTTATTTAAATTCATTAAAAACATGGTTTATCAAAAAAATATTAATGCTTATGCTTTGTGCGAGTACCTTTTGTTTGTCAATCATTCATCAACGCGAGAAACTATAGGTGAGATTGAAAAAATAATGTTAAAATATTCGCTTTCATTCAATTACATATGTTAAATGTTGCACAACTTAAGTTTTGTATTTTTCAACTACTGTATTTTGAAAACCATTTATTTATAACAATTATTCACTCATTTAAGATGCTTAACTTATGCATCAACTACAAGGATTATCCAACAAAAAGACATACGGATATATAAATACATGTTTAGGATTGGCAAACGTAGATGTTTCATTTGATTGGTTAGTGGTTTCTGGGCGCGGGTCAACTGGTAGCGGTTATGAGTCCCTAAAGTGTTGGTGCATATATTTTGCTTAAGAAGGAGGCGTGATCTTCCCCCACTGGATAGGCGAGCATCCGGCGCCAAACTTTTACAATCGTGCTACTTTCGTAGCGAGTTTTTCCCAACCAGGTTATCTTGCCACCTGCGGGACATGGCACCCCAGCCTGAGACTAGGTCTAAGCTTCCAACGCGGGCGTCTCCGAATGTGTGGGTTAGTATAAAGTAGCGTCAGGTATAAGTGTGTTGAAAGTAAGGGGTGGACGGTAGACAAGGAATAGGAATCAAAGTTCGCGGCGTTTCGTGGCGCGGTTTGTCAGCGTTACCCAGTACCGGTATCCCGCCTGGTATCAGGCAGCTAACACGCAGGCTGTTAGCGTGAGTAGTAGATCCTCCTACACTAGGCACCCTCAGCTGTGCCTTCGCGATTATGATTGAGTTCCAAAGAGCAGGGCGGTGGTGCAGAGCCCACTGGTGACGCACCGGGAAGCCGCGCCCCGCTGGACCGCGCAGTGCTCCCATCGTGGAGGCAGGACATCTCGTCGCCTCGCGGCAGGACTCGCCCGTCTCAAGGTTTGTGTTTCCCCCAGCCGCAGAGCTCCTCCGCGCCGGTGCGGGTGCGCGGTGCGGGTTGCGGTGCGGGCCGCCGGCGGCGGCGCGGGCGGCGGCGATGGCGGCGGGCGAGGGCGCGGGCGAGGCGCGGGCGAGGGGCGGCGGGCGAGGGCGCCGGTGGCGCGGGCGAGGGCGGATGGCGAGGGGAGGGCGAGGCGAGGGCCGAGGGCGAGGGGCCGAGGCCGAGGGCGGGCCCGAGGGGAGGCAGGGCGAGGGCGGGGGCGGGGCGGG
>BOPP01000017.1:4848644-4870661 GCA_017312745.1 Gryllus bimaculatus
GAGGGCAGGAGCCGGAGCCGGTTCGGCGGCGGTAGTGTCGCCTCGGGAGGGCGGGAATCCGCGCTTAGCGGTGGAATCGGGAGGCGCTCCTCGGAAGCACGTCGCATGCGCCCTGAACCGCCCTGAGAGGGATGCCCGGAACCCGCTTCGCGGCGGCGAGATCGCTTGCCCGACGCAGGGGATCCCTCTGCTTCTTCTATACAGGGTGTCCGGGGAGGAAACGACGAAACTTCGCAGATAAGCCCTTAACCCAATTCTAAGTACATTTTGACTAATAAACTACTGGGATATTTCGAATGGTTGAGCCGCAATAAGCATTCAAACGTTGGTTTTAAAGAAATGCTTTCTAGGCAAAAAATTGCATTGTAGAAGCATACAAACATCCCAGAAACATGTAATATGTTTATTATTTTCAAAAGAAATGTAAACATTTGTTTAGAAGAAATAACACAGAAATGAAAGAGTTTACATAATTCTATTGCTTTTTTTTAATTTCAGGGTTAATTTTTCTTTCCGATGAAATATATTAATATAATTTCTTTTGTAAATAATCAACAATTTACATAGTTCTGGAGTGTTTATATGCGTCTGTAACGCAAATTTTTGCCTACAAAGTGTTTTTTCAAACCAACTTTTGAGTGCTCATAGCGGCTTAGCCATTCGGAATATCCAAGTAGTCTATTAGACAAAACATGCTTAAAATTGCCCTGAGATATTATTTTCGAAGTTTCGTCGTGTCCTCCTCGAACACCTGTATAAAATGCATTAAGCTTTTAATTAGTGTTTTCCGAGACTAATGTGAGTAAAGGGCACGTTGTAATACGGAAGGCGACAGTGTTCTTTTTCTACGTTATTTGAGTATAAGGCTCAAAGCACAATAAGGCAAATAAATTGGTATTTGAGATCCGCTGCTGACCTACACACTGGCTTGCGAGATTACCTTATCGCTTTTAAAATTAATACATTTCTGGACTGTTACTGGGTGTTACTGTTACTGTTACTGTTACATTTGTGTACTGATTGTTTCTGGGTGTCATATTCCATCTGTCGTTATTTGGGTTTATGGTGGGGAGTCACCTTCAAACTAATATAGTTTTACTTATACAGAGCCTAATATAGTAATATACATCGAAATGTTCATATGTTAAAAAGTTTGGACGTGCCACAACATTGGAGATAGGACAGAATTGGAGAACTTCGAGATATCACTGCCGTGACAGGTGTGGCAGTGCATTGTTATGAACGCCACGCAAGCCCGTTAAAAGATGTTAATACATTTTTTTTACTTTCTTTGAATCAGCTTTTAGATCGATACTCGAAAAAAGTGAAGTTATTGGTCTCCAACGTCGATGAAATGGAGCGGAAGATTGGCTTTTGAAAATCGATATGTAGAGTTGAGTCATATATTTTGAATGTCAGGAGTAAGTGAATTCCTAGATGAGTTGAATCTCTTTCGATATTGAGGCTATTTTTCTATTGTTCTAGTTTCTACGTTCTAGTGGTACAAATATAATAGTTCAAAATAAATTTTCTAATACAATTTTTGTCAATTTTTTAGCAATGTTTATAGTTATATATATTATCACATCTGCATCGGATTCCATTTTCTTCGCAGGTTTTTGTTGCTACTGACAAAACGAAGGTATTAAAATATTCTGGTATTATATGTAAATTACTACCAGTTAGTGCAGAATCTTGTTTACGTCGAATTACACAACAGACTAGCATTTGTGAATCAATATGGTTGTTTCAGAGAAATCTCTGGCACATGCTCGGATTTCGGATGCCATGTGTTTTACTTTCAATTTCACTACACAGTTCACAGTGAAACTGATTCCAACAGTTCATGTTTCTATTTGTGTAACGCCTAGTAGTATCTTGTTTGTAAACAGAATTCCACTAGTTTCCCGTTTTATCAACGAATAAAATGTGTGCAACAAACGTTCGAATTATTTTCTCAGGATCAAATAAAATCTAAACAGTGATACGTAACGTAATTTTGAGAAAAAAATCATTTTCAATGTATTACTTTGAAGATGAGAATGTTAGATTTTGACAAATCTATTTTACAACTTAATTCTACAGGTAAGTAAGAAACAAAGGCATAAAAAATATGTGGTAATGTATTTTGTATTTACGTACCATCCATTTAGTGCGTGTTTGGGATTTAAACAAGGAACCCAGAATTCTTTTTTGGTTGACATGATGGAAAAGTGTCTCTTCCAATATGAAACTATAGTACATAACACTAGCCCTGTCAATCGAATCTTCCACATCTCAAGTTGCCGCACGCGATTCCATGTCTTGCTACGAAGGTAGCCTCCTTCCGGGCAGGTTGTCGCTTCGGCGGCGTATCGGAGCGGCGTGTAGCAAATCTCTGCTTTCGGGGCCCGTCCCTTTTCCCGGCCTCCTCCTCCCCTGCGCCAGCGCCCGCGCAAGCGACTGCGCTGAATGCGCGAGGGGAATTAGGAGGGGGCGCCGGCGTTAGCCGATAACCGCGCGACGCATCCAGCACCCGCGGCGCTCACCTCAGCTCACCCCTCACCCCACGATGCCCACACTCCTCCCTCGTCGCACCGCCCTCCGTTTCTCGCCCTCACCCTTCCGCCCCCTCAATTCCTCACCCTACGGCCCTCGCCTCCATCCTCACCGCCTACGTCCTCGCCCTCCATTCCTCGCCCTACCCTCGCTCTCTACCAAGCCATCCGCCGCTCGCCCTTCGCCCTCGCCCTTCGCCTTCGCCCTCGCCCGCTTCCGCCGTTCGCCCTCGCGCCTTGCGCCTTCGCCCTCCGCCCTCGCCCTCCCCGCCCTCGCCCTCCGCCCTCGCGCCTCCGCCCTCGCCCCTCCGCCCTCGCCCTCGCCCGTCGCCCTTCCGCCCTCGCCTTCCCGTCTCGCCTTCCGCCCCTCACCTTTCTGCCGCCCCCCGCCCCCACTCTCCGCCCTGCGCCCTCCGTTTCTCAGCGTCGGGTCTTCGCTTCTGTCTTTCGCATTGTCAACCTCCTGCCCTCACCTCCTCGCCCTTCCATTCACTTTTTTCCCACTGTCATTTTTATCTCTCCCTTCTCCTCCCATTTGCCTCTGTTGCAGGCCGATTTCGCGCCGAATGTTAGCGCTGCAGATCCGACCACTTCTTCCACGCCCCTGTGACTTCTTCCGCAATCCCTTCCCTACTCTTCCTTTTGCTTTCCCTTCCACCACTCGTCTTTAATCCTCCGCTTCTACAGTCCATATCATAAATGCTGTCAGCCTTTCCTGCTTCCACCTTCTTTTCTTTCGCTGACATCACTACATTTATTTTCTCCTGTAGCGGGTTTTTACTTTCTCTAGCTACGCCGCCTTTTGTTTTCCCGCTCTTGCCAATTTTTCTCTACTTGCACGTCGGTCATTTCTGCATTTATCTCAATCCTTTTTGGTCAATTTCGTTCTTATTTTCCTCCACAAGTATGGTATTCTTTACTACCTTTACCATGTTATGGATTACCTCAAGACATCTGCTACCACCATGGAATTTATGCTTTACCCCATTATTACATTCTTCTTTTCCAGGAAACCTTACTTTTCCTTTCCTACTTTTTTTCCCTTTCGTTCTAACTGTTTTTGAAACCCTATAATATTCGTACTTCTACGCTCTTTCCCATTTTTTTTATTTTCTTCCCCTTGATGTCTTACCTATTCCCCCGTCTCGAACGCCTACCACCGCTATTGATTCCATACCGACCCAAGTTCCTTGATCCCTTCATGCCCCCTGCCATTTCCTGTCTAGCAATCGCCTCTCTATAATAGTCTCCAGCCCACGGCACCATCCCTCTGCTGCTGTGTCGTCTGCTTAGCATAACAAGGCCCCCACACCGTTTCGAAGCAGTTCGCTCACACGTGCGGCGCTGCCGCTGAAGGTGTTAGTGATGGTGGCTGTGCTGCAAACGCTTGTGGAAGAGAGTGTGTGTGTGTTTGGCTTGTGTGCGGGTAAACGCTACTGTGTGATTTGAGAGGAAGAGCGTACAACGGTAAATATATACACCAAGGAAAACACGATAGGAGGAGACCAAAAGGGCCTTGGCTTTTCAAAAGCAGAATTTAGTAGCCATTTTCCTTCCAATTATCGCAAGTATTTTTTAAAAACTTTTTTTAAACTGTATTTATCACCTACGTTAATTCTCTGGAAATAATTCTGCTTACTTCCTGGCATTACTCACCAGATATTCACGCCAGTCAATTAGCCGTTCTCTTTTGAAACTAATTTGAATGAAAGTACGGATTTCAGTTGTTTGAAATTAGAAGTTCCATGTAAGTGGTATATTATTGTGACGCACCTTTCAAGACCTTCAATTAGCTGAATAAATGGGAGGATATTTTAAAACATTTATTATTGCCTATTTTACCTATGGCAAAGAGATTGAAAAATAAGTAAAATGTATGAACTTTAATTTTATCATCGAACTGAGGCATTGAAATTCATTTATTTACATTATTAAACGCGCCGTGGGAATGGTATTTCATTTAAAGTTTGTCGACAGAAATAACGTTGTGTGTTGCATTTAACAGTGGGATTAAAACAATCAGATATTCCTATTATCAATTGGAGCCCCTGTGGTTGCATGCCAGCGTCTCTATACATTCGGACATAATAAAAAAACGAAATATTTTCCCTTTACTAATAATGTCCATTCCACCTTTTTGAATTGATTATCTAAAGAAACGCTTTTCATTAGCCGGCTGTTGTATTGAGTCTTGGGGAGAACAGCTTTGATGTTCAGCACTTAATGCCTTTAGTTGAAAGAGATGGTTGACGTGGTGAGTCATTGATTTACTTTAATGTATTCATTTATTATAAAGATGTACTGAGATACAATGTAAAATTACCAAAAAGGTAATCCCTAGTATAGTAACGCAACCAGGATTTTTCTCTTGGAAGGGATGTGAGTGTAGTATCCCGACGGTTTAATATTGTCTTCAACATAATTCTTCAGTTTGCTTTATCTTCATTATTGTAGCTTTATCTGCAATATAGCAGGACTAATTTTTGTTCAACTAGATTGTTTAATTAATTGATTCATTAGTAATTTCGGGTGCGTCAAATGCTAAATTTATTAGTACAATAGAAGCATGTTTTTATCGCGGGAAGTGGCGGTAATGTTTTTCCGCTAGATGTCGAGATTCGCTGTCGACCTTCGTCACCTTTCGTATATTTTTCACAACCAGATATCTTCTACCAGCGTGGCACCGCCCTATCCGGACACGATCTAGCATTATCTTCCTGACAGCTCAATTCGACCTAGCTAAGAAGCAAGTTGTGTGTTGTGCTTGTGTCGAAAGTCCTGCAACTGTCGGGGGTCGAACTCCAGTACCTCCTAGTCAGAGGCACTGCAGTGACATCAGTTGATGGCCTGAGCTACCGTTGTCGGTGTTCTATTCGATGAATTTTCAAAAATTGCAGTTTAATTTTTCGGCGTTTTTCTGCATCTTTAATACTGCAGTTGTTCAAATATGCTGAACATATTAAACTGCAATTTTCGAAAATTCAGCGAGTTGAACGAAAATTGGACCTTTGCCATTCTTGTCAGAGTACTTTGCTCCATCAGAGAAAAAATAATAAAGAAAAATTGTATTCATTTACTATTATATGTGTTGTCAGCTTGTGGGAAGAGGGTTATTGAAAATTAGTAAAAACTACCCTTGTGAAAATGACAACAGCTTTTGGGGCCTCTCTTGGATGCGCCTCTGTCCCTGTTAAGGAATATTACGTTTAATTTTAATACTGGATTTTCTAATCTAAAAACTCATTTGCTTTATTGACTCACGTATATGTCCTCGTTTTATTGTTAGATCTGTTCAACATCTCTTAAACGCCTTTTAAATGAATTTAGTGAAAATTATAAACTGAAACACATTTTTTATTGTATTGTGCGCAAGGATTATCGTTTTACAGCTGTTCATTTTGCCGCTCGTTTCATGTTGCCAGCTGCAAAACGACAATTCCAGAAATTCTCATTTCAGCTCCTGGCCATATCCAGTCCATTTCGTGTTAGACGAGAAGAGGCCCGTGGTTTTTCCTATTTCGTTTCACCAACATCAGCATCGGCAGGAAAGCAATTTTGCATGCTGTTAAATTTTATCGCGCACAGTAGTTTGCAGCTGGCATAAAGTGCTTGATGAAATTAGGGCTCTGCTCCCGACGTAATTAGCAGGAGCACGGAAAGCGCCCTCTAGACGGCTGTTGCGGCTTTTTGGCGCGCGCTGCTGCTCTGGGCGAAGGGGGAGCAAGGGGCTGTGAGGGGCTGCGCGGAGCGGTAGAGTGGTTGTCTCGTTTACGAGACACGTCCAATACGCGCTTGGTGGACGTTTTTGTAAAGTTGTTTATGTTGTGTATTATATCTTTGGTATGTATGTGTGTATAGTTTATCTCTGTATGTCTATGTATCTATATATGTGTGGTGTGAATGATGGTATGTACGCATGTATGTATGAAACGCGAATTATCTTTGTAGTGATTAAATTTTTAGATTTATTATTCGCCAAAAGCATTGAAATGAGGAGAATTGTTTACAAAGAAAATGTGGCACTTGTAACCAGACCTTTAAAAAGAGGGACTCATGTGAAATGGTGTTTGTGATAATAGTAAACTTTTCTGTTGAAAAAATACACACGTTGAAGATTAATGGGATGCATTTGAAGTGCTCTTTCGTATTTCCGGTAAAAGATGAGTTTAGCTACTACAATGTAATAAAGATGTGATGAGAAATGGTGAGCGCCTTAATAGATGGTGTAAAATGAGAAAACGAATCAGGAAAAAAAGCGTTAAATATGGACGATCTTAAAAGGTTACAGGAATTTGCAAATTAGTTCTGAAAAAGTGGAATACGTAAGAAGGGCGCGAAATAGGCGATTCACGCACGAGTCGAGTTTGTCGTCCCAGCGTAGCGTGTATACTATATTTTAACACGCTGTAAGCGAAACGCAATGCTTACATAATAAACAAAGACGTCGTGAAGGCAAAAGACAATTGCGAATCGTTACATATGTTTCGCACACGCTTCGCGATGATTCGCACACTGAAAAAATTAGCTGTTTAACACACGTGAAACAAGAACGTGAAACCGCGTTTCTGGCGTATCAAAAATGATTTTTTGATGAATGATGTTCTGCCTAGCTTCCTATTAGCCACAATGAACACTGATATTACTATTCTCAAAAAAGGGATAAATATGAAAAGAGATAACAAAAAAATACGTAATATGTTTAACCTCGTGTAAGACCAACCAACATGAAAGGCAACATTCCGACTTTGTTTTTATACATTCTAAGAGCTCTCTGAGCTTCCTCCAAAGGAAGAATTTATTTCTCTACACTTAATCACATCATTTCAACAACAATCTTCTCTTACACGCCGCTTTCTTCCTCGCCAGTACGTACGAGTATAACGTTTCCTATTGCTTCCTTCACTACTTCCAAATCCTCCGCGAAGTCGTTGTGTTCGCCTTTGTGGTACCTGAGACGTCAGCCGCCACGAGCCGCCACGACACTCTGGAAAACCTCACTCCTGAGCGCGCGCGGCGCGCGAGCTCGACGTCTTTTGTTTCCGGCGGTGGCGACGGCGTGCGGCGCGGTGCCGGAGATGCGGTAGGGGGCTGGTAGCGTCGTCGTCTTCTCCGCCGCCTCCACCTCCGCCGCCGTCGCCGTCATCATCGCCATCCCCGTCCTCGACCCCGTCCTCGTTCCCGTCCTAGTCCTCATCCCCATCCCCGTCGCCGATGCCGTCTCTGATGCCGTCCCCGTCCCCATCGCCATCGCCGTCGCGGTCGCTGTCATCATCCCCGACGCCGTCCTCGTCCTCCTCCTCGTCCCCGTCCCTGTCTCTGTTCCCGTCCTCCTCCTCGTCCCCGTCCCTGTCTCTGTTCCCGTCCTCCTCCTCATCCCCGTCCCTGTCTCTGTTCCCGTCCTCTCCGTTCGTCCATCGTGTCCTCGTCCCGTCGCGTCCTCCCGCCCCGTCGCCGTCCCCCGTTCCCGCCCGGTTCCACGTCACTCCGCTCCACCCACGCCAGTCCACTCACACATCAACTCACCACCCCCTCTACCCCCTGTCCCCGCCCCCTTCCTCATCGTCAGTCACATGACTACGCGATATTTTGAGAATAATACTAAAAAAGGTCATACCACATCATTCACGTCATCTGATCCACTCTATGATCCACACTGTGGCTAATCGATCGATACCCAAGATATCAGTCGTGTTCCATCTCCAATTACAGGGCTGAGAAACACGCTCAATGAATCTCCGTATCCAGTAATACGTTCTAATCACATAGGAAGATTATGAGTCGTTCTTAATTGGAATGTATGCATTTCCTTGCATCAAAAAAGCATATGTAATGAAGTCTAAATAAATTTTATTGAAAATTGTGGGATCTAATTTGAAAGATTTGCTTACCAAAATTTAACTGGTACACCGCTTACAACAATTACCTGCCGGACACTTCTAGCCCAACGTCCGACAACTCATACTTTCCTTAGCTGGTAGCAGCCGCTAGATTCACCTGCGCCGCCTCGTTTGAGCTGCCTCATTGCTTGCTGCTCGATGCAGGATATTGATGTCAAAAAAATGCCTAGCTGTCAGACATTGGCCGTAGGCAGCAAATCATCAAGTACTCATCATCAGCTTTTGTACTGAGAGGGAAAGATGAGCAGCGACACACTAGAAAGCGCCGATTTCGTTTAATCCCTAGTCCTTTCGTACACAGTGCCGTACACCGAACAGCAATGCGGCTAGGGCGCAAGATATCTTTAGGCTGCATGGTGGTGGCTAGGGTGCCGCGCTGCTGTTGCATGTTAGCGCCCAAGCAACTTCTTTGTGGTCATTTTATAAGATTTAATTGTTATAGCGTCTCTGTGTGGAAGGGCTCTTAAGCAAGAACTATCCAGCCCGCGGGCCTCAGGAGCTGGGTGTGCGTGGTCATGTGGGTTTCTCTCATTTGGACTCAATGCTAGCACGCAAGTCATACCACAGAGATAATACCGACTGCTGAGCGTATGTGCCCGGAGAGTCGGAGAAGAGATTGCAGCTGAGAACCAACGAGTTCTGTCCACGATAGTGGCCACATCAGGCCATTTGTCTATTTGTAGATAATATGTCTTTACACTAGTTTCAGTGATTTAACATTACCACTAGGGTGGCAACAATATACATGATTTTAATATAGATGAGCCATCTATGGATATTATAATCTCATTCTAATCATGTTTTTATTTACTATTATATTTAACTATTGTCAAATTAAAAAATATTTTAGATATTATGACTCAAGTAAAAATGCTGTTAGTATAATATTTTACTTGCGAATGAATTTTGTTTGATATGCTAGCAAATTTAATTTTGTCTAGACTCGCATATACTAATCTAATCAATATCCGGTAGTAAATTGTATTGTATTACTTAGTGTCAGCAGTCTATCGCACGGTAAGTGCGTGGAGGTGTTCTTGAAGACGATAATGATACCACGGACATCTTCGGTCGCCCACTCGTTTCATCACTGGCATTACTTTTCTAAAAGAAGATATGTTTAACGTGCCGTCAATTCCCAAACAGTATAGAACAAAATATTGTATAACATCTGATTGATATCAACGCTATATAGCATACTCTTATGAATTATAATACTAATGTTATATATTTCAATGAGAAGGAAGATAATTCATGTACTTGAAAGAGTTCATACTCGGTTATTCTACACATATCAGGCTATTAATCCAGAAGACCAGACGTATAACAATCACAACAGTAGAATAATTCCTCAAACAACACCATAATACTCGTCATTTGAGATCTCTCACATTTTTATTGACCTTTAGAGCTATAATTCTTAATAACAGCTATACTCTCTGCAGTTGATCTTGAAAGATAAAGGCAGATTACTATTCGTCGTCAGTGGCATTAAGCAGCACAAATTAGACGAGTGCGATCTTTTTTTTACCGCACAGATGCAGATAATCAATCCAATAATATCTTTAGAACCTGTTAATGCGTATGATAAGGGTGAGATTCACATCTAAGATTGATTGTTGCTTCGCACGTAGACGTTAGAAGAGTGAACAAGAGCAAACTTCTGACCCCCAATTCGGGCGCGTAGAGAAGAAGTCGGAGTTCCTTGCTGCATTTTTTGCCACAAAAAATTATCTTTATATCACTATAAAAGATGGGAAAACCCAAGAGGTTAAAGTCAATGCGGATTGTGTCTACGCGAATAAACAGTTACAAGCACATTATACTTCTCCATCGAAATCAAATTAAATAAACTACGCTAGTTACTAAGCCACTTTTTGGTCTTCAAACGGGTGTGGGAGGAACGCTTTGCTAAATATTTTTGGTCTTCAAGAGGGTAGGTTTTAACATGTGGCGAGTTGTGGCACATGTACGCGATACTAATTTTATTGTATATGAAAGTTAAATCGTCGATTTTTATTCAGATGTGAATGACCTTATTTCGAATCTTGAAATTGCTTCTTCCGTTGTAGTGACATCGCGCCCGAGGACTAGACCCTCTCTCATAAAGATGCCATGCTCTTTTCTATGTGGAAAAAAATCGCAATAATTCGTTGCTTTTTTCTGCTAGAGTTGTGTGTATTGTGATAACGATATTGTGCGTTTGCATTGAAGCAGTCTCAAGGATAATATTCGTAAGGCTTTGTCAGTTCTTATCTTTGCATAAATACCCTATTAAATCATAGTTAGTTCCTTAGGAGGGAACATATTTAGTTTTTTGAAATGCTCCTTTTGGTTTAACAAAGTGGTCGTTGTGTTCAATGAAGCTACATTGGTAAGACTCAGAAGTGAATTCAAAACACGCATGGCTGATAAATTGGCAAGACGTCGCAAGACTGAGGCGGGGGACTGGTAACGAGAAAGGTTAGACAGTTCTATTGATAACTTCATTTCACAGACCGCATCCTCTTTCAGTTCAGGCAAACACAAGCGTTACTCTGGGAACAATGCTGGTGTCTCACGCTGGACGTGCTTCGCATCTGGTAGGTCCGTCACGAGCGAGTTCCATGGACGCATTTAGCACCAAAAGAGTACGGTGTCTCAATTGACGAATGTACGCACTGGTGTGTACGTGTTTAAAGGAAAAGTGGAAGCCAAAAACGTGACCATGTGGAGCCATGTTATAGGCTGTTCCCTGGTCGATTGATGCTGAAAAGGACTCTTTCTAGCAGCAGCGCAGCCTATTACTCCTCGGACCATTATTGGAATTGTCTTCATTTCCAAATATATTATGATTTGCTACAGGCAGTAATGCAATTAAAAGGGATTTGTTTAAATTGTATTTTGAAGCAGATTCCATAAAAATAATCGTTTACACCGCAATACAATCTTTTCTAAATGAATTTTATTCATTCAAGAAGAATAATAAATACAAATAATTGGATATACAACATTTTTTGAAAACCAAGGTTGGGCTGGGCAGATTGACTAGAAATTACCTTATTATAAAGTTATGGAGCCACAGGGCACGGCAGAACTATTTTTCAGTCATCAATATTTTAGTCGTTGAATATCTGACGGCGGCGATGGTGTAACGGTTAGCGTATGACAGTTACACCCAAAAGGTGGCGGGTTCAGAACGCCTGGATTTTAAGGGTGAAAGAATCCTTCGGAGAGGAAGTAAACCGGCTGTCGCATATTAGTAGATTTACTTGCTTTAGTAAAACATCTCACATAAATGACGCTCTGGCACTAAATTCAAACGCCTGTTTCTCCGCTCAGAAATACTCACTTTCTTTGCTTGTTGGAGAAAGGAGCGTAAAGCGAAATTTGGCGTGGTCAGATGGAAGAGCCAGAACTGATGCCCGAGTCTCGCAGGTAAAATAAGGCATTCAAATCAATTCTATTGTTTTTCCTGAAGAATCAAATTTTTGGAAACGCTGCTAGCGTCCGGGCGTACACTGTTACGTTTTCGGCAAACAGCGAAAGCCTTTCCATTGAAACTGACGTGTAATAGTCAACATTAATTTCGGATGTGGTGGTATGGGTGTGTACTTCGTCGTAAACTGATCGTATTAGTTGCCTTGTTCACATGTAAGTATCTTGTTAGTTGTGTTTTTTTCACAAACTGATTCAGCTTATAACACGAGTAGTATAATGTAAGGTAATAGGTCGCAACCGACAGTAATTAAATTTTCTTGCGATATTTAACCTAAAAAATTAGTGTTCTACACCTCCGAATAATGACGCAACCGGAATTCTCCAGTGGCCTCCATAAACTCAGCGTCAATCTAGATGATAGGGCCACTAGAGTGAAATGCTTTCGAACAGCCAAACGAAGTGACATGGAGGTATGAGAGTGTCGCGGACCTGGAATTACTGTTGCCTGACTGGGATACCGGGCTTCACTACTGAGACTCTACAACGCGGTGTCGCCGCCGCTACGCCTCCGCCTCCGCGCTCCGCTCCGCCTCCGCTCCGCTCCGCTCCGCCTCCGCCAACGGCCTCCGCCACCTGCGTGTAGTGGCTCTTTGGAGCATGTTTGGGCGCGTCTAGAAGTCTCTGCGTTTTTCTGGCTTCTGAAGGTTTTCCACGCCGCGGGCGCGATGGGACTGCGAGTATAACCGCATGTGGTTACGCCGCTGGCCTGTTGGGGTGCAAAATCGCGTCAGTGTCCATTGGGTTGCTTCGTGCTTGTGTTTCCTGTTCATCTTTTTCACAATATTTTTCGGTTTTGTTTTTCCTCATTGAATTTCTCTATTGTTTTGCGTAATTGATTTTTTTTCTACGTTGAACCTTTTTTTCACCTCATATTACTATACATTTTCTTCGACTTCTGTGTCTTATACCCGGTTCTCAATAAGTCCATTTCTTATTTCATTTTGGACTTTTTGGTATTTCGACCAAACTATCGCACTCATTTATATTGCAGTGAGTTAACATCAATTAATGCATTGTCAGACAAGTGTAAACGAAGAGCAAACTTTTCTTCGTTCTACGGACAATCAGAAATGTTGGAAGTGGTTTCCTCAATGATTTCGCCTTTTCTCGCCAGCGGATTACGTGTTTTTTGTTGCTGAAGGTGAAAACTGTTCAACTTTCTTTCTCACGTAATCCAAAACATAGAAACCCTTTGGCAAAAAGTGGAAACGGTTTTTCCGCATCCGGCGGCGTGTCAGACGGACGCGCGGAGGCGTGAAGTTGGCTGAACGAAGCGGAAAGCGTCGTACTTCTCGTAATTCGACGCCTTTGGAAGGTCATTACCTGTCTGGCGCGCGCGCGCGCCCCGCCCGCCCGCCCGCCCCGCTTGCCCGCCGCCGCACCGCCGCCCGCCCGCCGGCCCGCCCCGCCGGCCGCCCGCTTCGGGGGGGCGGGGGGGGGGGGCGGGCAAAGGTGCGAATTGGCAAGATGGGCGCGCGCAGCGAGTTGAGACGGTCATTGCGCCGCGCGCGGAGCGCGCGATTACACCGCGCGCGGGGCGCGGCGCGGACTGGCGGGCGGGCGGCGGCGAAGCGTTCGTTCTCTTCTTGGCCGTGGGCAGGAAGGAGTGGCCGGCGGGGCGGGGGTCGGAAGGGAGAGGCGGGAGAGAGTTCGTGCGTTGCATGTGGTGCAAATTCCGGAGAGTCTAGCGCTGCTTACGATTGCGGGACCAGCCCGCCTCTTCCACGATGGTGGGTCTTTTTTACCGGCGCGCCTAACGCGCGGTCTTTGGGGGCGGCGGAGGGGCCGGCGATGGGCGGAGCAGGGATCTCCGGCCCGACGTGCCGTGCCATTGCACCCCCTTGGTCGAGAGAAACACTAACTGGCGCGGGCCGGTTCTAGGTGGGCTATACGGTAGGCCCCAGTCAATTTGCGTTCGGCAGAGAGTTAACGTCGACAGCAGCTATTAGTGTCGATTTCGCGTTTATACATATGACGAACTGATGTACCAATGACGTCTGGGATGAAACTTGCCGGTGTGTGAAGACCAGAGTTTTCAACGAAGGGCGAGTGCGTAATCAAAATGCTCGTGTAGGAATTTTAATGATCTTCGTCTTCGATCATAGCGTTGGCGACTACGTGCATATTGTGCGCTCTCGGCCTAAGTGCCACTACAGGGTGCCTTCGTTGCGCCGCATATCGTCAAAGAGTTGTGATTGTTCCGAACCGTCTTGCTGAATTTACAATTGGTGCGTTAGAGATGTCAACAATTGTAATAACATGCTTTGGGAGTTGAAGAGGTCAACACTTCAACCCAAATTAAACCAATTTACATTAATTTTGTCACTATAAAAATTATGGACTGAGTTATCGTACGCTCATATCATTCTTACGGAACGGAATGTTTCCCGGCTAGACTTATAATTATAGTGTATAAGAACAATGATTCTGTGTGTTCGAGTCATTTGCAAATAACCGGAGCTTGAAAGGATCAAACACAAACGTAATGACGATCATGGACTCTATCCAGCAGCAGAACTGTTCAGGCTTGATTTCTGATTTGGGGACGTATGCTTTTTTATTTTGGTTTGCGTATAGCTTTGAAGTGCTCTATATATATATTTCTTAAACTGAAATATTGTCTTGCGGGAAGAGAATATTCGAAAAGTGTGGGCCTGCTCTAAGCAGTAGGAAATTCTAATAATTGTAAACAATAATAGGCACTCTGCTACGCTGAAAGCTTTATTATCAGCAGACTGAGTATAAAGTTCGTAAGTTTTGATTGCTCAATTTAGGATGCCAATGCACCAATAAGTCCAAATTCCTATATTTCACACCTATCCGCTCCAAATTACTTTCCGGTTTTTAAGACATGATAGAGGGTGCGCCTCCATAACTCTCTAAGGGATTGTATAATACGTGAATAACTTTTATAATCGGTTTAACACTTACGATATCTCAAGCAGCTCATTTCTTCATTGCATGTGAGTAGTCGTATTTTCGCATTTTTGACGTGATATACGTTCTTTTTCTTCTCTTTGTGGCAATCTAACTGTGGACTCAAGAACAAAAGGAACACGAATCGGCTTTCTGTGGGAGTGGCCGCGAGTGCAGCGTCGTACGTTCTCTTGCCCTATACATATACACAGTGTGAAGCCGCGAGAAATGTTTTATGACTTAATAAAGTAACAAATAATAATTTTGTACGTAACAAAGGCTTAAGCGACATCAGTATAAGGGAAACGTACACTATGGGTTGATAATCGTTCCTCTTTTGGAAATGTTGATTATTGTAACCACACCTTGCATTTATTCATACTTACTACTTATTTGAATATAAATGGATTTGAAATCGTTTCTCCGAAACAAGATAGCTCTGCACTATGTCAGTCTCTTCTGGTGAGTGATAGTATGGATTTCACATCGTTCATGTTAAATGATATTGAGCAGGTTATTATGATGAATTGATCTATCAATCGCTGCATTGTTCAATTTGTTTTTACATGGAAGAATCTACATTCTGCTTTAAAGGTGCCTCATATAACTCATTCTGAAATACTTCTTGACTATCGAGATATACAGATTTGGGTAGGCAAAATACGCTCCTGTCTTTGAGGGTAAAAATAATTGACGAGAGAAAAGTGGCAGTTAACCTATATTCTCCCCACGTGAGTTGGTCAGGATTGACGTAAAACCACCTTTTACACCTTAGAAAAAAAATTTTGCAACATTGTGATTTCTTACATATAATCAGTTACTACCAGATCGCGCGGCAAATATATTAGTAATTATTGTAGGAAATGTTTTCTCGCTTCCCCTTTCATTAGAAAACAATATCCTGTAAATTAAAGACTTACGCAATAATTTGCGGTAAAGCTATAATATCGATAGCAATATATGCATAAGGTGTTGTTGATCTATGACAATCGCTCTGTTGAAACGCTGTTTGTGTTTAGTGGAGTGATTCATGTCCGAAACACATTGCTGGATAGAGAACCGAGCATCGACCAGAAAAAAGGTGTTTTTGGTCTATGATTGTTGTCTCAGAGTGTGGTTCTTAGAGAGTTTTGGCTGCTGCAAGCATGTCTTCAGTCTAACTTTTTTTAGTTAATTAGCTTGTTTATACCGCCACAAAAGGTTTTCGGCGTTAGTGATGGGTTGGTATGAGACAAGGTTTGCAATGAACAGATAGAGTTTTGTAGCGTGCAGTAGGTTGCGAGAAAACAGCATGTGTAGTATAGAAGTGGTGACGATCTTACCTGTCGTGTTTATTAACTTATCTGTCCGAGAGAATTGAGAGTATTTGGTCATGTAAGTGGCTTCAATAGTGGGCGTTTTTTAAAACAAAAATCCTTTTCAGTAGGTTTATCGTCAAAGTTTTGATGAAACTAAAATAATACGTATGAGCGTGTCATACGTTCCATGCGCCGCTTTCGGGGGGGTTTAGCCTGCGTCACTAATACTAGCATATTCACAGCTGATATTCATTTTAGGAGAGAGAGCTGAACCAATTCGGTTCACAAAGAGCGGTTCCACCGCCCATACCCTTGAACCATTATCAAACGCAGATTGCTTTGGACGACAGGTGGCTCTGCTGGAGAGGTCTAAATTATGAAACTTTAAATTTAACATTTGCGTTCAATTGTGCTTCTAATTTCGCGGTTGCGGTGGTTGGACCGTGGGGGCGTGTTGCGCGAGCGGACTGCTTGATTTCTGAGTGGGACTTTATACTCCATGCCTGATTTTTATCAGTTTGGCTCGTGGCTTGTCGTTGTGCCGGTTTATCATTCTGCACTCAATGTGGTTCAGCGTGTTCTTTCGCTTCTCCTTCCAATTGTCTGTCCTCTAAGCTCCGTGCTTCATTCTCCGTTTTCTCCTGGTCGATGTTTTCGCTATTTTCCCACCTTTCATCTTCTCTGATTGCTGCTTCTTCGGTGTGTTCTCAAAACTAGGTGCGGTACCCGCGAAGTCCTTCTGTACTTCCTACAATTCTTGGGGGCGCCGTTGGTCAATGTATGCTTCCTTGTCATGGCGCTTTCTTGTAGCCTCTGTCTTGTCTCTCTGCTCCGTTCTTTCTCCGTCGGTCTGTGCTTTCTTCTCTCGCGTTTTCTTCCTCTCCGCGTCTTCTCCTCTCGCCGCTTTTCCTCGCCGGTTTTCTTCCTGGCCTCTCTTCCTCTCCCGTCGCGAGACATCAAGAACCTGTCGTATTAGCTCCGATGGCCGCCGTGCCGCTGCGCGGCGTTCTGCTTTCTGGCTGGGCCCGCGTCGTCAATTCTGGGCCGGGCGTGGCGGTGGCGGTGGCGGTGGGTGGCGGTCGGCGGCGGGGCTATCGGACCTCCGACCGGGTGCGCTCGTCTGCGGCAGGCCGCGCGCCGCGAGGGGTGGGGGGGTGGAGGGGGCGGGGCCTGGGATCTGTGCACGTCTGCGCCGCCCGACGGCTGGGGCGGATGCGAGCACTCTTACGCGCCAGCGCTGGCACTCTTCCTCCGGGAGGCGGAGGAGCCGTCCGCCTCGCCTGGAAGAGGTAGATGGAGAGAGGAGAGCTTCCGTTAGGAATTTTGCTGCGTTTAAATAGGAGGGGTATGAAGAAGTCTTTAACGTATTGCGACACGCATTCGTTATAATCTATCTGGCGGAATCAGCAACATGCATAAGTTGAATAGCATAAAGCTCATCTTCGGGAGAATACGCCTATAGATTACTTTGGCTATGTTTGCCCCTTGAGGAATATTTTGTCTATTACAATCACTGGGTAATTCGTTAAAATTAAATAATATGTATTCAATTGAAAAATATGATAAAGACTTGGGTCTCGCGAATTCATATAAGGTATTGTGGGATTAAGATAGGGTCTTCCAAACCATTTTGCGAGTCCTGAATTTGTATTATTTGGGTTGCTATTAAACAGGGTAAATATAATTTGTTGTTTTAAGTGATTCGTCGTGTAGGTCTCTTGAGCCTTTTCAAATCAATGATTAAGCTTGTGGTTCCTAAACCACGCAACTTCGAGGTGCAGACACAAGCGGTGTTCTTCAATAAACGGATCTTTTAGAGAAAACGACGATGAGTTCCTTGTTGTCTTTCTATAAAACCCTATTGTTCATCCGCAAATCAAGACTTAGTGGCTTAGATGAAAAAAAAGTATAATGGGAATGCTTTGCTTTTGACATATACTCTTCACCTATGATATTCAACATAAAATTGGAAGATGTATTAATTTCTGGTATGTAAGATTTAGATAGATATTGAAATTATTCCAGCGTGGCGGATAGGTGGAAAGCTTCAAGGCGAGTTGTTAAACAGACAATTTTGGTTCTTATTTACGAGTGTTCCTCAAAGCTTAATTGCGAGCTAATGTTTCTGTGGACCCTGTCGCAATCTTTCTAAAGGTCCGCAAAAGGCTGCTCAGGTGCTTGACCCAGAACGTAACTCACCTGCCCGATGCGTCGGCGTGAGCGATGAGGGGTGTCGCTCGGGGCGGGTAGCGGGGGCGAGCAGCCGCCGGCCGCGCAGCAGGTGGAGCCTTCGGATGATCTCTCGCAGCCGGCACGAGCGCCGAGGCACGCTGCCGGCAGAATAAGAGCTGTGTGTGTCGGCCCTATCAGGTTCCGCGTTATGACGTGGAATGGGCTTGTTTGCATTTTTTTCTCGGGGAGTTTTCAGGTTATGTATATAAATAAAGAGCATTTTGTTCTCATTAAATAGGTCTTACGCTCGGGACGTTCAGTGTTCTTAGTTCAAGTTAAATGTCGTTGTGCTGTCCTCTTTTTCTTTCCTTTTTTTACATTTCTCCTGGATAAGGTTAAATTAATTGACAATGTGTTCAAAAATGAAATACTTATTGCTAATAAAATTCCTTCAAATATTGGATATCTGCACTGCGGTGATTTGATATGCATTTTGAATATTTTTGAGAGGAGGGCGTCAGAATGAACTGGGCCACAGTAAGTTCTGAAAAACAAACAGACGATGAAAACATCTTACATGTTCTTTTCTATGATATTCAATTAATTTGTTCAGCCGAACGCAATAATTTTGATTTTCTCTTTTTCTTTCAACTTTAATTTCTTTCGTTTAAGTCTTCAAACTTTCCTGTCTTCCATGTATAATCTAAGAAAGCCCTCGTCAATGACTATTTCAATGATGCATTAATTTTATAATATTTAATAAACATACGAATGAAAGAAATATTAAGTCTAACCTTGTGTTTTTATAATTTATTACGCCTTAATTTTTCCATGAGTAAGTTTCCAAATTCCGCATACTTATTCGATTCCTTTCTAATTATTAATTAAGGCGTTTATCGTGTATTAACCGTGGTAATCATACTTCAATACATTTAGGAATATTAAAAAGAAGAGAGCTGAATGGTATGATAATGTTACAGTAGGGTGCTAAACCTACGCAAATAAATAGTACAGATAGATCAATTGGGTTGACAATATTTCTTGAGGTACAGCGACCAGTAGTCAAAAACAAAGAACATTTTTTCTGAAGTTCGCAGGTTGGCCCAACGATTTGCCGGCTTGTCTCTATCGGCCGGCAATTACGTTGAAAACAACCAAATGACTCGCATTCTTTGAAGGGAAGCCGCCACTGCTTTGGAAATCACTATGATGATGACTCATTCTTTCCCTTGAACATCGAGCGATTTTGTGAACAGGTTCTGGTCGTTTTTATCCCGTGTTATTGTTTCACGGAGATTCGTTTTTTCTTTTTTCCGATGTGGTATAAATGCTGTCATGATCAATGTGTTTTCCAGTTAACTTTTCCTCGTACGTAAGCGCCTACTCGTGCCACTGTCTGACTTTGAGGTCTCTTTTATGCGGAGAGTCCGTTCTGTTTGAAAAATAAGGATGGCACGTTTACCAGAAAGTTTCTTTTTTTATTTTTTAGCAAAGATTATGCTGAATGTCATTAGTTAATAATAAGATAATTGAACTGTTTTAAGTTTTCTTGGCTCTTTCTTGGAAAAGGTGCATACACAGTCACGTTCATTTGTTTAGTCTTTCACTCAACAATATCTTAAAAACAACAACATTTTTAAAGGGCGAAATTGCAATAGCTGCCGGATCTGAGTTTCCTTTTTAATTTTAATGTTAGTACACATCCACATTTAAATATTTTGTGCAGGCACATGTAACGTTGAAAACTTATTTTATATTTTATTAAGCCTGAAGTTGGAGCCTAGCGTCTTGAATATCAATGAAGCACTTCCGTAAGAAATGATCTAGTAATATTCGGGAATGTCTACCTCTGTGTTCCCGCTTTGACACATGCATTAATGACACATTCTCTAATTGCATCGTCAATTGGCCTATAGCCATGATTTCTTGTCAAGAACGTTTTCTCTCCTTCTTCCTTTCCCGTCTTCTCTCCACTCTCTTTGCTTAACTCTCATCTCGTTCTTAATCTCTTGCTTCTTTCTCTGTCGTTCTGGTGCTTTTCTTGCTTCCCCCGACTCCTTACTTTCCACTCTTTCTCTTTACTTCTTTCTATCTTCTCATTTTTCTCTTTTTCCACCGCTTTTTATTTCGTCTCTTCTCTCCAGCGCGTTTCACAACTCCTTACCGAGTTGTACCCTTCCTCCTTGACTATGAATTCTATGAATGCATTTTCAATGACGTATGTCACCTTGAAGGTTTATTGTTTTGGCGACTGCGCGGTAATTCACGTGTGGTAAACCCTATTCTTACGCGATTCAAATCTGTACTTTTGGTTGAGACTCCACGACGTCTGGTTGCATTGGACTTGCGTCATCAGTTCGTTCACCCCCAGGCGTGAAGTGGCGTTAGTAAAGACAGTAGAGGGGAGCCATCCCACCACTCTTCGCACACCAGGTGGAAGACTAGCAACTGGTCAATAATAAGACTTTTGTAGAAGCACTTAGGCTTGACATAGCTGAAAGACGCAGTCCATAGAATCCACGTCGCGGAGTTCAAGCAAGGTTATACATTTAGAATCTTGCGAAGGCTTGGTGTTTAAAACTTAAGGGGAAAAGGTGTAAAAATTACATTTTTTAAGTTTTGACATAGTTTCTGTTGTGCTCGCACTTTTTCAGATTTATGGCTCAAATTTATAAACGGTAATTCTCCATAAATAAATTTCAAACGTACATCAATGAGGATGTTGTAATTTTTCCTTTGTAATCAGAAAAGAACTCGCGTACCTGGGTCACAAAGTTTGAAAGTCAATTCTGGCATCTAAAATATTATCTACAGAGCTCCGATTTTCCTGGAGGCCGTTTATTGAATAACCTCTCATGCTTTCGCCCACCAGACAAGAACGGGAAATAATGATGATTTGAAATACCAAATACTGAACTACCAAAAAATAACAGAGGTTACAGTAAGAAAATATTTAAGTAATGAGAACAATTCTAATCATTCGCTTATTCCAAGCACGTCTTCCTAACACTTCATCAAAGTGCTTAATATTGTCTATGGTGAAATATTTTTTAGACGCTAAATTACTATGACCATCAATAACACAGACGTATAAGAACCTAAAAATCATGAGGCGGCTGGCGAGACAGAAGCTGGGCGGAGTCCCAAGGCGCGTATGAACCTGAAGGCTGTGTTCGATCTCGTGAATGGACCATGTTTTCACCCTGCGTTAGCGCCACGGAGGCTTGTCCTACAACCGGGAAATCGGCCCCAACAGACTTAAAATATATTTATAATAATGAATAATAATAATAATAAAATAAGTATTAATAATAATGAGATGATGAATGCTGAAATTAAGATTTTCCTACTAAAGCCAAACAGTAATCGGGGGGCTTAAATAATTCCAGCTGGGTCGATGCACGCTGGAAGAGACCTTTGAGGAGCGAAAAAATCAACAAGTCGTGAAGGTCTCGCTGGATTTGCGTTCAGCATACGAGGAACACTGTCCTCTCGTTAATAAAACAATGAATCTTCAGCTAAGGACATTAATTGCCGTAAAGTTATTGACTACGGTCCAGAATCATAATTTTTTTTTTGCTTACGATATCATTTGAAACACGAGATAGATGATAGATAGATAGATAGATTAGTATAGATAGATAGATAGATAGATAATAGATACAATAATAGATAGATAGATAGTTAGATAGTATTAGATAGATAGATAGATAGATA
>BOPP01000017.1:4870686-4914690 GCA_017312745.1 Gryllus bimaculatus
TCCCCGTCCCCGTCCCCGTCCCCGTCGCCGCCGCCGCTGCCGCTGCCGCCGACGCCGCCGCTGCTGTCGCCGCCGTAGCAGCATCAGCAGCAATCACTGCTGACGCTGTGGAGCGCACAAAACGCGTCCGTTTCTTGCAGGCGCTACAATGCGGTGCGCGGCCGCATTGTGGTGGCGGGTGCCGCGCTGCACCGCTCCGCGCCGCGGGCTGACGGCGCTTTGTCTCCGGTTTGACAATTGGCAGCAGCTCCGAGAAACGACGCGACGTGCGCCGCGATCGGGGATTCGCTGGTAATAACGTCTCGCGAGAGCGCCACATCAGGCCATTGTCTTGTCTAATCACTATATTCATTATCATCATTACAGGTGCAAATTACATGTTTTAATAGAGAGCACTATGGGAATAATACCAGCTAAGATGTTTTCTTACATATAATTTTATATTTGTGCTAAATTAAAAATTTATATGTTAAAATGCTGTTAGAATTTACTGAATTGAGAGAGTGAGTAATTTTCACCACTATATACTTGTATTTTTTGATTTATTAGTATGTGTCAGCAGCTTCGAGGGGAGGGGGGGGTCTGAAGCACAATGATACCCTCTTCGGTGTGCCACTCGTTTTCATCACTGGATTACTTTTCTAAAGAAGATATGTTTACGGCCGTCACATCCCAAACAGTATTAACAAATTAGGTGATATGGAGACGAATTGCACTTTGATTTTATATGTAATAAGAATTATTTGAAAATCTCATCAAAATTCGCAAATCGCTGACGCAAATAGACCCACAATACATACTCGCTTACGATCTTCTTCTTGACTTAGATTTTAAAACAGCTATATTCTGCAGTCTTAAAAACTCGCTTTCTATTCCGTAAGCCATGAGAAATGCTCTTCGCACAGTCATATATCCAATAATATCTTTAGAACCTGTTATGGTTGTAGGGGGTTTCAACTGTTCACTGCTACCCCAATTCCGGGGTAAGACAGATCATTTGCGAATTTCCCAATATTTTATTATATATTATTTGGATGTTAGGATTATATAATCTTCACAAATAAATACGCTGTTCTAAGCATTTTTGGTCTTCAAACGGGTGTTGGGAGGAACGCTTTGCTAAATATTTTTGGTCTTCAGAGGTAGGTTTTTACATGTGCGAGTTGTTGCACATGTACGATACTATTTTATTGTATATGAAAGTTAATTCGTCGATTGTTTTATTCAGATCTGTTGAAACCTTATTTCGAATTTGAAATTGTCTTCCCGTTGTATGACATCGCCCCAGGACCAGATCCCTCTCTCATAAAGATTGCATGCTCTTTTCTATGTGAAAAAAATCGCCAATAATTCGTGTTTTTCTGCTAGAGTTGTGGGTATTTGATAACATATTGTGCGTTGCATTGAGCATCTCAAGGATAATATTCGTAGGTTTTGTAAGTTCTTATCTTTGAAGTAAATACCTATTAAATCATATTAGTTCCTTAGGAGGGAACATATTTAGTTTTTGAATGCTCCTTTTGGTTTAACAAATGGGCGTTGTGGTTCAATGAAGCTACTTGGAAGATCAGAAAGTGAATTCAAACACCATTGTCTGATAAATTGGCAAACGTCCAAACTGAGGCGGGGGACTGTTAACGGAGGAAAGGTAACATTTCTATGATAACTTCATTTCACAACCATCCTCTTTCACAGCAAACACAATGCGTTTACTCTGGGGAACAATGCTGGTCTCAGGCTGACTGCTCGCACTGTAGAGTTCCGTTCACAAGCGAGTTCCAGACGCATTTTAGCACAAAAGAGTACGTGTGTTCAATTGACGATCATACCACTGGTGGTGGTACGTGTTAAAAGGAAAATGGAACCACAAACGTGACCAATGTGACTATGTTATAGGCTGTTCCTTCCATTGATGCTGAAAGACTCGTTCTTAGAGCATGACCTATCTACTCCTCGACCATTATTGAATTTGTCCTTCATTATCCAAAATATAATTATGATTTGCTACACAGTATGCAATTAATAAGGTATTGTTCCAATTGTATTTTGAAGCAGATTCATAAAAATAATCGTTTAACCAATAAGATCTATTTTCCTAAATGATTTTATTAAATTCACATAGAATAATAATACAATAATTGATATCACAACATTTTTTGAAAACAAGTGGCTGGGCAGATTGACTTAGAAATTACCTTATATTAAAGATTATGGAGCACAGGCACGCAGAAACTATTTCAGTCATCAATATTTTTGTCTTGAATATTCATTATCTGACGGCGGCGATGGTGTGACGGTTAGCGTATCGGACATTTACACCCAAGGTGGCGGGTTCAAACCCGATTTTTAAGGGTGAAAGAATCCTTCGGAGAGGAAGTAAAGCTGGCTGTCCCATGTTAGTAGATTTACTTGCTTGTAAAACATCCTCAAGCCTAAATGACGTCTCTGCACTAAATTCAAATCGCCTGTTTCTCGCTCAAGAAATAACTCCTTTCTTCGCTTGTTGGAGAAAGGAGCGTAGCGAAATTTGCGCGGTCAGATGGAAGAGCGAGCCTGATGGCCCGAGTCTCGCCACGTAAAATAAGGCATCAAATCAATTCATTGTTTTTCCTGAAGAATGCAATTTGGAAACGGCTGCTAGCGTCCGGGCCTGTTACGTTTTTCGGCAAACGGCGAAAGTTTTCCATTGAAATTGGCGTGTAAAGTCAGCATATTTCGTGTGTGGTGGTATGGTGTGTACTTCGTCGTAAACTGATCGTATTAGTTGCTTGTTTCACATGTAAGTATCTTGTTAGTTGTGTTTTTTCACAACTGATTCAGCTTATAACACGAGTAGTAATAATGTAAGGTGAATAGGTCGCAACCGACAGTAATTAATTTTTTGCGATATTAAACTAAAAAATTGTTCTACCTCCGAATAATGACGCAACCGGAATTTCTCCAGTGGCTCCCATAAACTCACGTCAATCCTAGATGATAGGCCACTAAGTGTAAATGCTTTCGAACAGCCACGAAGTGACTGGAGGTATGAATGTCGCGGACCTGGAATACTGTTGACCTGGGATACCGCCACCTACTGCAGACTCTTACAACGCGGTGTCGCCGCCGCTACCGCCTCCGCCTCCGCCTCCGCCTCCGCCTCCGCCTCCGCCTCCGCCTCCGCCTCCGCCAACGCCTCCGCCACCGTGCCGTGGTTATGTGGCTCTTTGCGAGCATGTGGGCGCGTCCTAGAAGTCCCTGCGTTTTTCTGCTTCTGAAGGTTTCCCACGCCGCGCCGATGGACTGCGAGTAAACCGCAATGTGGTTACGCGCTGGCCGTTGGGTGCAAATCGCGTCAGTGTCCATTGGGTTGCTTCGTGATTGTTTTCCTGTCTCATCTTTTTCACAATATTTTTCGTTTTGTTTTCCCTCCATTGAATTTCTCTATTGTTTCTTGCGTATTGATTTTTTTTTCTACGTTGAACCTTTTTTTTCACCTCATTATTACTATAATTTTCTTCGATTCTGTTGTCTTATTACCGTTCCTCAATAGTCCTTTCTTATTTCATTACTTTTGGTATTTCATCCAAACTATCGCACTCATTATATTGCAGTGAGTTAACATCAATTATGCATTGTCAGAAAGTGTAAAACAAGAGCAAACTTTCTTCGTTCTACGGACAATCAGAAATGTTGGAAGTGTTTCCAATCGATTCGCCTTTTCTCGCCAGCGATTACGTGTTTTGTTGCTGAGGTGAAACTGTTAACTTTTCTTTCTCCGTAATCAAAAACATAGAAACCCTTTGGCAAAAAGTGGAAACGAGTTTTCCGCACCGGCGGCGTGTCAGACGGACGCGCGGAGGCGTGGAAGTTGGCTGGAACGAACGGAAAGCGTCGTCACTTCTCGTAATTCGACGCCTTGGAAGTCATTACGCTGGCTGGGCCGCCCGCCCGCCCGCCGCCCGCCGCCCGCCCGCCCGCCCGCCCGCCCGCCCGCCGCCCGCCCCGCCCGCCCGCCGCCGCCGGCAACGTGCAATTGGCAAATGGGGCGCGCGCGAGTTCACGTCATCTGCGCGCGCATCTCCATTACACGCGCGGCGGGGCGGGCGGGGCGGGCGGGCGGGCGAGCTTCGTTCTTTCTGGCGGGCAAGAGGCCGGGGGCGGGGGCGAGGGAAGCGGGAGAAGTTCGTCAATTGGTGCAAATTCCAATTAGCGCCTACGAGCGACGCCGCCTCTTCCACGATGTGGGCTTCCGCCTAGACGCGCGGCCGAGCCGGGCGAGCAGCCTCCCCAAGCCCTCTGCCTTACCCTGCAGAGAGAAATACTACTTCTGGTGAATAGGTAGACAGTCAATTCGCAAATTAATCAACGCTAATTATTCAATTTGTTAATATGCCCGAGGACCATGTGGTATATGTGGAGACAAAGTTTTCAACGAATGGCGGATACGTAATCAAAATGTGTTAGGTAAGATCTTCGTTTCGATCTTCGTGGCGCACGTGACTGCAGCATCTTTGCGCCGAACGTAGAGTTGTGTGTTCGAACCTCGCTGAATACATGGGCGTTTTCAACTTGTAATTGTTTCTGGGAAGTTGAGGGCAAATTACCACATATTCCATTATATCGTACGTATCATCTTACGGAACAGAATTTTCCGGTAGATATAATTAATTTATAATGATTCTGGTGTGCACCTTGAAATAACCGGAGGCTGAAAGGTCAAACAAAATGTATTAGATCATATCATCAGCGAGACTGTACAGCAGATCCTGATTTTGACGTATAGCTTATTTTATTTCTTATATTATTGAATTGCCTCTATTATATATATTCTTAAATGAAATATTGGTCTTGGAAAATTGAGGTTGCTTAAAGCGAATTATAATTATGTAAAAAATTTAGGACTCTCTACTGGCCTTTACTACGCGACAGAAAGCTTGTAACTTTTGATTACTATGATCCATGCTACAATATGTCAAAAATTATAACTATTTGTTCCAAATACTTTCCTTAATATACTTGAGGGGTCCTTTTTGTAAGGTATTATTATACACTTTTTTCGTTTCCTACGTCCTTCAACAACATTATTTCTTCATTCATGTAATTTGCATTTTGGCGTGATAATCTCTCTTTAGGTTCCATAGCTCCTCAAAACAAAAAAAAAAGGCTTTTCCTGATCCAAAAGTCTCGTACGTTCTCCTCTCTTTTCAACAGTGATGCGCAAAAAAAATATTTGATTAAAAAGGAACAAATAATACATTTTTGTATCGAAGTAAAAAAAAACACAGTAAAAAGAAACTTAACGCTGGATTGAATATATGTCTAGCTCAATGTCCACTTTTTAGAAATGTTCTGATTATTTTAACAACCTTTTATTTATCTTGCTTACTTATTTATAATGATAAGTCTTCGGAAGATATCTGACATTTAGTGGTTCTTCTTGATAAGTAGAGCAATCACTGTTCAATAAATGAATGGATTCCATTGAGATTGATAACAGACGCTCTATTTCGATTGTTTTGGACTTGTATAATAAGCAATTACAATTATTCTTGAAAAACTAATATTCTACTTTAAATGGTGTCATTAATATTTGAATAATCTACCCAATAAAGGATTTTGGGAGGCAAACACTTCTTCTTTGAGGTAAAAATAACGAGAAAGTGGCAGTTGAATATTCTTTACATGAGGTGGTAGAACATCAAACATTTCATTAAAGAACGGCATGAAGTTATAAGTCTCATTATAAACAGGCAAAATATATTACAATTTTGTGGAAATATTTTCCCTTTATTAGAATATCTGTAATTAAAATTACCAATAATTGCATGTAGAATCTAATACGATTGCAACATATGCAGGAGAGTTTTGTAATGAAATCGCTCTTAACCCTGTTTGTGCAAAGTGACTGATAAATTGCTGGATAGAAACCAACATCGGAAAAAAATGTTTTCTAATATATTCACATTGTGGTTTCTTAAATGTTGCTGCATAAGCAAGTATATTTTTTTGTTAATAGTTGTTTAACACTCAAAAAATTTTTGCATATGTGTGCTATTTAAAATTTCAAAACATAATCCTACGACAAGGTGGAAAAAAGCAGTGTAAAAGATGTACTATCTTACTTTGTTATTAACTTTTATTTCGAGAAATTATATATTTGTCAATGTGAGTTGTTAATAATCTTTTTTACCAAAAATCCTCTTTCAGAGGTTTATCGTCGAATTGTTTTATGTAACTAAAAAATAATTCGTAATAATTAACGTTCATTCAAACTAGCATATTCACAGCTGATATTATTAAAAATAACTACCAATTTTTCACAATATTCCCATACATTGAACCCATTATCAAACGCAGATTGCCTTTGGAGAAGTCTGCTGATAGTTAATATGAAATTTTAAATATTAACATTGGCTTCAGTTGGCTTCTTTTTCAGTGTTTCCTCTGTCTTCCTATGATTCTGGATTTGTCGAGTGCCAACCTTAACTTTCATGCCTGATGTTATCACGTTTCCTCGTGCATTTCCCTCCTTCCATCAATCCTCAACTTTTTCTTCTCCTTCATCGTCTGTCATTAACATCCCTGTTCTGTTCTACGTTTTTTCTCCTTCGTTTTTCTATTTCTACCTTCATTTCTCTTCTCCTCCTCTGTGTCCGCCCTCCGTACTTCCAACATCCTTCCGTACTTCCTACATTCTCCAGTTGTCAATTCTCCTTCATTTGTCATCCTCCTTGTTGCCTCTGTCCTTCCCCCTCCCGTTCTTCTTTCTCCCGTCTTTCTTCCTCTCGCCGTCTTTCTTCCTCTCGCCGTCTTTCTTCCTCTCGCCGTCTTTCTTCCTTCCTCCCTCGCGAGACATGCCACCTGTCCGTATATCCGATGGCCGCCGTCCGTCTGCGCGTCTGCTTCTGCTGTGGCCGTTGTCAATTACCGGCGGGGCGTGCGGGCGGTGCGGTGTGGCGTCGGCGGCGCCTAACGACCTCCGACCGGGTGGGTCGCGCGCGCAAGGCCGGGCGCCGCGAGGGGGAGGGGGCCTGGGATCGATGCACGTCGCCCGCCCGACGGCCTGCCGGATCGCCAGCCTCCCTCCGCGCCACGCCGCCTGGCACTCTTCCTCGGGGAGGCGGAGGAGCCGCGCCTCGACTGGAAGAGAGAGAGAGAGAGCCTCGTTAGGAATGCTGCGGTAAATACGAGAGGAGACAAGTTTAACGTATTCGCGACACGCATTCGAAACACTGCGGAACAGCAAATGAAGTTGAATACTACAGTTCTCCGAGAGAATATGCCTAAATATTGCAGAGTACTTGTATGAAACTACTGTATTAAATTTAAATAATATTTTATTCAATTGAAAAATATAATAAAAAATTGTGCGATTCAAACATATTAGGAAAATTTTAACATTTTACGATCGAATTTTGTATTATTTTGTTGCTATTTAAACAGGGTAAATAATTTTGTTTTAAAGATGGTCGTTAGAGTCTCTTAGTCACTTCCAAATCATGATTTAGCTTTGTGTTACTAAACACACGCACTTCGAGGTGCAAACACAAGGTGTCTCTGAGATAAATGGTTCTTTAGAGAAAACGAGATGATCCTTGTTGTCTTTCTATGAAAACCCTATTTTCATCGCAAATGCAAGATTACTAGATGGAAACAAAATAAGTATAATGGAATGCTTTCTTTTGACATTATACTCACCTATGATATTCAACATAATTTGAAGATGTATTAATTTTGTATTAAATTAGAGAATTGAAAATATACGTCTATATTAATATTCAAGGCGATTGTTAAAAAAATTTTGTTTTATTTACGATGTTCCTCAAAGCTTAATTCAGTTAATGTTTCTGTGGATCCCGCGCAATCTTCTAATTCGCAAAGGGCTCACACGGCCTTGACCCAGGACGTAACTACTGCCCGATGCGCGGCGAGCGATGAGGGGTATCGCTCGGGGCGGAGCGGGGGCGGAAGCAGCCCCGCCCGCCGGCAGCAGGTGGAGCCTTCGGGGATGCAGCCGCGCAGCCGCGCACGACGCCGAGGCACGCTGCCGGCAAAAAGAGCTGTTGTGTCGCCCTACTTGGTCTTCCGTATGACGTGAATCTGTTTACATTTTTTCCTTCGGAGTTTTCAGTTTTTGTATATAAATAAGAGCCATTTTGTTCTCATTAAAAGGTCCTTACCGCTCGGACCGTTCATGTTCTTAGGTTTCAAGTCTAAATGTCGTTGTGCATTCTCTCTTTCTTTCCTTTTTTTACATTTCCTGATAAGGTTAAATTAATTGACAATGTGTTCAAATGAAATACTATTGCTAATACAAATTCGCTTCAGAATATTGGATATCTTGCTACTGGGTGATTTGATATGCATTTTGATAATTTTTGAAGAGGAGGCTCAATGAAACTGGCCAATAAAGTTCTGAAAAACAAAAGACGAGAAAACATCTACATGTTCATTTTCTATATTCAATTAATTTTCTTCGAACGCAAAATTTTTATTTTCTCTTCTTCTTTCACTTTATTTCTTTCCGGTTTATCTTCAAACTTTCCTTTTCAATTATATTTAAAAAACCCTCTTCAATACTATTTTCCAATATGATAATTTTTATAAATTTAATAACATACCAGATAAAAAAGAATATTAAGTCTACCTTGTGTTTTATAATTTATTAAGCCTTACATTTTTCCCTTGAGTAAGTTTCCAAATTCCGCAATACTATATCGCATTCCCATCTAATTACTTATTTCAAGGCGTTATAGTGTATTACCGTGGTAATCAAACTTCAGACATTTAAGGAATATAAAGAAGAGAGCTGAAGGTATTATAATGTTATCAATAGGCTAAACCTACGCAATATAAAATAGTACAGATAGAAGTCAATAGGTCTGACAATGTCTTTCTTGCTGTACAACGACCAGTATTTCCAATAACGAAGAACATCCTTCTCTGAGGTCGCAGGTTGGCCAACATTTTCCGCTTGTCTCCTTATGCGCCAGATTCCGTTAACGACAAAATGACTCGCATTCTTTGAAGAAGCCGCCACTGCTTTGGAAATTCATCTTATTTCGATGATGACTCATTTTCTTCCTTTGAAATCGAGCGATTGTGAACGTTTTTCTTCGTTTTTATCCGTGTTATTGTTCACAGATTTCTTTTTCTTTTTTCCGATGTGGTATATGCTGTCATGATCAATGTTTTCCAGTTCAACTTTTCCTCAGTACGTAAGCCGCCTACTCTGTGCCTGGTCTGACTCTTGAGGTCTCTTTTATACGGAGAGTCACGTTCTGTTTTGAAAATAAGAGAGGCACGTTTACAGAAAGTTCTTTTTTTTATTTTTTAGCAAAAGATTATGCTGAAATGTCATTATTATAATAAGATATGAACTGTTTAAGTTTTCTGTGCTCTTTCTTTGAAAAGGTGCATACACAGTCACGTCACTTTGTTTAGTCCTTTCAACTCAACAATATCTTAAAAAACAACAACAATTTCTTTAAAAAGGGCGAAATTGCAATAGCTGCCGATCTGAGTTTCTTTATAACTTTTAATGTTAGTACATCCACATTAAATATTTTGTGCAGCACATGTACTGAAAACTTATTTTCATATTTATTAGCCTGAAAGTTAGGAGCCTAGCGTCTTAATACTCAATGAAGCCACTCCGTAAGAAATATCTAGTAATATTGGAATTGTCTACCTCTGTGTCGCTTTGACACATGCATTAATGACACATTCTTAATTGCATCAATTGGCTATACCATGATTTCTTTCAAGAACGTTTTCTCTCCTTCTTCCTTTCCCGTTCCTTCCTCTCCCACTTCTTCTTTGCTTACTCCTTCATCCCTCGCTTCTTAATCTCTTGCTTCTTTCTCTGTCGGTTCTGCCTCTTTCTTGCTTCCCCCCGCTCCTTATCCTTCCACTCTTTCTCCTTACTTCTTTCTATCTTTTTTTTCTCTTTTTCACGCTTTTATTTCGTCTTTCTCTCGCGCGTTTCACCATCCTTACCGCGTTGTACCCTTCCTCCCTTGACTATGATTCTATTGAATGCGATTTCAATGAAGTTATGTCACGCTTGAAGGTTTATTGTTTGCGACTGCGCCGTAATTACGTGTGTAAACACCAATTCCTTACGCAAGATTCAAATCTATAACTTTTGGTTGAAACTCCACGACGTCGTTGCCTTGGACTGCGTCATCAGTTGTCACTCCCCGCGCGTGAGTGGCGTCTAGTAAGACAGTAGAGGGAGCATCCCACCCCACTCTTCGCACACCAGGTGGAAGACTAGCACTGGTCAAAATAAGCACTTTTGTAGAAGCACTTATAGGGCTTGACATAGCTGAAGACGCAGTCCAAGGAATCCACGTCGCGGAGTTTCAAGCAAGGTTTATACATTTAAATCTTGCGAAAGGCATTGGTGTTTAAAACCTTAAGGGGAAAATAGTAAAAATTACATTTTTAATTTTTGACATAGTCTTTTCTGTGTTGCTGCACTTTTTTCAGATTATGGCTCAAATATTAAAACGTTAATTCCATAAATAAATTTCAAGTACATCAATGAGGATGTTGTAATTTGTTCTCTTTGTAATCAAGAAGAACTCGCGTACCTGGGTCACAAAGTTTGAAAGTCATCTGCATCTAAAATATTATCTTACACGAGCTCCGATTTTCCTGGGAGGGCCGTTTATTGAATAACCTCTCATGCCTTTCGCCCACCAAACAAGAACGGGAAATAATGAAGATTTGAAATACCAATACTGACTACCCAAAAATAACAGAGTTACAGTATTAGAAAATATTTAATAATGAGAACAATTCTAAATATTCCTTATTCAACACTGTCTTCACTACACACTTCATCAAAGTGCTTTAATATTGTACCTATGTGAATATTTTTAGACGCTAATATTACTATGACATTCAATAACACAGACGTTAAATAAGAACCTAAAAATCATGAGGCTGGCCTGGCGAGACAGAAGCTTGGGGCGTGAGTCCCAAGGCGCGTTGAACCTGAAGGCTGTGTTCGAATCTCGTGAAATGGACCAATGTTTTCACCCTGCGTTAGCGACACGGAGGCCTTGTCATAGCACCGGGAATATCAGCCCCAACAGACCTTAAAATATATTTAATAATAATAATAATAATAATAATAATAATAATATTAATAATAATGATGATGATGATGTGAAATTAAGATTTCCTACAAACCAAACATATCGGGGGCTTAAAACTAATTCCAGCTGGGTCGATGCACCGCTGGAAGAGATATTTGAAGGAGGAATATCAACAAATCGTGAAGGTCCTCGCCTGATTTTGCGTTGCAGCATACGAGGAACACTATCCTCTCCGTTAATAAAACAATAACTTCACATAAGGAACTAATGCCATAAGTAGTTGACACGGTCCAGAATCATAAATATTTCTTGCTTACGAATCATTTGAACACGAGATAGAGATAGATAGATAGATAGAGAGAGAGAGAGAGAGAGAGAGAGAGAGAGACATAGATAGAGAGAGAGACATAGATAGAGAGAGAGACATAGATAGAGTAGAGAGATAGAGAGAGAGATAGATACGAGAGAGAGATAAGAGACGAGATAGAGAGAGGAGAGTAGAGAGAGAGGATAAGAGAGAAGAGAGATAGAGAGAGAGAGATAGAAGAGAGTAGAGAGAGAGATAGGAGAGAGATTAGAGAGAGAGATAGAGAGAGAGAGAGAGAGAGAAGAGAGATAGAGAGAGAGATAGAGAGATAGAGAGAGAGAGATAGAGAGAGAGGATAGATAGAGAAGAGTTTTAGAGAAGAGAGAGAAGAGACAGAGACCGAGAGAGACAGCAATGGTCGTCCACGATGGAGGTGATAGCGTCAGCGAAGCGCTAGAGCTCGCGAAAAGGGCAATCCAAGAAACGGCTACTGAAGCAATCACACGGAACGAGTTTCGAAGGACAGCTGTGCGGAATTTTAAAGCCTTGCACAATACATGCATATAGATGAGCCCCTCTACCTCGCAGCGCGTGATCCAGAGCTCGGGCGGTCAGCGGTCTCGCTTCGCGTCCAGAAGGCGAGCGCCGCGCCGCGCAGCGCCGGCACCCATCAGGGCCCCCGCCGGGGCGCCACTGGCGGCAACAGCGGAGGCGCAGCGCCGCGCGCCCTGAAACACCGCTCGCGACAGTCGATGCGAATAGACGGGAAGTGAACTGGCGGGATATCGACACAGTTCCTTTGATGCAGATGTTATGACACCGGGCGCGCTTCGTTTAATATCTTTATTCGACGCTGTCACGTTCGTTGAAATGCTACGTGATTTGTGTGAAGGCAGGAGATGCAATAAAAAGCAGATATTGCGTTTTTATTGTTTCTGCCATTTTCATCTCCCTTGCACTTCGACATTTATTTACAATATGTGTGATTTCTTGATTGAAATCGTGTTCAATCCAGAACGTTTCACGCGTTTCAAAAAAAGGCTTTCGTGATCGAAGTCCGTCATAATATGAATGGCCGGGAGATGCATTAGTATTTAGTAGTCTTTGAGTAAAAAAACGAAACAATAGCAAACGTTCTATGGGGGCGTGATTGTCGTTTTCTCTCGGGCTCATGTGCAATATTCCTCGCGACGCTGATGTCTGGTGTCTTTGCGTACTCGTAGAGGGTACTGTCTAATAAACCCACTGATCAAAGGAAATGAACTTTTGGAAAAGTACGTTCAAATCACTTTTTTCCGAAAACGACCTTTTGGAAAAGTGCTTGCAGATCATTTTTTTCTGAAAAAAGGGGGAAGCAATAAGAAAATCTAGATAGTGCACAGATCCATAGGCGAGGGTCCTCAAGCAAGTGGTTATGTTCGCCAAGAAAGATTCGGGGGACACATCAAAAGCTTTGCTCCTCTGTCACGTAGCCCTGCTACTACGTAGACTCGAAAATTCAAAATTTTACACGATCCTGTACCCTCCGAACTACAATCTTAATTGACAAGAAAAGTATGCGAATATGCTACTGAAGCTAATAATAACAATAATGACAATAATAGTAATAACACCAGGACTTACAACCTTCGCTTGTACAAAATGGCATCAGCATTAAAAGCTAATCCCACCAATAGAAAGTAACGTGCACTTACCCCGGTAATCATGACTAAGTCCATTGGGATGTACGTATGGCGTGTTATCATGATGGCCGATTCGTGGTCAAAATAAACAATATAACAATAATAATAATAATAATGATAATAATGATAATAATGATAATAATGATAATGATAATTATAATAATAATAATAATAATAATAATAATAATAATAATAATAATAATAATTGAGTAATTGTATAAGTTTAGTATTGTATAAATATTACCATGAATAAGTAATTTCATGGTAAAATATGCACCAGCGTCTTCTCCTCTATTAGGGAAATGTTTCTCATTCCATTGAGTAAGAGACGTTCGTTTCTGCACACCAGTTTCATGATTATTTTTCTTCTTTTATAATGTCCAAAGAAAAAAGTTTTTTGGACATGGGACGCATTTTACGATAGTGCTGTATCGATCGCGATTTGTCGCGCCCGACATTCATCAGAATCTCAGCCCGCCAGCCGGCCGCCGAAAGGTAGTGTACTCGCTAGTTGCAAATGACGTTAATCACTTCCCGAGTCACCAGCTGTGTTTCGAATCTTCAAATGCGCACGGCGTTTTAGAGACATAGATGCTGCGCTGAAATGGGAAAAATATACAAAACACTCTATGGGAGGCTATGGTTTTGAGTCCAGAACGGTAAATGATTAATTGCAATCATCATAAGGGATGCGTTGGAATGTTTTTACCACATAAAAAGACAGACTCTGTATACCACAAGTACGAATTTAATGTCTCTTCAACTTCATCTTCGCGTGCGTTTCAAAGATTACACGACGATTTGTTTGTGCGTCGTGGATAGGGGCGCGCCCTTGAAATTCTCGGCTGAGAGCTCGTTCGTCGCGGCCAAGGGCACACGCGCCCCGCCCTCATGCCTCGTACTTCCCCTTTCAGGTCTTCGCCTCCGCCGCCGCCGCCAAGACGGAGTAATATGCAATGATTTACGAGGGAAGACGGTCTCGGGCGGCGGGCAGTGTCAGACAAGGCCGCCCTGCGACGGTATCCGCTCGAGCTGCTCGCCGGCTGTCGCAGAAGCAATCTGCGGAAGCCAGCTTCTGCTTTCCGCGTGCATTGTAAAACCCACGGCGAATGCCGCTCCGGTTCTACACACGTAGAGCCTGCCTCCGGGCAAATATAACTACATATTCTCACGTATAATAATCTATAGTATTATTATTATTGGTGTGTTTGTTGATTTGTGCACTTCTCCCACGCCGGGGGGCGGTATTCACTTGCTACCATTGTTATAGGGAGGCTAACTCGTGCGGCTCTAATGAGCAAGTCACAAGGAAAATCTTTATTTATTTTCTCTCTGGACTTTCAAAAGTCCATTTCAGACATATTGTGTCAGTTTCTCAGTCAATATGGCGTGCGTTTAATTATTTTATTATTATTATTATTATTATTATTATTATTATCATTATTATTATTATTATTACCGTGTTTAATTTGTGCATTCTTTCACGCCAAGGGGGGCGACATTTCACTTTTGCAACTAATGTTGTTGCGAGCGCCTAACTCGTGCGGCTTCGGTGAACCGCAGTCACGAGGAAGATCCTTATTATTTTCTCTCTGATCTTCCAAAACTCCAATTTCAGACACTATTGGTTGTCCCAAGTTTCTTCTCGGTCAAGTATGGCGTGAGTTTATTATTATTATTATTTTATTATTAATTTTAATTAATTATTTTTATTTTTAATTATATTATTATTATTACCGTGTTAATTTGTGCACTTTTTCACGCAATGGGGGGCACGACATTCACTTGCAAAGACTAATGTTTGTAGCGAGGCCTAACTCGTCGCCGGCTCCGGTAGCGCATCACGAGGAAGATCCATTATTTATTCTTTTCTCTCTGTAACTTCAAAACTTTCCATTTCAGACATATTGTGTAATGTTTCTCTGGTCAAATTATTGGTGTCGTTTAATTATTATTCATTATTATTATATTTATATTATTATATATTATTTATTATTTTTTTTATTTATTTTAAAGTGTGGTATCATAATAAAAAGTAGAAAAATAGAGAGGAAATTAGGGGGGAAAAACAGTACATCACAAAATTAGAAGTATAACACGCAAGGCATGACCCATATTGGAAAATATGCCGCAAAAAGACTAGCTCCTAGTGAACAAAGCTGCAGAGCAAAGAAAACATGTGAAGGCCAACAGATGAGGATGAAATAGGCTGCGAACATAGGTAAATCCTATACGTATCATTATGCTAATGCCTATATGCCTAATACGTAGAAGAATGATATTATTAACTTTTTTGTATATTATATATATTATATTATTACGAATAATGAGTTGGAAAAACTGGTTCTCAATTCACAGTTCTTGTCGTAACTACGTATAAACAATGGAGTAATACTTCGTTTGTAAAAATTCAATGTAACACAGTGTTACGGAAAACGAAGGGCAGGTACCGTAGAGTCCCATCCTTACACGAAAAAGTTTTCTGTCTATTTACAAATCACATCTACGTAATCGTCTGGTAGTTGATAGTTAAAACGATAATGAATTAGTTCCTTAGATCTCTTACTTTTCTTCTAACTTGCCAAGATATTCGCCTCACCGTATTTTTTATGTCTCTTGGAATTTCCGGTTTCATCTCTTCCATCACCAAGTGGATATCCTCCTTGATTATAAATTATATTAATGATTTATAATCAGATTAAATAATCTGCCTCTCATTGGTTACATCTCTACTACCACTGAGAAAGTACTACATCCAGATCTCATAATCTTGCTGTTCTTTTCAATCTGTCATACTCACATTCAATTTCATAATCACATATTGAATACGCTTTTCAGTGTCCTCCAAAACTCGAATCGTGCTCGTGCTAGCTTCACGAAGCTTTTTGCACTAGAAATAACCAACACACGACGCCGATACTCTCTCGCTCTACGAACTTGCATACTGCCGTACGACCTTCGCCTTCTTCTCTCTCCTTTGCTAGCTCGTAACTCATTTGCACGCTTCTACTTTTACCTCAGCGCCCACGCTCTCAGCCGCCGCCGCCCGCCGCCGCCCCGCCGCGCCACGCACCGCACCGCCACCGCCACCGCCACCGCCACCGCCACCCTAGTTTCCGGCACCGCCTTGGTCGCTTATGTCACCTCCCTTCTCGTTCTCCATCGTCTATGACGCCGCCTCCTTCAACTCTTCCTCCGTTCCGCCGCCGCCTCTTCCTGCATCTCTGCATCCCGTCTCCTCCCACACCGCCTTCTTCTCACGGCTGAAAAGGCTCAATACAACAACCGTTGCCGCAGTAGAATCTCTGACTGGGAGGTCTTCGGGTTCAAATCCCGACGTTGGCTGATTTGTGACACAAGTTGCATAGCTAGGTCGATTTAAGCCGGCGTGTATCTGGAGGAGAATGCTATCGCCTGGCTGCTCTGATCGATATTTTTTTTTGCTTTTCCTGATCAATACCAGGCTAATACCGGAGCAATACTTTAGGAAACCGGACTTAGACCGTGCGCTATCTTCCGCTCGTAATGTTTATCGTCTTTGTTCCTATACAGACTCTCTTACATGCACTACGCTTCCACATATATCAGGGAGACAAGTTGAAAGCTGGCTTAGAAAGTATCTCGACTGGGGCAGTGCCCCGCCAGGGGGAACGATTACGTGCAGTCCGACTAGGTCAGGGATCGTACGGAGTACGTGCAATACGACTTGGTCACCCGGGTCTCATGTACCTTCGTTAGAGGAAAACCACTACTTCTCGCCTATAACATGCACTACATTTACAGTACTAACGACTAACGTAGTTTACACGTCCAGAAACACGACAAACGCACTATTTGGCCCTTCTTCGTCTGCCTCAGCTGCTTCCATCATAATCATTCTCCCTCAGACTCATGTCTAGCTCACACGTTGCTTCCTTCAGCTCTTTCTTCTTAGTCACTTCCGTTACCACCGAGATTCCCGTTGCCTCCGGCTATCACACCGACTTCGGTGGCTCAGGGCATTAACGGATTCACTGCAATTCATAGGCCCTAGGGTTCGAGTCCCGACGGTAGCAGTATTTCTACTTTAGCTGGATAGCTGGGTCGAGTTCGGCCACTGCCTGGAGAAGAATTCTAGCGGCTGGCTCCTCTTAACGGTAGTTTTCCGTGGTTTCTCCGAACATCAGGCAAAATCCTTACGAATGGGGGCCTTGGACCGCGCACAATCTTTCGTTCCTCTTCGGTTCTCGATCGTCACTTTATTTACCCCTACTTACCCAAACACACAAGCTCTGCACATACCGGGAGACCAATGGAGAGCTTGGAGCTTGTACCGACTGAGTCAATGTCACGTTGATAAGAGAATGCTGCTTGGGGAAAGAAACTCGAAGCCAACGGGTAGGTTGGCGTCGGATCTCACCGCCCAGCAGGGAAAGATCACCACCACCCTCGCGATAGAAAACATGAACTACACTTACGGGGCTAATGATCTTAGCAGTTAACGCGCCCGGAATCACTAACTGATCAATCAATTCGACCGTTACCTCCACTTCCACCAACTGCGTCCGTGTCCCCAGGCGCCTCCGCCGTTGTCTCCGACCCTCTTCACCTCCGTGCCTCCGTCGCTCCCGCAACTCGCCAATTCCACCCCCTCTCCACCTCCAAGCGTTGCCGTCATTGCTCCTTCCCCTTCGCTTCCGCCCCCTCTCCCGCCCCCGCCCCTCGCCCGCAGCTGCGGCCGCCGCCCACCAGGGCCACGATCGAAACCGGCTGCGGGCGTTCATAATTCACGCGCGTCCTTCGCCAGTGCTGCTTGCGAGTGTGCCGCCAATGGCCCTCTCGTCCGGTTCCCTCCCCCCACGGCCAGGAAGGCGGAAACATGCCCGTGCCTTGCGAGCGGGAGAGGTTAATTGATAATTCATGGCCTTATTCTCTTATGGTACTTATAAATGGGAGATACGAGGAGTGAAATAAAGGGTGTCTCGCAGTTGACTTGGTTGACGGGAAGATGCAAATCTCATTATATAAAGGCGAGTGCACCGTCTTCATTTTGCACCTACGGTGGATATGAATGTACAACGTGTTCCAGAAAGAAATTTCTGCTGTTTGATCTTCTCCGAAATATTTGAAATAATGATTTACGTCCTCAGTGTGAATTGAGACGCGGGTCTTGGAATCGAAGAGTGTGTTTTAGCTCGTTAAAAGAATGAATTAAATATACGGGGATTGGAGAAATAAACTTCAGTAATCCGCAAAGTTTCATGAGAAAGAGATAGAAATTTGTTTTTCCATAAATGAAAGGCGCAGGTGTGGTTTCATGAAGTATGTGGCTATCTGCAATCGGCGGTTTTGAGAAGTACGTACTTTTCTGACACATTTAACTATCAAATGTGGCAGTTAATTCTGTTTGCACAGATCGGGCTTATATCCTATCAGTCTGTTATACTATATTGAATACTTACTTTAAGACTACTGGGAAGCTAGCTGCTCGTCACTGGCACAAGAAACTGTGTTGCGCAAAGATTTTAATTCAAATCACTGTTGGAAGTTTCGGTTTACTAATTTTTACCTCAATTTTTGGAGTAATTGATCAGCTCTTCAAATATAACGAAAAAAACTTTAATCGTATTACTGATTATAATGTAATGCAGAAATGGACGCTACCTGTTTTCGGTTAGTAAGGGCAAGCGGTCATGTATCTAGGGGACCACTTGTCTTCGATGCAAATTAACTATTTCCAAATCTAAAGGGACCTATACAACATTGAAAGAATGTGTTAAATTGCGTTGATAAACAGCAATACTATCAACAGTACATAGGTGTACACTACATCTATATAATTGCACACTTAGGTGTGCAATTATGTAGATTGCCTGGTCCATCAAAATACATGTTCGACCCACAGGTGACTTGTCAGGTGAAGAAACGGAAGTGCCACTTCACCTGCAAATGACAATATACAAACACGTGGCAAATAAAAATGCTGAGTAATAACTACTGATTTGATGTGTCTATTATCCTTTCTTCTCCTCTTCGACAATTCTCTTAAGCTCGCATCTTGGGGCCTCGTAACGAGCTTACTGTATCTCCTTGTTTTGCTAAGCGAAGTGAAGTGAAGTTTCAACGCCTTTGCCGATTATCCACAGGTTTTTATGCAATAGCTTGGTGTTCTATGCGTGATAACGATATTGCTCCTATGACAACTACTATGTATCACAGGCCTAAGGCACTACGTAGTGTACAGCAATCGTAAGCAATCTCGACAACTTTTGTGCAAGAGGGGTTGATCGAAAGTGATGCGCAACTCGAAGTGCGCATGCTCAGAAGATCGATCTTTCTGTCGATAGCTGTATTATCTGTTGCGCTAAATCCTTATTTTGTTGGAAAGTGAAATGTTCGGAGCCACGTATTTCACGCAGATTAAGAGCCACTGCATCACACGGAGCTAAGATGTATGATCATAGATTGATGCACAATCCATAGTGCAAATTGATAGTAGATATTCCTGTTTAAGGATACTTCTAGTATATTTTTTGTGATACCCACCAGAACGCCCAACATACTAAACCTATTTTGTGTTTACATTGAATGAAAATATACAGATTAGAAGAAATTTCGACACGTTATATGTAACTCTTTTATGTTCGGAAGAAAGCATTTGAGTTGTATATTACATACGTAACCATCATGATAAAATTATTTTACAAGTATTCCTAGAACGTATTATTTTAGAAATTAATTACTTATATTTTTAACACACAACACTCGGATTTTTATGAGGCGTTACAAGTAAGGACGTACATAATCGAAAACGAATACGTCCAATTTGAAGTTCTTTTGACAATAAGGTGAAGATTTATGAACAAAAATATCAAGTTCCGTAACATCTCTGTCGGCCATTTTTCAGGCACCAGCGTTAGCTAGGGGGCTAAGTCAGACAATCGACATGCATACACTCGCATCGTTTTGCAGTTGAAAGGGTCTGATTAGAGTGAGAGTTGTCTAAGTATAAAGTTTTACCGAGCATTTGACCAGATATTTTATGTCACTATCGATTCAATGCATGTCCACCTCATTATTAACTTATCTATCTCTAGTTATTTTCATTAAAATTAATCGAGTGTTTAACAAGAGTTCTTCAAGTTAGAAATTAATTCATGTAAATAAATAATAAATCCACTGACAAAGGAACACTAATCTTGAATTCGGTCATGCCAACGAATTTAAGTTTGAAAACAGTCAAGCAGTCAATTTCAGTTTTGCAGTGAAACTGAATCCTCGAATCTAATTAATGGCCTTTTTATGCAATTTTTCCGTTGAATAATTATGTTTTTGCCTCATAATCGCGCAGGGAGAACTGTTTTTAGAATAAACGGACATTGTTTTGAAAACGTGTGAATAGAGCTAACGAACAAGAATTGTAAAATAACAATGAGAAAAATGCGTTTCCAAACATTCGTACCGGACGTAATAGAGCATATTTGTATTCGTCCTCACTGGTTACAGATGTAGGTGTCGGTTCACACAAGTTCATATCAGAAATTCAAGCATAATCTTCCATTACTTGCATGGCATTAAAAGTAGAAGATAAACATAGTATGTACAAGCTGTTACCTTGATATTATCGCTTGTATGATAATGTGCTCGAAGAGATAACACATTTGAAACACATGTTTACAGAAGATTGATTGACACCTGCAAAATATGTGTGGATGTGAAATGTGATGATACTGTCAGACGTACTTTATTTCATTTCTTTGGATGAAAGATAGTTTGATATCAAATGTACAATTCATGTCGTGGAGGTATCCCCTAAAGTTCGAATAATTGAAATACTGCATCACATATAAATGACAAGTTTATGATTTATGTCAGATGTAATATCCACAAAATATTCATAGATTGTGTAGTATCCACAAAATATCTCTACTATGCTGTCGAAAAGCAATGAATGAATTAATGGCATTGAATAAGTTATCCGCATGCGGTTTTGATATCCACAATTGCATGGTTTTTTGGAAGTTTATTCAAACTTTATAAATGCAGGTTTCGTTAAACATTATATTATTGGTATTATTATTATTATTATTATTATTGTGGAAAATCTCTCTGGACTTTCTTCAGTATATGTTTTGCAACACGGCGGTGTTCCTTCAATTATGAAGAACTAAATTCGATCTTGAGAAATAATAAGTATAACTGTGATGAATGAAACACATTCAATATATTGATATTGAATTAAGTATATAGAGTAAAAAAATTACAACTGTGTAATTCTATATCAAATGTGTAACCACAGATCTAGTGGTATATGGTATAAGTATTCAGACTCTGTGAAACTCTGATTAACAGATTTTCCACACGCAACAACCAATTAACTTTTAATAAAGATAGAACAAGTAGAAGAACAGTATCCCTATCTCTTGTTAAATGAAAACCATTATCTACATTAAAAACCAAAAAAAACAAAAACATATGAACATACACAGTCCAAGGTGATTTCACACTTTGATCTCTTTTTCAGTGTCAAAGCACACGTTGACGTATTCTTTTGAAACAAAATGCTTGAAACTGAATATCGATTATTGGAGTTGAAAAATTCGTGAGTTTTAAATTACATCACAGATGTACGTTACAAAAGCGTCCTTCGGTTTAAGAGAAACAAAAAAAAACGGGATCTGAGCATTATTAAAGTTCACGATGATAAATTGACGCTATATATTCACGAAAAGTAAGTCTACTAGCGTGGGATCATTAAGTTAAAAAAACAGCAACAAATCATCGCTAACCCCCGAGAGCCAGCGCCGGCGAAACTGCTAACTGCGAAGCATTTCAGCCGGTCCTTGCGCACGGAGGCGGCGAACTTGTCGACCTCTCCGGGCGTGGGCGCTGGGAAGTGCTTTCTGTTCCTTTTATTAATTGCTCCATTGAGCGCATTCGGCGCTCGGCGCTCTTGACAAACAGCCACCCCCGCGTTTCCCCTTCTCTCCTCCCGCTCGGCCGGCGGGGGGGGGGAGGCTGCGGCGACGGAGGCAGCGCGGGACTATTCCGGCCGCGAAACAGCCCGCCCGAGGGCGCGAGCGGGAGGCGGAGGGAAAGGCAGTGTAGCCAGCCAAAGGACAGCGGGGAAGCGCGGCCCGCAGCCAAGGGGAATGGCAATGGCTATGGTCGTACGGGCCTCGGGAGGACGTCGTGTGTGTGGAGAGACGAGCGACGCGACGCGCAGCACTGCGAAGTAGCCCGCGAGGAGGAGGAGGAATGGAAAAGTAGGATTCACGAGAATGCTCATGGAGATGAGAATTATCTGAAGCAGAAGTTTTTTACGACGCAGAGGTCTTTGAAACGAATGTAATAGATTTCGAGACATTCGCTGAAGCCTATACTTCAGGCTGTTTGGTCGCGTTTTAACAGATTTCGAGTCATTCTCGAAGCCTATTCAGGCTGTTGGTCGCGTGATAAATATCAGACGCAGTACTCCTTGTTGTGCTATATTTATTACGATTATTATGTGACTGAAACGTTCTGTATGTCTGTCTCTGTCTCTCTCTCTCCTCTCTCACTCTCTCTATGTCTCTGTCTCTCTCTTTTTCTCCCTCTCTTCTCTCTCTCTATCAAATAAGTGAAACGTGCTTGTTATCTTCTCAGAAGTTTTTGTTTCTCCACATCGCAGTTGACGCTATCAGGAAATGTTTGGGGAAAGCTTCCACCACACATCTTCCTAATCGCACATTCACTTGTTTTTTCTTTTCTTATTTTAACGTTCGATTTCAATTGATGTTGAAATTAAAACTAAAATTAAGAAATTTTACCGTATCTCAGTCTAAGAGAAGCAGAAATTTGTGTAAAACTTCTCAAGCTCTTGCAAGTAAAACAAGAAGACACAATGTATTCACGTAGATAAACGTAGGACTACAACGCTAGTGTTCTCAATAGGACAATAGTGCTTCAGAAAATAATGAAATTATTAGCTTCAGAAAACCCACTTTTCCTGCAGCTACAAACAATTTTTTTCTTTAAATGGATATCAGAATTAACTACTGAGAATTTTTAACTTATAAATTGGAATGAACTCTTAATATTAACTTTTAATCGTGGTAGTAACGTTTCACAAATAACAGTTGATTTCTAATCAATATTTTACTATAAACTTTATTTACTCATTCACGATGTATATGTGGCGTAAATTTGTTTGGTGCGCATAATTATTCATGATTATGAATTCATATCCCATTAATTCATACAGGTAATGTGATATATTATTCTATAGTCTTTAATTAATCAAATCCAATTAACATGTTATGAATACTAACAATCTCCTTTTTTTTGTTATCTACGATTTAACTTGTGTTTCTCCATGCGAATGTAAATTTCAATTTTTGTATCATGTGTGGAGTCTGGGTGTATATGTGCTCTTTAGTTTAGATGCAGTATTCTGAAAGGATATCTTGTTTTAGTTTTATTTCTGTTTAATTTTCGCGGTTGGTGCGGTCAATTAAGACGTAAAGTTGTACGTGTTGTTTTAAGTTTCATTGGAATAAAAATGCATTCATTAGTTAATGTAACTTAATAAACAGTTTTTTCAACGTCATAATTTATTACTTACTTGGGATTGTCGATGATTTCTTAAAATCTACAGATTATTATAAATAACCTTATCAAATCAATGTTGGTATAGACCGTTTAAAATGAGAGACGTGAAGCGAAATGCTTCAAAAAGCTAGGGCTTTGTGTCTTCAAAAGCACGAATGTCTTTCATTTCACCTCTGCTTAAGGTTGACGTGATTTTGTCGGATGAGGTGTGGACCCAGAATTTGGCAGTGCGACTAGAATTAGAGTAGAAAATTCGTCGAAATGTAAGTTAATGTGATGAAAGTGTAACATAAAAGTAATAGCTCCTGTTAACTTATATCTTACCTGTTTTCTTGCCTACGGGTTGAAATTGGTTTCTAATACAATTCATATCCTCTCATGCACGGGCGTTATTCAATGCCCCCTTAATATATTACTTTACTTACCAGAAATGTTGTTCCTCGTTTCTTATATTTGTAACATGCCGCTATTTAAGTCACACGACTGATAATATATTCTGGAATCATGAGAATCCTGCAGACCCTTTAAGCACGCTTTTAGCTATCTTTCCGGCACTTCATTCAGCTTGTCTGCAATCCGGAGGCAAGAAATGTAGTGTTCAGGTTCAAATCGTCTTCTTCTAAGCTTCTCTCAATAACGTATTTCACAAGTACCACTCAAGTCAACAGATTCTTCTCTCGGTTTTAAACCTATATCCAATATCGTTTGATATTATCGTAATTTGAGATTCAGTAATGTTATTTCTGTTTTTCCATCTATTCTAAATATTATGTCGAATCCATCTCTAATTGGAACATCTTTAATTGGGTGTAGAAAAAACACAACTATTGCGCTAGAAGAACGATGTTGAGGAAGTAGTTCACGGAGTTTTTGATGTTTTAATCCATCCTTTTATCTACTCAGCGCAGACATGTACAGCAAAGAAAGATGACCCTCGCGTCCGAAATCCGACGTCCGTAAGGGAAATGAATCTTCGTTGCCTCGGGCCCCATCCGTATCATTTCCCTGCGGCGCGTTCGCCCGCGCCGTTCGCGCGCTATCGCCCCTTCGCCCGATAGGCGGCGGCAGGCCGGGGCGCCCGGTATCTCCCGCCTGACGGCTGCCCTACTTCCCGCCGCCCCCGGCGCGCCTCCCCGCCCCACGCTCGCCCGACCGCCGCCCCGCCCTACCCGCCTCCCGTCCCGCCCTCCGCCGCCGCCCGACCCCGCCGCGCCCGCCCGGCCACGCACCCGCCCATCGCGCTGCGCTGCCCTGCGATTTCTATTTACTTCCCGCGCGCGTACGCGGCTGCCGCTTCGGGGCTGTGGATGGCCTTCCGAACAGAAGGGGACATTAATGTCGAACAGTGCTGATAGTCTTCATTCTCCTCTTCTTTTGCGACTGTTTCCCTCTGTTTCATTTTCTATTGTTTTTCATTTCTGGTTTTTGCCCTTCTTTCTTCACCGCCTCCTTCTTCTCCGGTGTTTCGCAGGTTTTTTTCTTTCTCGCCGTCTTTCCCTTCTACGCCGTCTTCTTTTCCTTTTTCCTCGCCTTCATTCTCTTTTCGCGGTCATCTTTTCCTTCATCGCCGCCTTCTATTCCTGTTTCGTCGTCTTGTTTTCGTTTTCGCCGTTTTTTTTCACTTTTCGCGGTCTTCTTTTTCTTTGCCACCGTTCTTTCCTTTTTCGCTGACTTCATTTCCTTTTTCGCCATATTTTTTCCTATTTCATTGCCTTCTTTTTCGTTTTCACCGTCTTTGCATTTTACATCTTCTCCTTGTTTCTCTTCTCTCCTTCTTCTAAAAGTAACCCGCTGTTAAGGAATTACAACTGTTCCTAGATTTCCCTGTTAAATTTTCCCAGTTTAGGAAAATGTGAAGGTTCAGATAAGATGTCCTAAAACTTTTGAAGAGGTTTACCATGTAATATTGTGAGTATCAACTCTGAAAACTACATGATAACTGAGCAATTTTCTATTTCATATAGTAGGAATCCAATTTTCAATAAAATAATTTTAGACCTTTCCGTAATTACAATTCAGTATACGCAATTCTTAAATATTGCTTAAGCTTTAGCATAATCCGTCTTTAAAGTATTTGAAGAATTCGCCACTATTTTACAGAGAATGTTCCCACGAAAGTTCTTCAATTCGATTGAATTTTTTAAAAATTCTTCCTTTTCTTCTATGTTTTCTCCTTCTTTTATTTTTGTAACGTTGTCATATCTCCAATAGCTTCTATGTGGTGAGTCACTGCAGAATCTATAATATAAAAATAAATAATTATACAATTTTATCTTCGACGTTTCATTATCCGTAGATATACAGCTTTTGACAATTACAGCGTCCTCTCAGTTTACTTTTAAAATTAATTTGTGATAGTTCGTAATGATTACTTGTATGATATTTTTTCATACAGAAATGTTTTGACTGTTCACAAATTGCTGTTGTCATTATAATATTGCAGCTGTCGTTCTTTTGTGTCCTGTTTCATATATAATGAAACTTTATGTGGCTGCAGTGTTGAATTTACGCATAAGGGATTTGTTCAACATTCAGTATAAAAAAATTGTTTAGATTTGGTGAATGTCACATGCAAAATGAGTTAGAGCATGAATAACTCGGCAGGTTTGGGTAATCTGCTCATAAATATGTTAAATTTCAAAATATATGCAAGTACACTATTATTCAGCCTCTGAATATATGAAATGAAAGTACTGCCGGATTGGTAATGAATCTTATTTTTTCTTTTTCTGGGGGGGGGAGAAACATCTAGGGGTTACCGCCTGTGCTTTTATTACACACAAGTGTTATTCCACATTTTCATGGTTTCGTTCGTAAAATGCCAGGAGTGATAGATAGTTTTTTGTTTTACTGATGACAATCACTCAAGTTTTTCAATTTTGGTATCAATGATAAAATTAAAGAAATGTAATGAACTTTTTTACATTACATTTACTACATTAAAATTATTATTTATTTGCCTTCCTGTTATTGTTGAAGGAAAGTAAATATTGTATCTCCTTTGATTGTGAATGCAAGCTTCCTATGTAGTATAAAAAAACCCTGCAAGATTCTTGGTAATATAAGTGGTTACTTTGTATGTACACAAGGTTTTCTTGAAATGTTCATAAGTTTACTATCACAAAATCTAGCATAAACAGACAAGAAAACAGAAATAATAGTTACCACACTGTCACACTTATTCTAAGAACTAGACACGAACCTCTAATATTTTTCGTTCCTTAACCTCGCTTCAGTACCCAGATATAATTATTTGCAGTCAATTTTCAGCGAAATTCTGAGTAATTCTAATTGAGTTACACAGTCAGTGAAGCGTCATAATCTTCTCATCGTCTTAGCGAAGAAAATGAACCTCCTCCGTTTTAAGAAGACGGGAATCCAGTGAACTCGCAAGACTGAGAAGTACGTCGCAGCAAATTAAATGAGAACGTTACTCTCGTTGAAACCCGAGGATTTAGATTTGTTGAAGGTTGCACAATGAGCTCAGACCCGCTGATCTTCACGTAAATCCTGTTGAAATATATTTTATAATTATACCAGTCTCGACTTAAACCCGTCTCAACCATGTATTGCATTATCCCCGGGACGGCGTGTTCCCTTCACAAATGTGTATGACAAACATTTTACTGCAAAAGAAACACTGCTGATTCATCCAGAGTAAAACCTAGTTCTACTACATTGCACTATGTCTACCGCGTTCATTTCCGAAGCGTCAGCTACGCGATTAACCCGCCAGTCAACGCGAAACCGCCTGTCGTGCGGAGCGTCGGCCACGTGGCCACCGCTTCCTCCTCTTGAAATAAACCCCACTGCTGGCACCACCCTTGCCACCAACGACACCGCTACTAACGCCAATTTCACCAGTGCTACTACCACCCCCATCAACGCCGTTGCTATCGTCACCGCCATCACCACGCGTTGCTATCGCAAACCGCACAACCACCACCGCGATCAAGGTCAACCGTCAGTCGACGCCCAAACGCCAATCAACGCAATCCGCCATCACCTCCACGCCATTAACGCCAACAACCAGTCACACAACCAGCCATTCAAAGCCTTCGCAATTCAAAGTCACCAGCCTTACTCCACGCCATCAACGCCAAACGTCATCACGCGCCACCGCCATCAATATCACGCGCTATCATTGCACCACCATCAACGTTACGCTCACAACGTACGCGTCACGGTACCACCACTCACGCCCACGCCATCACGGTACAGCTATCAACGCCACCGCTAATCAACGACAACCGCAATCATATCACCGCTATGGTTGCCACCACCATCACGGTACCGCTATCAACGGTACCGCTATCACACGGGTACTGGCTATGCAACGCCCACGCTATCAACGCCCACAGCCCATCAACTCCAATCCGCTTGTCAACGCCAAAGCCATTAAACGCCACCTACCGCCATCAACGGCCACCGCCATTAACGCTAACGTCTCACACACGCGCCATCTCCGCCCAATTCCCACCGCACCAAACCAATCAACGGCTGCGGGGACGCTGGCCGCTACGGCTGCTAGAAACCAAACAAGCCGGTGCCCACGTCAGTGCTGTCACGCCAACAGCCGCTTAGGGCAGGCGTTTTGGGCGAGACGCGTTTATTTGTTTGCTCGGGCGGCGGGTCTGACGGGCGCGGCGCACGGACGGCGTTAATTTTTTTGAAAATGTCCGCGCGATTTAACGCGTAGCGGTGAAATTAGATCCCTGGTCGCCGGCACCGCGGTGGGAAAGCGGTGGAGCGCGTTTCCTCTCTGGGCCACATGCTGGCGGCCGGTGCGCCGCGGAGGGCGCCTGGGGCGGGACGTTCACAGAAGAGAATACGATGGCGCCGCGGAGAGGCGTGCGGGTAGAGGGACAAAATGTGAAGTAGCTTTTGGGAAAGCTAATATGAACGAAGGAACCGAATGAAACGAACGAATGGTGGAAGATGAACGAACACACACGAACGACGAATGAATGAATGAACGAAAGAATTTACGAATGAATGACGAATAAGAATAATTAGTGAATTATAATTCAACGAGTGAATGAATGGTGTTAAATATATGAACTAGTGAATCAGGAATATCTGCGAGTTGCAATGAATGTTCAGAGGGCTGAATGATGTATGAAGAATAGAAGGTTGTAATCGGGTTAACTACATAAACTTCAACGATAGTTTTGGACCCAAATAAACTAAGTAATAACAATGTGAAAATTGGTACTTGAACCACTGTGATGATGAGTGAAATGAACATCGGAGATGATGAATATTACAACTGTGCAAATAGTTTCACTGAAGGGTCGAGAGAGTAGCCCTGATTTCAACGATAACACCTAATGGGAAGAGGAAACTTGTTAACGGAGGCCAATGCGTTGCGAGCGATGAATTAGCTGGCAGGACGCGGCGGACAACGTGGGGGGTGGAGCGCTGCGGGGAGGGGGGGGGAGAAGGCGTGAAGGTTGGCGAGGGTGCTGCGCGGGTCGCGTGGAGGGCAGGGGAGTGGAAGTGGGGTGGAGTGGCGGCAGCCGCGGCGGAGCGGTTGCGCCCAGCGCGAAATGAAGGGCGTCGGCTGCGGCCGCTCTTCGTCAGACATGCTGGCGCTCCGATTCTCGCCCCGCCTCCTCCTCCCTCTCCGTTTCGGCGGTACAGTGCGGGGCTGCGAATCGCGATTTCCGCGCCCCGGCCGCGGCTCCCGGTTCCTCCCGCTGGCAGCAGCGAGCGCTCGCTGCGGCCGCCGGCTGCCTCGCGGCCTGCCTGCCTGTTCCGCCCCCCCGTCGCACCCACCCTCCGCCCGCCCCGCGCAGCCCGTTCCGTCTGCCGTCCGCCACTCGCGAGGGCTGCGCCTTCAGCAGGCGCCACACGCGCCCGCCCCCTCCCTGCACCGCCGCCGCTCCTCCACGTGCCACCTCGCGTCTCCCCGTGCCCCACCCCGCCTTCACCATGCGCTCACGCCCCTATCCCCTTCCTGTTGCGGCCGCCCGACTCCCGCGGAGGGGCTGCCGCTTCAAGGCAGACGTTCACCTTCCCTGCGCCTGCGCCCCTGCCCCAGCTGCTCCTCGCCCCGCCATCATCCACATCCAGACACCTTTCACCGCAATGCCTCCCCTACTCCGTTCTGTGTGCGGCCCGCCCAGTCCGCGAGGGTGCGCCTTCAAGCAGACGTCCACCTCCCGCCGCCTATCCAGCCCCCACCCTTTCCACGCATGCCTCGACACCTACCCCCGTTGCTGTCTGCGGCACCGCCCAGTCGCGAGGGCGTGCCGCCTGAAATGCAGACGGGACTCCCGGCGGGGTGGTCCCGCCTCTCGCCCCGGCGGACCACGGGCGGGCCCTTGCCCTGCGGCCTCGCCCTTTCGCGGCCTCCGTGGAGACCTCGCTCTCGACGGGATCTCGTCCGCGTTGTGCTCGCGCGATACGGATCGTCTTTGTTCTCTTCGGCGCTGTCGCCTCACCTTGGGTCCCTTCCATTCTGTTGATTGTGTCCCTTTTCTGTACTTAACGCGTTATTTGAGGCTTTCTCGCAATATGGTTGGGGGCAAACGTTATAGCGGTGAACACCTGAATGTTTTTAAGGCGTGAGTCCTGCTTTGCGTATCCGTCTCGTCTTGTATTTTGCTACCTCTAATGTTGTGTTTCTTAGAAACTTCTTTTTTCTTTTATTTATGAAAAGTACTCATAAAATCTTGACAACTTTTTGTAATTTTTGTGCTCTTCATCTGCATGGCTCGATTTCATTTCTCTCACATTATTCCCTGTATTTGCAACGTTAGGTAAAATAACTATCAGTAACTACTATTCGTAAATACGTGAAAACATTTTGAATTATCATTTTATGGTGACTGGACCTTGAACATTTTAATGTAGATGTGTTCAGAAATGGAGAATAGTAAACGGTGTTTTGTAAATGTATTTCACCGCCAAATATGTTTTATATGTTCTGAATATTATTTATCTATTCTGATCTTTTAATAATTACTAGTTTTACGATCGAAACCGGCTGCGGGCGTTCATAATTCAACGGCGCGTCCTTCCGCCAGCCCGCTGCTTGCGAGTGTGCCGCCAATGGCCCTCCGTCGGTTCGCGCTCCCCCACGGTCAGGACACGGCGGAAACATGCCCGTTGCTTGCGAAGCGGAGAGGTTTAATTGATAAATTCAATTGGCCCTTACTTCTCTTACTGGTAAACTTAATAAATGGGCAGATACGAGGAAGTGAAATAAAGGGGTGTCTCACAGTTGAACTTGGGTTGAGGGAAGTGCAAATCTGAATTATAATAAAGGCGAGTGCACCCGTCCTTCATTTTGTTACACTAACGGTGTATATGTATGTCCAACCTGTACAACTGTGTTTCCAGAAAGAAATTTCTGCTGTTTGATCTTCTCCGAATATTTGAAATAATGGATTTACGTCCTCGGTGAGAATTGAGACGCGGGTCTTGGAAATCGAAGATGGCGTTTTAGCCTCGTTAAAAGAATGAATTAAATATCGGGGATTGAGACTCAAAACTTAAATTAATCCGCAAGTTTCATGAGAAAGCGATAGAATTTTTTTCGTTTTTCATAAATGAAAGGCCGCGGGTGTGGTTTTCTTGAAGAATGTGGCTATCTGCAATCGGCCGGTTTTGAAGAAGTACGTAATTTAACAAGTAAGTAACACATTTTGCTATCAGACTTGGAAATTCTGTTTGGCACAGTTCGGGCTTCTCTCCTACCTCTTCTTTTAATACTGAACACATACTTTTAGAACGCTACTGGGAAGCTAGTTTGCTCGTGACGGGTCAAAAAACTGTGTTGGCGCGCGAGTCTAATTCACAATCACTGTTGATAAGTTTCCAGTTTACTAATTTTTTCCTCAATTTTTGGGTAATTGATCAAATTTTTAAAACACAACGAAAGACATATTATAATCATATTACTAATTATGATGTAATGCAGAGTCGAAGCGAGCCTGTTTTCGCTTAGTACGGGCGAGCGGTCATGTATCTTGGGTGGCCACTTGCGTCTTCGATGCAATTACTATTTCAAATCTAAAAGGGACCTACACAACATTTAAAGAATGTGTTAAATTGCGTTGATGAGCAGTATTATATTAACAGTACATTAGGTGTAAGCACTACATTATATAATTGCACACTTAGTGTGCAATTATGTAGATTGCTGGTCGCATGCAAAATACATGTTCGACCCAGGTGAACTTGTCAGGTGAAGAAACGGAAGTGCCACTTCCAAACCCTACAAATGAACAATATACAACACGTGGAAATAAAATGCTGAGTAATAACTACTGATTTGATGTGTCTATTATCTTTCTTCTTCTTCTTCGACGATTCTCATTAGCTCGCCATGCTCTTGGGGCCTTCGTAAGAGCTTACTGTAAATGCTGCTTGTTTTTGCCTAAGCGAGTGAAGTGAAGTTTGCAACGCTATTGCCGATTATCCACAGGTTTTTATGCAATAGCTTGGTGTCTATGCGGTGATAACGATATTGCTCCTACTGACAACAACTCATGTACACATGGGCCTAAGGCACTACGTTAGTGTACAGCAATCGTAAGCAATTCGACGACTTTTGTGCAAGAGGGTTGATCGAAGAGTGACTGGCGCAACTCGGAAGTGCGCATGCTCAGAAGATCGGATCTTCTGTCGATAGCTGTATTATCTGTTGCGCTAAGAGAGAATTTTTGTTGGAAAGTGAAATGTTCCGGAGCCACGTATTTCACGCAGATTAAGAGCCACTGCACTCACACACGGAGCTAGATGTATGATTCATAAGATTGATGCCAATCCATAAGTGCGCAAATTTGATTGTAGATTTTCCTGATTAAGGATACTTCTCAGATTTTTTGTGATACCCAGCAAGAACGGCCCACCATACTAAACCAATTTGTGTTTTACGTTGAATGAAATATACAAGATTTAGAAGAAATTTCGACACGTTATAATGTAATCTTATGTTTCAGAAGAAAGTCATTGAGTTTGTATACTTACATACGTAACATCACGATAAAATTATTTTACAAGTACTCGGTACGAATGTATTATTTTAGAAATTAAATTACTTATATTTTTTAACACACAACTCTCCGATTTTAATGAGTGTTTACAAGTTAAGGACGTCATAATCGAAACGAAATACGTCAAATTTGAAGTTCTTTTGACAATAAGCGTGAAGATTTATGAACAAAAATATCAAGTTGCGTAACATCTCTGTCGGCCATTTTTCAGGCACCAGCGTTACTAAGGGGGACTAAGTAGACAATCGACATGCATACACTCGCATGGTTTTGCCGTTGAAAGGGTCTGACTTAGAGTGGAGAGTTGTCTAACGTATAAAGTTTTACCCGAGCATTTGACCAGATTTTTATGCTCACTATCGATTCAATGCAATGTCCACCTCATTATTACTTATTCATATCTCTTAGTTATTTTCATTAAATTCATCGAATGTTTAACAAGAGTTCTTCAAGTTAGACAATAATTTGTAAATAAATAATAAATCCACTGACCAAAGAACAACTAATGTTGATTTCGGTCATGCAACGAATTTAAAGTTTGAAAACAGTCCAAGCAGTCATTTTCAGTTTTGGAGTGAAACTGAATCCTCGAATCTACTTAATGGCCTTTTATGCAATTTTTCCGGTTGAATAATTAGTTTTTTGCTCATAATCGCCGCAGGGAGAACTGTTTTTAGAAATAAACGGACATTGTTTTGAAAAACGTGGTGAATAGAGCCTAACGAACAAGAATTGGTAAATAACAATCGAGAAAAAATTGCGTTTCCAAACATTCGTACGGAGTAATGAGCTATTTTGGTATTCGACCCTCACTGGTTCAGTGTAGGGTGTCGGTTCACCACAATTTCATATTCAAGAAATTCAAGAATAATCTTTCCATTACTGCAATGGATAAAATAGAAGATAAACATAGTATGTTCAAGCTGTTACCTTGATATTATCGCTTGTATGATAATGTGCACGAAGAGATAACACATTTGAGAACACATGTTTACAGAAGATTGAATTGAACACCGTGCAAAATAATGTGTGGATGTGGAAATGTGAATGATACTGGTCAGACGTACTTTATTTACATTCTCTGGATGAAAGATAGTTTGTATCAAATGTAAATTCCACAATGTCGTGGAGGTATGCGCCAGCAAGTTCTAATAATCTGAAATACTGCATCCTCGTAATAATGAACTAAGTTTATGATTTATGTCAGATGTAATATCACAAAATATCCATAAGATTGTGTAGTATCCCACAAAATATCTCTACCATGGCTGTCGAAAACTCATGGATGAATCAATGGCATTGAATAAGTTATCCGCATACGGTTTTGATATCCACAATTGCAAATGGTTTTTTTGGAAGTCTAATTCAAACTTTATAGAATGCAGTTTTCGTTAAAACATTAATATTATTGTTATTTATTATTGTTATTATTATTCAATTATTATTATTCATTATTATTCATTATGGAAAATTCTCTGGGACTTTTCTTCAGGTATATGTTTTGCAACACCGGGCGGTGTTCTTCAAATATGAAAGAACGAAAATTCGATCTTGAGAAAATAATAATATAACCTGTGATGAATGAAACATATTCAATATATTTGAATATTGCAATTAAGTATATAGAGTAAAAAAATTACATTGTGTAATTTCTATATCAAATGTGTAAAAACAGATCCAGTGGTATATGGTGTAAGTATTCAGACTCTGGAAACTTCTGATTAACGATTTTCCCACGTTACACCATTAACTTTAGGAAGGATGAACAAAGTAGAAGGAACACGCTATCTCTTGGTAAATGAAACCGCATTATCTACATTAAAAACCAAAAAACAACAACTAGAACATCACAAGTCCAAGGTGATTTCACCTTTTATCTCTTTTTCAGTTGTCAAAGCACACGAATGCAGTAATTCTTTTGAAAACAAAATGCTTGAAACTGATATATCGATTATTGCAGTTGAAATTACATAGCAGAGTCGTTACAGACGCGTCTTCCGTTTAAGAAAACAAAAAAAACGGGATCTGAGCATTATTAAAAGTTCACGATGATAATTGACGCTATATATTCACGAAAAGTAAGTCTACTAGCGTGGATATTAAGTTAAAAAAACAGCAACAAATCATCGCTTAACCCCGAGAGCCAGCGCCGGCGAACTGGCTAACTGCGAAGCATTCAAGCCGGTCCATTGCGCAGGACGGCGGCGAACTTGTCGTACCTCTCGACGGCGTGGGCGCTGGAAGTGCTTTTCTGTTCTTTTATTAATCTGCTCCATTGACGCGCATTCGCGCTCGCGCTTTGACAAACAGCGCACCCCCGCGTTTCCCCTGCCTCTCCTCCCGCTCGGCCAGCGGCGCTGTCTGGGGGGGGGGGGGAGGCTGCGGCGACGGAGGCAGCGCGGGACTATTCGGCCGCGAAACAGCCCGCCCGAGGGCGCGAACGGGAGGCGGAGGGAAAGGCAGTGTAGCCAGCCAAGGACCGCGGGAAGCGCGGCCACGCAGCAAGGGGAATGGCAATGGTATGGTGTACGGGCTCGGGAGGCGTCGTGTGTGTGGAGAGACGAGCGACGCGACGCGCAGCACTGCGAAGTAGCGGCGAGGAGGAGGGAGGATGGAAAGTAGGATTCACGGAGAATGCTCATGGAGATGAGAATTAATCTGACAGGCAGAAGTTTTTTTACGAACGCAGAGGTCTTTCGAAACGATTTATAGAATTTCGATGACATTCGCTGAAGCTATATTCAGGGTGTTTGGTCGCGTTTTAACAGATTTCGAGTCATTCTCGAAGTCTATTCAGGCTGTTGGTCGGTGATAAATATCAGATGGCAGTACTTCCCTTGTTGGTGCTTATTTATTACGATTATTATGTGACTGAAACGTTTGTCCGTCTGTCTCTGTCTCTCTCTCTCTCCTCTCTCTCTCTCTATGTCCTCTGTCTCTCTCTTTTTCTCCCTCTCTTCTCTCTCTCTATCAAATACAGTGCAAACGTGCTTTGTTATCTCTTCAGAAGTTTTTGTTTCTCACATCGCAGTTGAACGCTATCAGGAAATGTTTTGGGAAAGCTTCACGCAACACGGTCTTCCTAATCCGCACATTCTCTTGGGTTTTTTCTTCTTTTCTTATTTTAAACGTTCGATTTCAACTTGATGTTGAAATTAAAACTAAAAATTAAGAAATCTTACCGTATCTCAGTATAAAGAGAAGCAGAAAATTTGTGTAAAACTTCTCAAGCCCTTGCAAGAAAACAAGAAGACACAATGTATTCACGTAGATAAACGTAGGGGCTACAACGCTAGTGTTCTTCATAGGACAATAGTGCTTCAGAAATAATGAAATTATTAGCTTCACAAGAAAACCACTTTTCACTGGCAGCTAGCAAACATTTTTTTTTCTTTAAATGGATATCAGAAATTTAACTACTGAGAATTTTTACTTATAAATTGGAATGAACCTTTAATATTAACTTTTAATCGTGGTAGTAACGTTTCACAAATACAGTTGATTTCTAATCAATATTTTAATCTTATAAACTTTATTACTCATTCAGGATGTATATTGTGGGCGTAAATTTGTTTTGGTGCGTCATAATTATCTCATGATTATGAAATTCATATCCCATTAAATTCATACAGGTAATGTGATATATTATTCTATAGTCTTTTAATTAATCAAATCGCAATTAACATGTATGAATACTAACAATCTCCTTTTTTTTTGTTATCTACGATTTTTTAACTTGTGTTTTTCTCCATGCGAATGTAAATTTCAAATTTTTGTCTCATGTGTGGAGTCTGGGTGTAATTGCTCTTTAGTTTTAGATGCAGTATTCTGAAAGGATATCTTGTTTTAGTTTTAAATTTCTGTTTAATTTTTCGCGTTGGTGCGGTCATTAAAGACGTAAAGTTGTAGTGTTGTTTAAAGTTCATTGGAATAAAATGCCATTCATTAGGTTAATGTAATTAATAAACAGTTTTTTTTCAACGTCAATAATTTATTATTACTTGGGATTGTCGATGATTTCTTAAATCTACAGAATTATTATAAATAACCTTATCAAATAATGTTGGTAATAGACCGTTTAAAATGAGAGAGGTGAAGCGAATGGCTTCAAAAAGCTAGGGCTTTGGTGTCTTCAAAAGCACGAATTGTCTTTCAATTTCACCTCTGCTTAAGGTTGACGAGATTTTTGTCGGATGAGGTGTGGACCCAGAATTTTGGCAGTAGCGACTAGAATTAGAGTAAGAAAATTCGTCGAAATGTAAGTTATGTGATGAAAGTGGTAACATAAAAGTAATAGGCTCTGTTAACTTATATCTACTGTTTTCTTGCCTACGGTTGAAATTGGTTTCTAATACAATCATATCCTCTCATGCACGGGGGCGTTATTCCAATGCCCCCTTAATATATTACTTTACTTACCAGAAATGTTTTGTTCCTCGTTTCTTATATTGTAACATGGCCGGCTATTTAAGTCACACGACTGAATAATATAACTTCTGGAATCATGAAGAATCCTGCAGACCCTTTAAGGACGCTTTTAGCTATCTTTCCGGCACTTCATTCAGCTTGTCTGCAAATCCGGAGGCAAGAAACTGTTAGGTGTTCAGGTTCAAATCGTCTTCTTCTAAGCTTCTCTGAATAACGGTATTTCACAGTCCACTCAAGTCAACAGTATTTCTTCTCTCGGTTTTTAAACCTATATCCAATATGTTTGATATTATCGTAATTATGAGATTCAGTAATGTTATTTTCTTGTTTTTCCATCTATTTAAAATATTAGTTGAATCCATCTCTAATTGGAACATTCTAATTGGGGTTTGAAAAAACACAACTAATTGCGGCTGGATGAGCGATGTTGAGGAAGTGGTTTTCACAGGACTATTTTGAATGTTTAATCGCATCCTTTTATCTACTGACTTCAGGCGGCAGACATATACAGGCAAAGAAAGATGACCTGCGCGTCCGAAAATCCGACGTCCGTAAGGGAAAAATGAATCTTCGTTGCCTCGGGCCCCATTCCGTAATCATTTCCCTGCGGCGCAGTTTTTCGCCGACCGCGCCGGTTCGGCGGCGCTATTCGCCCTTCGCACCGATAGGCGGCGGCTAGGCCGGGCGCCCGGTATCTCCCGCCTGACCGGCTGCCTACTTCCGCCGCCCCGGCGCGCTTTGGTGCGAGCTCCGCCCACGCTCGCTCCCGCCCCCCGCGGCCCCCGCCCTACCCGCCTCCCGTCCCGCCCTCCGCCCCGCCCGCCCCGCCGCGCCCGCCCGCACGCCCCGCCCATCGCGCTGCGCTGCCCTGCCGATTTCTATTTACTTCCGCGCGCGACGCGGCTTCCGCCTTCGGGGCTGTGGATGGCTTCGAACAGAAGGGGACATTAATGTCGAACAGTGCTGATATCTTCATTCTCCTGCTTCTTGTGCGTCTGTTTCTCTGTTTCATTTTCTATTGTTTTTTCATTTCTGGTTTTTGCGCTCTTCTTTCTTCACCGCCTCCTTTTTCTCCGTTTTCATTCGTTTTTCCTCGCCTCATTCTCTTTTTCGCGGTCATCTTTCGCTTCATCGCCACCTTCTATTCTGCTTTCGTCGACTTCTTTTCGTTTTCGCTTTTTTTTTTGCACTTTTCGTGGTCTTCTTTTTTCTTCACCGTTCTTTCCTTTTCCCGACATCTTTTTTTCCTTTTCATGCCTCTTTTTCGTTTTCAACCGTCTTGGCATTTTTACATCTCTCCTTGTTTTCTCTTCTTCTTCTTCTAAAAGTAACCGCTGTTAAGGAATTAACAACTGTTCCTAGATTTCCCTGTTAAATTTTCCCAGTTTACGAGTGAAAATGTGAAGGTTCAGATAAGATGTCCTAAAACTTTTGAAGAGGTTTTACCCAAATGGTAATATTGTGAGTAACAACTCTGAAAACTACATGATAACTGAGCAATTTTCTTTATTCATATAGTAGGGAATCCAATTTCAATAAATAATTTTAGACCTTTCCGTAATTAACAATTCAGTATACGCAATTCTTAAATATTGCTATAAGCTTTAGCATAATCCGTCTTAAGTATTTGGAAGAGATTCGCCAGTATTTTACAGCGAATGTTCCACGAAAGTTCTTCAATTCGATTGAATTTTTTAAAATTCTTTCCTTTTCTTCTATGTTTTTCTCCTTCTTTTATTTTTGTAACGTGTCATATCTCAATAGGCTCTCATGTGGTGAGTCACTGCAGAATCTATAATATAAAAAATAAATACATTATACAATTTTATCTTCGACGTTTCATAATCCGTAGATATACGCTTTTGACAATTACAGGCGTCCTCTAGTTTACTTTTAAAATTAATTTGTGATAGTTCCGTAATGAATTACTTGTATGATATTTCTTCAATACAGAAATGTTTTGACTGTTCACAAATTGCTGTTGTCAATTGATAATAGTTCAGCTGTCGTTCTTTTGTGTCCCTGTTCATTTTATAATGAAACTTTATGTGTATGGGAGTGCAGTGTTGAATTTTACGAGTAAGGGAATTTTGTTCCAACAAATTCAGTATAAAAAAAAAAAAAGGGTTTAGATTTTTGGTGAATGGTCACATGCAAAATGAGCTAAGAGCATGAAATAACTCGGCAAGGTTTATGGTGTTAATCTGCTCCATAAATATGTTAAATTTCAAATATATGCCAAGTCACATATTATTCAGCTTCTGAAATATATGAAATGAAAGTACTGCTGGATTTGGTAATGAATCTTATTTTTTTCTTTTCTTGGGGGGAGGGAGAAACATCTTAAAAGGGTTTACTTTCCTGGGGTCGCCTGTACTTTTATTCACATCAAAGTGTTATTCACAGTTTTCATGGTTTCGTTCGTAAAATGCCAGCGTGGTAGATAGTTTTTTTTGGTTTTACTGATGACAAATCCGCTCAAGTTTTTCAACATTGTGGTATCAAAATGATAAATAATTAAAAAAAATGTAATGAATTTTTATACATTACATTTACTACATAAAATTATTTATAATTTGCTTTCCTGTTATTGTTCAAGGGAAAGAAAATATTGTATCTCTTTGATTGTGAATGCAGCTTACTTAATGTAGGTTATACAAAAGACCCTGCAAGATTGGTTGCTTGGTAATAATAAGTGGTTTACTGTTGTATGTAACAAGGTTTTTCCCTGAATAATGTTATAAGTTCAACTAGCACAAAATAATCTAGCATAAACAGGACAAGAAACAAGAAATAATAGTTACCAACCGTACACACTTGTTTTTCTAAGAACTAGCAACGAACCCTAATATTATTTCGTTCCTTAAACCTCGCTTCAGTACCCAGATATAATTTATTTGCAAGTCAATTTTTCAGCGAAATCTTGAGTAATTCTCAATTGAGTTACACACGTGCAGTGGAGCGTCATAACTTCTCATCGTCTTAGCGCGAGAACATGAACTCCTCCGTTTTAAAAGACGGAATCCAGTGAACCCGCAAGACGAGAAGTACGTCCGCAGCAAATTTAAATGAGAACGTTATTTACACTCACGTGAAACCCGAGGATTTAGATTGTGAAGGTTGCACAACGAATGAGCTGCAGCCCCGCTGATCTTCAACCCGTAAATCCTGTTGAAATATAATTTTATAATTATACAGTCTCGACTTAACCCGTCTCAACCCTATGGTTTGCATGTATGCCCGGGACGGCGTGTTCCCCTTCACAAATGTGTATGACAAACATTTTACTGCAAAGAAACCTGCTGATTCATCCAGAGTAAACCTAGTTCTAGCTACATGCAACTAATGCTCTATCCGCGTTCATTTCCGAAGCGTCAGCTACGCGATTACCGCCAGTCAACGCGAAACGCGCTGTCGTGCGGAGCGTCGGCCAGCGTGAGTGGCACCGCTTCCGTCGCTCTTGAAGATAACACTCCACTGCTGGCACCACCCTTTGCCACCACAGACACCGCTAACTAACGCCAATTTCACCAGTGCTACTATACCACCCTCAAGGCCGGTTTGCTATCGTCACCGCATCACCCGGCGTTGCTATCGTCAACCGCCACACCACCACGCGCGATCAAGTCAACCGTCAGTCGACGCATCGCCAATCCAACGCAATCCGCCATACCTCCAACGCCATTAACGCCAACACAACCGTCAACACACCGCGCATCAAAGCCTTGCATTCAAATGTCACAGCCTTAACTCCACCGCCATCAACGCCAACCGTCATCACGCGCACACCGCATCAATTCACGCGCTATCAATTGCCACCACCATCAACGTTACGCCATCACAACGTACGGACGTCAACGGTACCGACCATCACGCCACGCCATCAATCGTACCGCTATCAAACGCCACCGCTAATCAACGACACCGTCATCAATATCACCGCTATGCGGTTGCCACACACCATCACGGTACCGCTATCAAACGGTACCGCTATCAACCACGCTGACTGGCTATCACCCCGCTATCAACTGCCGCACAGCCATCAACTCAATCCGCTGTCAACGCCAAGCATTAAACGGCCACCTACCCGCCATCAACGGCCACCGCCATTAACGCTACACGTCTCACAACGCCATCTCCGCCCAATTCCCGACGCGCACCAACACCAAACTAACGGCTGCGGGGACGCTGGCCGCTACGGCTCCTAGAAACACAAAAAGCCGGTGCCACGTCAGTGCGTCACGCCAACGCCGCTTAGGGCAGGCGTTTTGGCGCGACGCAGGTTATTTGTTTGCGTCGGGCGGCGGGTCTGACGGCGGCGGCGCAGCGGACGGCGTATTTTTTTGAAAATGTCCGCGCGATTACGCGTAGCGGTGAAATTAGATCTCCTGGTCGCCGGCACCGCGGTGGGCAGAAGCGGTGGAGCGCGTTTCCTCTCTGGGCCACATGCTGGCGGCCGGTGCGCCGGAGGGCCTGGGGCGGACGGTTCACAGAAGAGAATACGAGGCGCCGCGGGAGAGGCGTGGGGTTAGAGGGAACAATGTGAAGTAGCCTTTTGGGAAAGCTAATATGAACGAAGGAACCGAATGAAAACGAACGAATGAGTGAATGATAGAACGAACAACACGAACGCACGAATGAATGAATGAACCGAAAGAATTTTACGAATGATGACGAATATACGAATAATTAGTGAATTAATCAACGAGTGCAATGAATGAGTTGTTAAATATATGAACTAGTGAATCAGGAATTCTGCGAGTTGCAATGAATGTATCAGAGGGTGAATGATGTATGAAGAATAGAAGGTTTGGTAAAAATCGGGTTAACTACATAAACATTCACGATAGTTTTGACCCAAATAAACTACAGTAATACAATGTGAAAATTGGTTACTTGAACCACTGTGATGATGAGTGAAATGAACATCGAGATGAATGAATTTAACTGTGGTGCAAATAGTTTCAACTGAAGGGTCGAGAGAGTAGCTGATTTAACGATAACACCTAATGGGAAGAGGAACTTTGTTACGGAGGCCAAATTGCGTTGCGGAGCGATGAATTAGCTGGCAGGACGCGGCGGACAACGTGGGGGGTGGAGCGCTGCGGGGAGGGGGGGGGAGAAGGCGTGAAGTTGGCAGGGTGGCGCGGGTCGCGTGAGGGCAGGGGAGTGGAAGTGGGTGGGAGTGGCGGCAGCGCGGCGGAGCGGTTGCCCAGCGCGAAATGAAGGGCGTCGGGCTGCGGCCGCTCTCGCGTCAGACATCTGGCGCCTCGATCTCGCCCCGCCTTCCCCTCCCGCTCTCCGGTTTCGCGCGGTCAGTGCGGGGCTGCGAATCGCGATTTCCGCCCCCGGCCGGCGCTCCCGGTTCCCTCCCGGCTGGCAGAGCGAGCCGCCTCGCTGCGGCCGCCGGCTGCCTGCGGCCTGCCTGCCTGTTCCGCCCGCCCCGTCGCCGCACCCACCCTCCCCCGCCCCGCAGCCCCGTTCCGTCTGCCGTCCCGCCACTCGCGAGGGCTCCGGCCTTCAAGCAGGCGCCACATTCCCGCCCCTCCCTGCCCGCCGCGCGCGTCCTCCACGTGCCACCTCCGCGTCTCCCGTGCCCACCCCGCCTTCACCATGCGCTCACCCCCTATCCCCTTCCTGTCTGCGGCCGCCCGACTCCCGCGGAGGGCTGGCCGCTTCAAGGCAGAGTTCACCTTCCCGCTGGCCCCCTGCCCCAGCTGCCCACTGCTCCTCCGCCATCATCACTCCACAGACACCTTTCACCAAATGCCTCACCCTACTCCGTTCTGTGTGGCGGCCGCCCAGTCCCGAGGGCTGCGCTTCAAGCAGACGTCCGACCTTCGCCGCCCCTATCCAGCCCCACCCTTTCACCATGCCCTCACCCTACCCCCGTTCTGTCTGCGGCGCCCAGTCGCGAGGGCTGGCCGCCTTGAATGCAGACGGACCTCCCGGGGTGGTGCCCGCCCTCGCCGCCCGGCGGACCACGCGGCCCTTGCCCTGCGGCTCGCCTTTCGCGGGCCTCCGTGGAGACCCTCGCTCTCGACGGGATCTCGTCCGCGTTGTGCTCGCGCGATACGGATCGTCCTTTGTTCTCTTCGGCCTGTCGCCTCAACTTGGGTCCCTTCATTCTGTTGATTGTGCCGCTTTTCTGTACTTAACGCGTTATTTGAAGGCTTTCTCTGACATATGGTTGGGGGCAAACGTTATAGGCGGTGAACACCTGAATGTTTTTAAGGCGTGCATCCTGCTTTGCGTATCCGTCTCGTCTTGTATTTTTTGCTACTCTAATGTTGTGTTCTTAAGAAACTTTTTTTTCTTTTATTTATGAAAGTACTCATTAAACTTATGACAACTTTTTTGTAATTTTTGTGCTCTTCATCTGCAATGGTGATTTCATTTTCTCAGCACATTATTCCCTGTATTTGCAACGTTAGGTTAAATAACTATTAGTAACTATATTCGTAAATACGTGAAAACATTTGAGAATTATCATTTTATGGTGGACTGGAGCTTGAACATTTTAATGTAGAGGTCACAATGGAGAATAGTAAACGGTGTTTTGTCAATGTATTTCACCTGCAAATATGTTTAATATGTTCTGAATATATTTATGCTATTCTGATCTTTTAATAATACTAGTTTTACTCTCTTGTTTGGGCATAGCGGTGGCAAGAAACAGTGTGAATAGACATCGTAATGTAGAAGATAAGGTGACTTTGATGGTGTAGTGCAAATTTATAATACATATTTTTTTAAGGTGAGTAATGTCTCTTCCTCATTTTCTCTGTGCTGATGTTACTTGCAGACTTGTAATGGCATTACCTTATGGACTTTACAGCAAAAGAAGTTAGTAAGTGTACTTACTGGGGGATGAAATAATTTTAATCAGTGAAATAATCTGCTTCATTATTTTTGGGAACTTC
>BOPP01000017.1:4940639-4957357 GCA_017312745.1 Gryllus bimaculatus
GACGCGGTGCGGGGTATTTTTCAGCGTTGAGCTTGTAAGCTCCACGACGGGAGGTCGAGATGCGTGTTGTGTTGTAGAGAGATTAGTATATGAAGGGATCGCTTTGAAAGCTACTGCTTAGCCACTGTTGGCAACATCACTGCAGGTTATGTCCATGCACCCATTTTGTCAGTGCGTTTGTTCACACATCGCTCATGTCTGAAAGGGTTCTTCGCTATCTGTTGCATTGTCATCGTCCTGCAAGACGTTCATTTGTTTTCAGACCTGTCAATCTTGGACCCTTTTTAGAGTAACTCTTCTCTGTGTTGGAGTTTTGTGCTTATTAACACATATTTGATCGATATAGAGCAAGTATGGAATATGGTTGAAGTGAGTGACCCGTGGCGATAGAGAAAGGTTTTTTGTCAACAAGGCCGTTTTTCGTGATATCAGCGCATACTTTTCTTTCTTGTATGGAAACATATTAGTAGTAAGAAATAATTTTCCTTAGAATATGAGTACTCGTACGTCATCTTCAACTACTACTCATTTGTTTCAACAGTTCTTCAACGGCGGACTGATTAATTCAATCACAGACATTGGCTATTAAGAGTAGCTTTCTTTCCTCTGTTTACGTTGTACAATAACATATAACAGTAGTCTTACTAGAAAGAGATTTATCCGAAACATATGCTACGAAGGCGAGTCTTTAGTGAAGGTCGAGTTGAAGGAAATATGGGTTAATAAATCGTAACGAGCAGTATTCCACATATCTAATTGTTTCAAGTATAGAACTGAAGTAAGAGAATTCTGATTATTGTCTCTGTGAATTTAATTTTTATTATAACATACATATACATATAATAATATTACGTCGTATTTCAGTGTATATGGTAGCCCGTTATTTGTCATGAAATAAACACCTTTGTTATTTTATAACATTTATTGATAATATTTTCAAAACGTTTCGTGATCTCACTATTTCCCATAATCAGATGTACACTAACTAATCAATTACACATTACTAACAATTGTTCATATTTAATTTATCTAAAATACTTTTAAAAAACCTAATTTGTTCTTACTCAATTTAATTAGAACTTTGTCAAAATGTTTAAAATTGTTTAAAAAGTTGACAACATTCTAATTAGCACAATCAACTTTAGTAACATAATTCTAGTTTAATTCTCAAAACTACTATATGTATTTTTTACATGAATGCTAATATTAGATATAAAGCACATCTGATTCCTCCATTCCTCCATGTCACAATGAATGTCATATGACAATAACATTTCTAGAAATAAATCTAATAAAAACGATAATAATATATTGTTTATATATAATATTTATTGTTATTATTATTATTATTGTTAGTGACGTCTAATTGTGAAAGATACGGAGTTTAATTATTCCATCAGAGAAAGGGCAAGCAAACATTCGACAAATTCTGATATTCTTTGTCGTCAAATATTGAACGCGTTGATGAGTTTCCCGTGACCTAATAATGTTGACTGATGTAGATACGAAAATTGGGGAACTGATACTGTAGAGTGTTGTAGATGTTGATCCACTAATCTTTAGAGATTATTAAGCGCTTAACTGAGATAAAAATGCTATAATGTAGATAACATTAATGGATACATTATTGTTACGTCCAATTTATTATGACCTATTACGTAAGAAGGGGAAATATTTGAATGTAGAAATATCCTAGAATGAATTGCTAATACTGCTACTTAGTGATGGTGAATCTTCAAACATCGTAGTATGATGAGTTTGCGATATAGCGATTTTGGTTTCTATCGCAAAGAATTCAAGTTGTATAGTACTGATAAAGCATTTTATTTTTGTGAATAATCTATTCAAAAACTCGCTAATCAGCTACGACAATTAACACATTACTATATATATCCTGTTTTATGGTTTTACATTTTATTCCACTCTTTTTTATTTTCCATTAATTTCTTTTCTGATTTCGGGGTCTCCGAGACTATTGTAAGAATATGAGTTTCACCGATACTATTCTTGTCGATTCTCGTACTTACATTCCTGTAAGATTTCCTCGGCTTCTAACCATCTACTTCGGTTTCTATCGCACGCTCTGAACAAAGAAAATGGATTCCGCTTGGGTCTAAAAAAACGCAATCCAAGCAGTCGATGCGATATTGGAATATAGGATCGCAGGTTTCCTCGTAACACAAAGCCATCTGAATATTATTCCTTCGCATATACGAAATACGGAGGTCGCTACTCTTTGTAAGGTTGGAATATTCAAGGATCTTCGCCCCTTTTCATACAAAAAAGATAATTTTAATATTCAAATCAGGAAACTGAAAACTTCGGTATGAAATAAAACGATTTAGAAGGTGTCTTTTGAACGTAATGTATTAAAAAGCTAGAAAACAGGGGTGGATCCCGCCGAGCATTTGGGAGGGGGTGAGTCATATATATGGGGAAGGATTATAGTTTTTTTCTAACGTGTAATAATATCTGTACACTAAGGAGTTACAAGGGTTCTATTCTGATCAAGAGGTCAGAAAATGCCCGAGGGCCTTAGGCCCGAGTTAAAAGTAGTTAACACCCGTGATACATACATAATTTTATTTTTACCTAATTTCATTGGTTCAGATTTACTTATTTACTTAATAACTAGATGTGAACTTGACTCGGTGTATCTTTTCATGTTTCCCTTTCACAATTCCCTTTCATACGTCCCTCTCATTATTCCCTCCATAAGAGAACATGTAGCATCATTTAACTGTTTTACTTCCCTCGTAACCACGATCCTTACGATCCAGATAAGTTATGCACTGCACATCGACCTGTATATCAAAAGCAATAACAAGCTATAACGTATCAGTAAAAAATAAACATATTTTTATTATATTGCATATTATTTTTGTAATGTATGTATGATACTATACGATATTATTTTTTAAATAATTACATAATTCCAACATAAATATTTAAATAAACTTTACTAAATAAAGGTAAGTAAGAAACGAAAACTCAACACTTTTTTGGGGGCAAGAGGCATGGTCCGCATTTTCCCCCTGGAACCATCACAGGCAGAGAATATCATGAAACCTAAACGAAATTTCAAACAAAAAGATGCTGTCTATAAAAAAATTACTAAAGTGGAAAATATGATAGAAAATCCTACTTGCGGAGTTTCCTCTAAAGAGCGAGGACTGTTCTTGGCTGCTTAGGCCTCAATCGGGCACAATAGGGGCCATATTGCGGCCGTTGTGTGGCTTAAAGCGACCTTAATGCGTGACCTTTAAAGTGTCGCCGATGCCTCCCTACCGGAGCACTCTGTGCCGCGCGGGGCCGTTCATGAATTTCAATTCCCAGCTGCAGCGTGACGGGAGGCGCGCGGCGCGGCGGCGGCGGCGTCCCCGCGGTGAATTATTAATATTCCGGATGACGCGGAGGTGGAGGAGAAAAAAGAGGAGAAACGTATGGCGCTGTGAAAGCGCGTGAGCAGGGCGCTCCTGAACGACGCAGGCGACCGCAGGCGAGGAAGGTCGACGTCCGAAGGAAATTGGACGCTGGGTTCTAGAAGCTGGATGCAGAGCACAGGACGTTTCGCCGCTTCGCGGTTGGGGGTGATTACAGGCAGATAAACGCTGAGCAGGAGCGCTGAGGCGTTTAGCGCAGGCAGTAAGCGTTGAGTGTTAGGCACTTGGCGATAGGTGCTGAGCGCTGGGCGCTGAGCGTAGTCCCTGAGCTCTAGTTGCTGAGCGTTAGCCTCTGAGCGAAGGGCCCTGAGCGCTAGCACTGGTCGCTTATCTTTGAGTGCTAGACACTGTGCACTAAGCGCTGAGCATGAGTTGAGCGCTAGGGACTGAGCGTTGAGAGCTACGCTCTGAGCGGTGAGCATTGAGTGCTGTGCAGTGAACGCTAGGCGCTGAGCCCTGAGCACTTAGCACCGAGTGTAGAGCGCTAGCACTGAGCGCTAGGCTCTGAACGCTAGCCCCTGAGCGCTGAACGCCAGTCACTAATTGCTGAGCGTTGAGCGCTAGGCTCTGAGCGCGTTGAGCGTTAGATACTGAGTGTTGGGCTCTAATCGCCAGGCAGTGAGCATTGAGGAGAATGGGCGCTGAGCACCAGGCTCCTAACGCGAAGCGATTGAGTGGAGCGATGTTGTGGTTGTAACGTGGACTGTTGAACCTTTGTTGAACGCTACACGATGGCTCTGAGAATGGCGTTGCCTTCAACAGTAGCACTTTTCTTTAAATCCAAAAAAGTGATTTGATATTATTCTTTTTTGATATCTGAAGTGTTGATCAAAGAAATCAAAATTACGCAGGACACTCGCGATCCTATAAAGCCCAGCTGTAGCCTGACGGACATTGATGGAAAATATTACATTTTTTTGTTTTCTCCATTTTCAAATTGATGAAATGATAAAGGTCATGTGCGTTAACATATTTAATTATTTATTAGGTACTTCATAACGACCGATACGTCGGATATTTTTCAACGCTATTAATTAACAAAACTAATCAACGTAGATACTCAGTAATTGCATGTGTAGGTCTTCTGCGCTCAAGAAGACAACGAAAGAATGTCCAAATCGTTGGGAAACCAATATATGATGTTTCGTTACCCGATCATCCAAGAGCATACTCGATTGATTTGTTTTCAGGTGTACGGATTTGCGGTGTTTGATGATATATGTATATATGGGTGCGTAATTTTCACCTAATATCTACATACACGATGAGAAAAACCGTATATTTTACTTTACTTTTATTGTATGTGGGTCACAAAATTGGTTTTTGTGACCCATTCTGACAGTTATGATCTATACAACACATAGATTTCGTTTTCATGAATTGAAAGTTATCTGGTCGTGATCATACGAGTAGAATACAATTTAACATGACGTATTGTACGAGTTACAATTGAAAGGGTTGGGACAGCATAGTGTTAGCCACATTTTTGTGTTTCATTGATAAATAGTATTAAAGTTTAGCAAATCATAAATTATGTTTCCATAAAGTTCCTTACCGTATTTCGTTTATGTAATCGAATATTTAATGCACAATGTATTCAAGAAGATGTTGACGGGTATTTTATAACATGAACAAAATATACAAATGAACCTAAACGTAATCATTCTGTACACTAGAACTTTTTTTAGCCCTGAAATTTCTGCCCAAGTATTTCACTTTGCCATCGTGGGGCTGGACATTAAAAACTTGCACCGATAGAAAGGTATAGAACACAAAAAAAATTTACTAATGTTTGAATTGAAAACTGCACTTAAATTATGCACAAATTAAGATAAATGTATTTAAATTATTTTCATTTCAAGTTATCGTAAAACGCTTCAGTAGCTATTTTCTTTCGGCATTTATTAGACATTTCCATATTCAGCTTGCCTCGTAAGAATTCCGCGTGTACTTTGATTTCAATTAAATAAAAACCCGTTTAGTGTACCAAAGGAATGGATAGCAGAGAGTCTTTTCAATCTGGGAGTTATTTGACCCTGAAGTATCAGGAACATAATCATTTTCAGAATCTTCAAAAGGATCGTCAAAAGCAAGTGTAGCATTTGAATTGCATAGCGTTTTGTTCACAGACTCTTAAGCTCTGTTATCATATTGTCGATTTCTGTGGCGTAGATTATTCTTGACGAAACATTTTCATGAATATTCGCGCGACCAAGGACACCCACATGTGCTGTGGAATAGTCAAATGTTAATGTATGAACTCTTATATGATACTTCTGCCTATCATGATAATTTTGGAATTTCTTGCTTGGTTTGATGTAAAATGTGGCTTAGAACTTTTTTCCCCACGGGATCTTCAGTTAATGAAAAGATTAACATATTCTACTCTTGTGAGAGTTGTACCCATGATATGATCAAACCCTTTGTGGGGTTGAGAAGTGATGGATTTAAGATTCAACATCTGTATTACAATACATCTGTGAAGAAGTGCTATTTTCAGTAAATAGCAAATTTCTGCTTTTGTTGCTGATTTTTTGGTTATTAGTATAAAATGTTAACACCAATCTTTGAAAATGTATTATTTTATATGCTTTCTGTTATACATGTGTCTCATTGGAAGTCGTGTTCGACAATCACTAATTATTTCAAGTTGGAAATCGTGTTCATCTATCATATATTGTTTTTGTACTTCGAGGCAGATAAAAACTCATGCCAGATGGTGTTTGGGCCAAGCTCTTCAGTTGTTTTGTAACATTCTCGTTGTTGAGCTTCGGTTGCTGATTTAATTTTAACTCGCTTCTCCACCGTTATCAGGTGACAATTCCAGACCCTTGATTCTGATAGTCATTGGCCCTCCATCTTGGGTCATTGTTTTCTACCAATCGTTGTAGATCCGAACGCCATTCTTCTGTTCTTGCACTAAGCGATCAACTGTACATTTTCAGAATATTTGTTTCATTCCAAATTTCTAAAATTGGCGATTATCTACACAATTTATTGTATATTTTGATTGAATATAAAATTAATAATATATTCGTGTGAATTCACTTCCTTACCTTGGAAAATTAGGATTAGCTTAGTGTGTGATTATGCTATCCTAATTTACCATAATCTCATTTTCACAAAAAATGTAATTTTATCGTAGTTGAAATTGGTTGTTTGTTTTTGCTTACTCTGTATTTACTGCTTTCACTCATTGTGTCCTGTCACTCACAATGACTCTTAGGTTCGTTATTGTTTCTACATCGCACTTAAATTTGAGTTCTAAGTTATATTGGGTAGCAGGAATTAAACGATGTCCAAATCGCTTTTATACGCATGAATCTTCCGTCTTCGGTTTCCGTCAGCCAACTAGCGCCGGTCGAAGGACCCCTGAAGCATCCCGCCAACGTGGTCGAACTTCTGCAGCCGCCTCCGTCGGCCCTGGTAAGCCACCTTTCTTGTCCTCGCCTTTCGCCCTCGCTTCGTCCTCCTCCTCCTCCTGCTCCTCCCACGCCTACGTGCCTGGATCTGCATTCATTTCCCAAGGTGCAGCCCGGCCCTTCGGCGCAGGGCGAAAGGCTCAGGCGGCGCCCGCAGGGAGCGCCTCGGAGATTGGAGGGCATTTTGAATTCCCCACATATTGGGCGGCATTCACGACGAAATTGTACGACGACATATACCGCGCACTTTACGTGGCGCCGCCTAAGAAAGGGTCGATTGTTCGCGGCAAATGTACCGAGATGGAGGGATCTAAACGTTTTTTTTCTCAAAAAATTGTATTTCTTCTTGCTCGGTATTTCTGCCTTTCATGGGTATTCATACAAGCTTTATGCAACTAAAAACATGGTCTATGCAATTTTAAAGGCTGAATCATGTTCAGTTTTGGTAGGCAATACACTTGCGGCATACGTTTGTTGATTGACATGTTACACGAGTTTGGCAAGCATTAGTTGATGCTATTGCATTTGTGTGTGTGTGTGTGTTTTGAAATCTTGAGAATACTCGTATAGTCTGAAATGTATTGCATTTTTAATTCTCTTTGTAGTTGTTGATTGCTTACGAACCGCGGAGATTCGGTATGTTTCCTGAGGCATATAGTCCTTAGAAGTTTGAGTTTGATATACGAGGCTATGAGCTACTTTTATCCAAACAGACGTGAACTTGAGGGCGAAAGTAGGTGGCCGTTCCGCGTCGCTAGGCGACCAGGCTGGCGTCTTTTGTTTCGGCGCCGCCAATTAGGCGCCGCCGTTCGCATCTGGCTTCAGATTGCCGCCGCCCGTTTGTCATCGTGGGGCTCTGCTATTTTCGCAGGTCGCCAGCGCCCAAGGTGACGGACATTGCCGACCTTGTTGCAGAGCTGTTGCAGACCTTGACCCGTTACGAGGCGCCAGACAAAGCTTGGCGATGGGAACAAGTCGGTGACTAGAGCAAGCGGCCCAACTTAGGGTTAGGTCTGTCGTAAAAGAAGACACTGTTTAACTGCTGTCTTTCATTTCTCAAAATGGGTTCGTACATACGCGTTAAAATAGATCATATTTTTAGTTAAATTAATTGATTGTCAATTCAATTTCACTTGATGATTTACTGAAAATGTAAGGAGAAAGGAATTAAGATTTACCGGCACAACTGTTGTGCATTGAAGATATTTTCCCCATTTTCTCAATTTTTGAATCTCTCAATTGTAGAATTGAAATATGACATTAAGATTACTATAAAAGAGTAAAATCTGGATCTATATGCAAAATTTTATTGAAAACTTTTGAGCCTTTTTTGAGAAAATGTCGTTAAGACCTTCAAAATTTTATTGAAAATGCGCAATTTTGAAATCATTTTCATCGAAAACGTCGGAGTTTTCTAGAAATTCGCAAAAGATAATTTGAAGCACTAGTGATTAAAAATGTAATAATGTATAAAAACAATCTCTATGTAAATGTAAACGATGACGTGAAATATATTTAAAAAACTGCATTTGTAAAATTTTTGAAAAATTTAGAAAAAAATGCTTACGAAAAGACGACTTATGAATCGAAGTTATATCTAATCAATTCTTTGAGAGATAAGGAAATGGGTTTAACTGCTTCGAGCTAAAATGGCGTTAGTTCCTTTCTGCGAATATATTTGCATGACCACAACGATAGATTTTAATGAGTTATTGTTATCTGTAGTGGATTATCAAAATAAAACACAAAGAAGTTTCTAGAGTTCTTCTGTTGTTCTGTATTGTGAAGGTCCAAGTAAGGTCTATATTATTTTACTGAAAGTATCGCACTGTTTTACCCGATATGAATGTAAATATGTATCTCATTGGTATAAAAAAGCATTTGATGGAAACATAAATATAAATTATTTTTGACGAAATTATTCAACATAATTTCCTCAATAAGAACGTGAAACAAACTGGTGGATATGCAACCTACAACATTCATTACCGTCGTTTACAACCCGATAGCGGTGCGTCCACGGTCCTAAAACTTCAGTTTAGATGTTCCATAAACGGAATATAATGCCATTAAGCCTTGATCTTTGAAATGAAACATTTTTGCTTATTGGGTTACATTGTGGCGTTTCGGCTCTTGTGGGAACTCTAGCCGTTTGGAATTTCCAGTTTCACGTGCCAGCGGAACCTTTTCACTTTCCGCCGCCGTAAGGTTGGGAAAGTATTTTGTAATAAAAAACTCCTAAAATAAATCTCTGATTTCCAGATACACATGTGAAGTAATATGTGGCAATTTCTGGGGTCCCCTTAAGGGGAAAATGTAAGGAATCGTGCACAGAAACACGTAAAGAATACGCAGGGTACATGAGAATAAAATCGAGGGCAAAAATTCGGGAAAAGTAACAAGCAACGAGAACGTGGAGAACGTGTGGGAAACATGACAGTGACAAGGAGGTCAACATGAGGGGAGCATGCGAAAAATATGTGAAACGCATAAGAAGGCAATATGCGAATGGTAACAGCGGAACCTGCAAGGAACCTGTGGAGTAATTTGTTGGAAACATGCAGGAGAAGATGTTGCGAATATACGGAGGGACAGGTGGAGCACGAGATTTTTTCCTCAAGCCGTTTTCAAAAAAGGAGACCTTTCAGAACCTATTACATTTACGGACGTGAGCACTTCTGGGTACTTCCATTCCGTAGCACAAACGGACGGAAACGTGCAGAATCGTAAAATATTTGTAAAATTAAATTGACAATTTGATAGTGTACAATTTAACTTTGTAATGTTTTCCGATTTATTGGTTCCAAATAATGCCCAGCTTGCTCCACTAGTTCAATTCACGCGGGTTCGATTGGTAATTTTACTTACCCATCCGCCAATGCAATTGGTTGACGTGCCATTCGTACGAATGGGCATGTTTTTCTGGAAATTCGCTTTGTTTATTATGTAATATTAAAACATTGCACGTAATTATCAATAAACAGCATTTCAATCAACTTTTGGTATTTTAACACCTTAAGATCTGCAATTTTGAGACCAAAGGATTCAAAGAAACGTTTCTTACGCGGTAATTACAGGATATGATATTCTTGAACATTCTATTACATATCCGCTGATTAGGCGCTTATTGGTATAATCCATTACTAACTATATTACTCGGCGCTGGAGGCGATCTTTGTTGATGACGTCATGATTAGAAGGCTTAGAGTTCTCCAACTTATATGTATTCTTCCTGTGTACACCATGATTTGCGCCGACTGGTGAGTTTTAAATAAAACTCATCAGTCGGCGCAAATCACGGTACATATTACACAAATGTGTAATTAATTCAAGATTATACAAATAAACCTAAATTATCTCGTAGCAGCAAGAAGTATTAATAGTTGCCTGATACCAATGTAGATTGAATTTTATGTGTATTATGCGACCGTTCATTTATCGAATGTAAATATTGACGTTCTTCTTTCTGTGAAAAGTTTGTGATATAACCTACAATATCTGCAGAATCTGCAGAATCAGTAACATACAGAATCTCCAATTGTATGTGAAATTAATATAATTAGTAAATTCATATTCTAGGCGATTAAATTGCACGGGTGTATCTCTTAATTCGGTAGTAAAGTTAAATAATATTCCAAAGAGTAGGATTAGGCTTGCCGGATCCTGTATTTTTGCATGAACAACTTTAAGTAGCTTTCTCGAGAGTAAAAAGCGTTTGTAATAGTTTTGTGACTATCAAGAAAGTTGAAAATCTAAATGTCAAGGAAGACTGGATGATTACTTCAAATATTCTTTTAAAGGAAGTATTGTGAATTGTGCCAAGAAAATTGTTTATAACACTGAATAAACCTTTACTCAAAATTTATTTCAAACGTCGATTTAAATGTTCTTAATTTGCAACAGATAAACACGTTTCGTCAACAACTTCCTCTCTTAATATGGAAAACGAAAGAAACGGAAAAGGAAAGCGAGAGTTCTCGCACGGGTACGGTAGTTTACTTTAATTACATATGTGTAGAGTCGTTTTTAAAGTTGGATTGTAAATGTGTTTTCTCGGCTCTTCTTGTCTCCTCCATCTTCTATTTTCCACTTAAATAACACAAGCCTGCGATGAGAAAACGTTTTTGAAAATGTCAACTCCCCCCTATGTATTTTTGTACGCTGAAACCAAAATATACTAGAATGCTTCATTACGTTTTCACCAATAGGCTTTAATTGTGCAGTAGTTCACTGGCAGCTTTCTGTATTTGGTATACAGTTTAGTGACGCCATCTATGAAGGGGTGATAGAATTTGCTTTTTCCTCCAGGCGGCAATAAGTATCTTTTCACATACGCCATCTATAAACTGGTAATAGACTTTCTGCAGTTTTCCTAGCACATGGCAGTATGAACCTGTTTGTGGTATGAGATGAGGGTGTAAGTCACGTATGTCCAAGGTAGAAGCGCAAAGGAATTGGATGACAGGCAACGTTTCATGATTCATAAAAAAAGGTTTAACAACAGTGCTATTACACAACGACAACGAGTATACTTCTATACCTATGGAGCATTCAGTTCAGCTCAAAGAATCTTACGAAAATTGCATTGATCGTTACTAAAAAATACTGTACGACAATCACGGCTGGGTGATATGTGGAGACCTAAAGACTTTGTGCATGCTTCTTGGACAACAGTCTGCGTTTACAAAGTTCCCTTGTTTTCTTTGTGAACGGGACAACCGTGCGAGAGTGAACTACTGGAACCAATCAGAATGGCCCTCAACAACTACTTCAGAACCACAAAGTAAGAATATTTTAAGGAAAGGTCTTTGATACAAAGAAAATACTGCTACCACCAGTGCATATCAAATTAGGGCTCATGAAACAGTTAATTGTAGCTCTGCCAAGAAATGAAACGTGCTTTTAACATCTCTGTGATAAGTTCCCTCATATCTCAGAAACCAAGATAAAGGAAGGAATTTTCTTTGGCTCAGACCTGAGAATACTAATGACTTTGAATTAACCACCATGTTCACAGATGCTGAAAAAATATCTTGGATTTCCTTTGAAAGAGTGGTTAAGAACTTTCTAGAAAACAAGAAAGACTTGTATTATGCAATCATTGTTAAAAATATGTTGAAGAACTTTAAAGATTTGGCATGTTGGATGAGTTTCAGGTTTCACTTTCTGCATGCACATTTGGATTTCTTTCCTGAAAGACATGCTGTGATGAGCGCGGTGCAAGGTGAACATTTTCACCAAGATATTAAGGAGAAGGAAAAGAGATGTCAGGGTCGTTAGAACGTAACATGATGGGCGACTGCCGCTGGATGCTTACCGGGACACGTCACGGGGCATTCTTAAGAGGAAGAGTAATTCTCGCAGCTTCACAGAAAAGAAAAAGATATTACAGGACACTTAAATAACATTTGTAGAAATAAAAAATATTAAATAGCCTGTGTAGTAAAAATTGTATGTATTATTTGCTAGAAAACTATTTTATTTTACATATACCCTTAATAATCAAGATAATGTAACGGTTAGCTAAAAAAATTGCTAGTGCATTGTGAAAAAATGGTCTTGTATGTTGGATTAAACCTGTTGTGTGTTGGATTAGAACTGAGCTCACAGTATGAAATCAGTACTCCAAAAAAAAACATACCAAACCATATTGGTATGAATTTAAAAAGTTATGACCTTTAAATTTCAGGCCTGTGTAATTCTAATACTTCAATCATCCGATAACTTTTTTTTTTGTTTCTCTCTCACACTTATCGAATTTCTCTGCTTCCTTAATTCCCATTCCACTCCACTGAAGTGCCTTGGACCGTCGACTCCCGCCGCCACTCCTTCGCCACTGAGCGTCAGATTGAGTCAATAGAAGATAAAACGCTGAAGAATAACGACTCGCCGTAAAGGTGACATAAGCAACATCAAATACCCCCAGGTCCTGTTGTAAATCACTTTCCTCGCCGGTGGCCGCTCGCCTGAGGTACATCCGTCGGGCGACCTTCGGGTGCGCCGTGGCCCGAACCGAAAGTTCACGCCGACCTCCATTCGGGGATCCGCCGCGACGCGACGCGACGGCCCGCGGCCGAGGGGCCTCGCCGACGGGGCGGCGCGACTTTGGAAACCAGGGGAAACTCTTTCGTGAGGAACGCTGGAAGCGGCAACCCAGAAGGCATCGCCATGCACTTCTAGTGTGCCAGTGACACTGGCCAACAGTGACAATTTTACCGGCTTCAAAATGGCCATTTATGATTCATTTAATAATGAAAAAAGTACCCACTAAATTGACATTTAAAAATTGCAGATTCTCTATGTGATCAAAAGTATCCGGACACGTGGCTGAAAATGACTTACCAGTTCGTGCCGCCCTCCATCAGTAATGCTTCAATAGTGTTGGCCCATCCTTAGCCTTGATGACGCTTCTCCAGCAGGCATACTTTCAATCAGGTGCTGGAAGGATGCTTGGGCAATTGCAGCCCATTCTTCAAAGAGTTCTGCACCGAGGAGAGGTATCGATGTACGTCGGCCTGGCTACCTGGCACGAAGTAGGTCCAAATCATCCCAAATGTGTTCAATAGGATTCTAGTCAGGAGTATGTGCAGGTCAGTCCATCACAGGGATGTTATTGTAGTGTAACCACTCCGCCACAGGCCGTGCAGTATCAACAGGTGATCGATCGTGTTGAAAGATGCAATCGCCATCCCCGAATCGCTCTTAAACAGTGGGAAGAAACTCGATAGCGGTGTTTAAAACATCAGGGTAGTCCTGTGCCGTGGTAGTGCCACACAAACCAACAACGGGTGCAAGCCCTTTCCATGAAAATCACGATAACACACACTCCGAATTGAGGCGCTTTGGAGAGGGTACGTTTTGTCCTGAAGTGACCCATGATAACCGGCCAACGCCAATGGGCGAGGGACTCGCTGCAACTGAGAGGAACTAATACTAGGACTAGGAAAGTCCTCTGGAACTCGCAGAGGCTGGAGGCAATGGTGTCAACTGCTGTGCGACAGATTGACGCTCAACCGGAGGATTGTAAATATAGGGTATGAATGTAACATGAGTTATCTCGTGAATATGACGAACAAGGCAAAATACAAAGCACTCTATATTCCATATTGGGCATAAACTCTCTATTCGACATTTCATAATTATTTGCTACAGCTGAATATCAGGACGATTTTTAAATGGCACATTTCTTGTGCATTGTCGTTATATTATTCACGAATGCTCTTGAAGGAAGTGATGGTTTTCAGCCATCACTTCGTAATCATTAGATGAAGTAAACTAAGGACTTGCACTGAACTAGAGCTCATAACTCTCTGGGGCAGTGTGATTACTGCGGCAGTTGTCTGCGGCATTTAGGTCGTCATCTAGGGACTAGTGGAAATGAAAATTCTCTGAAATGTTATGTGCGGTCGTGCATAATAACTCTCTGCGATTACTTGGCGCTCATTTCGTCTTTTAAATTATAAGCAGGAAGACTATAAGAAGGAAACTCAATTCCGGTATTGAAGGCATGATCGTGATGTGTTCACACAATGTCGACAGCTAATCGGCCCACGTGAACAACAACGATCTCACGCGGTGAATGAAGGAATTTATCTCCTCTTTTTTGGAGATGTGCTTACACGTTCTTGGTTATCTCCATCTACACTTTAGTGTGTGTAAGTGAGTGTAGATGGCGTTCATATCATACATGAGCTTGGTGGCTATTGGCCGAAAATGTCCTAAAAGATTCTCTCATTGACCACCTGATGTCGCTGAAGTTTAGATGTACCGATTAGCTGCCGACGCTTTTCATTCGGACCACCACAACCAGGGTTAAATCCCATCCTTATAGTCTTCGTGATTATAAGACAATAACGAAATGAAAAGGAACGAAAAAGTACTGTCTATGCATTTGGACAAGCAGCTGTTGTTTTTAGACGTACGGAATGGATTGGCAAACCCGTTACCAAACCCGTTGCATTATCGGCCAGTGTAACAAATCTCCCTAAATTATAACGATTTCCTGCTGATTTAATTCATTTGATATGTACAACATAAGAATGGTGAAAATATTGAAAATTGTGTAAATACATTTTCATAAAATAAAATAAATTAGTACCTAAATATTCATAATAGTACCTAATCAAAACATTCAAAAGAGTCAAAAAAGAGCATTTAGAAAAATGTGTTGATAGTACCCTACGATTAAAGATTATTGTCATGTGGCGTCCATAGAGAATTGTAACTTCATAACATTTGTGTTGTTGTAAAATGCGTTTAAAACGGATTGGATAGAAAAATAAAGCAGTTCGATCGGTTCTGAACAAATGTGTGTGCTGATCCATATACCTTTTGTCAACAAATTATACACGATAGTATATAATTAATATTTTGAAAGTCCGAAACGCCCCACAATTTTCACATTTGTTTCACGCTCTGTGTCATTTCACGAAACGTGAACCCAGTGTAACAAATTCCTCAATGATTTTTTTAATTTGTAAAGAAAAACCATGAAATTAAAAACTGAACCACGAAACAGGGAGACATATTTATATGCTCTTAAAATCAATATTCTATCTAATATTCACACTAAAATCAATATTCCAACGAGCGTAACAATTATTTTGAAGTTTCTCTGACGATATGTGCTTACGCGTTGCTCAGCCTGGTCAGAGCGAGGTAGCATCATGGCCTCTAATAGAATAATCCACACTGCAAGCCATCACCTGGTCAAATATGCTGCTGAAGCTCGTGAGACGTGAGACAAACGAAGCAGGGGGCTTGACTGACGTGTCCTGCTTCCTCGCGGTCGCTGTGACGACAGTCGCTCTCCGCCGCGCCGCCTCGGCAAATCAAGTATTCATGTCACCGCCGCCTCCGCTTCCCACGCTGCCTCTGCCTCTTCCGCCGCCCCGGCCGCCTTCGACACCGAGGCCTACGTCGCCCCCCGACCCCACCTGCGACCCCGCTCACACTCTATCCGCCCCCGCACCAACCACCGCCTTCATCGCTTCCTCCTCCGCCGTCGCCTCCGCCCCCCACCCATTTTGCCCCTGCCACCTCAACCTACATCTCGTCCAATATCGCCGCCGCCACCACCACTGCAGCCGCCTCCGCCATCACCACCGCCACCATCACAATCACCATCACCACCACCACCACAATCACCACCACCATCATCACCACCATCATCATCACCATCACCACCACCATCACCACCACCATCACCACCACCATCACCACCACCATCACCACAACCATCACCACCACCGCCAACCGGGTGAGGTAGCTCAACTGATGCCTTTCTAGTATCTCTGTCCGGCAGATCTTGGGGTTCCGAGGCTCGACGGTGACAGTATTTTTGACACTAGCAAGACGGCTGGTTCAAATTCAGCCACTCTCTGAAGAAGAATCTTAGTGGTGCTCTGATCGGTAGAGTTCCGTGGTTTCTCCGAGCAACGCCAGGCAAATGCCGGAGCAGCACCCTAACAAACGGGCCACGGAGCGCGCGCTGTCTCACCTTCCTCTTCCTTATAATGGCCTTCGCCCCTTACTTACACACACTTACTCTCACAAGCACTACACTACCGCGCTGGTCGGGAGACGGGTCGAGAACGTAGAGCTTGTTCCGGCTGGGGCAATGCCCCGCTGGTGGGAGATACCTGGTGCGGGAAAAAACCCGGCAAAGCGACGTAGGTCTGTGCCAGATCTCGCCGTCCAGAGGGAGAAGATTTCCGCCTCCTCCCGCGATAAAGCATGCATTTCACTTACGGGACGAATGACCTTAAAGGTTGACGTGCACGGAATCGCTAATCAACCACTACCACCTCCGCCGCCTCCTCCAATACCACCTTCCCCACAACCTCTTCTCCCA
>BOPP01000017.1:4979932-4997683 GCA_017312745.1 Gryllus bimaculatus
TATATATATATATATATATATATATATAGAGAGAGAGAGAGAGAGAGAGAGAGAGAGAGGGAGAGAGATTTGCCATACATACATACAAACAAAAATGGAGCGATAATACCGCTCACGGAAACTGTTCAAAGAATCATTTGTCTAGGTAGCTTAGTGAGCAGAGCAGCTGGAAGTAAACCCGAGGCCCGGATTCTTAATCCCGGACAGGGCAACTAATTCTTTGAACAAATTTAATTATTAATCTCACACAGTTCTATATAAAAGTATCAAAAAAATTGAATAAGCAGGTTTGCAATGCTGTTTTGGCGTGCAAGGCTTTGAATCTCCAACATCGTCAATAAAAAATATGTAATTCGAAGATGTGCAGTGCGAGAGCGATTCAAATGCGGTAAAATGAGTGTATCGTATGCTTACAAGAAAATATCTTTGAAACTTACTTAGGGGGTATTTGAGTTTGAAATTTTAAGAACTGTAAAAAATCACAATCGGCAAGAAACAATTATTTTTCAAACAGTAACATAATTGTGATTTTTTTATGAATCAATACTTATGGCCAACATTTTTACTTACGGAAAAATATAGTCTCCAATAACATTTCTAATTTTACATGGCCGTTATAAAATGGAATAAGTGTTTTCTCTCAGACAGTTCGCTTGAAGATACAGTTTGGTTACTTGGCGGTCCGGGGTGAGCCGCGACTCAGTCGATTGAGCTGACGTTTCGGCCATCATGTTGTGACCTTCTTCAGAGCTACACAGCTGGACCGCCAAGAATCCAATGGCTCCGACCGCGGAAGCCTACGAACACATCACACAGAGTTTGATTCTGTAGAATATTATTCCTGAACCTCTAGAATATTAAACTGCTTTGCTTTTATTGTGTTTTTCAAATTACAATTACAGTTTCAGCATTATTTTATTTATTTTGTATTATTCCGTACATACATATGTATAAGGGAAAGTAAAAAATGAAACAACGTAATTGTAAATAATTATAGTATGTCAAAAATTGAATTGTGATTTGTCAAATAATTTCGGTTTACAACTTAATGGGCACCTGTGAAATCTTTCTTGCCCATTATATGACGGCATGGTCTGCAAGAATTGGGCGAGGGAAGTAGTTGAGGTGTTCCAAAAGCGTTGAATATGCATCTTATATGTTGATGTTTGCAGAGGTTTGTCATATTGTGATTAAACTAGGAGTGGTGTTCAGTCAGAACGAAAAGAACGTATGAACATCAGAAGTTATCGAATGGAATATTTGCGAACTATATGTAGTACAGTTTTGTGCTACATGCATTGTATAACCTAATAAAAATATTTTATACTAATTATTTCATTCATTGTTGGCATAAAGGTGCTCTACACATTGGGTATTCGGCTGAAGCGAGTGACAGCTCTCCGAATTCCGGGTAGTTGCGTGGGTCGCTTTCTATTCACCGATGGACGAACTCTCGGTACTTCCCCTATCCACCGTGTGTCGATCTTCTGAACGCGTCAAAGGAAGCGAACATTCGCCGAACACATTAGCTACTCGGCAATGGGAGAGCAGTAGCTCCCTATTGGAGGAATGTCGAATGCGTGGAGATGCTTTTCTTTGGGAGAGGAGTAAACTGAGCAATTACTGTTGTGTCGATGTAGGCTAAAACCTTTGTTTGGGACCTCTTCTATTTCTGCATTCGGACGACTCTCCAGCGACGTCTTCAAAAAAATTGATCAATTTTTTCTTCGTTTCTGAAGGTAATAGGTAGTTATTTAAACTCTATATATGAACATTCTAACACTTCTTAGCTTATTTTAAATTTAGTACATTCATACTAAACATTAGGGATGGTATCCCTCAACGGGTCTTCTTACCACATTCTAGATCGGCGAATTTGATTTTTAATATATGAAAAGTGTATTCCTGAATTCTGGATCAGTTAATCAGATCTTTTGCAAACTCAATCTCAGTTAGTGATGGGCTTTGATGCATGCTAATAAAAAAAAGCAAAGTTGTAAGTTGTGTGTGATGTGGTGATCTAATGGTGGTATGAAATACTTTTTGTAGTTGAATGTTTGTGATGTGTTATAACCGGGGTGTGTGTGTTACGGTTCTGAAAGATTGATTTTGAATTATTGGAAGTGAGAAATTGTTTGTTTTAGCGGCTTTTATCAGTAAGGGGTAAGTAAATGCAACTATGGGTCTTATTATGGATTTGTATGTGGCTAAGGCAGATTGCATTGTAATGAGCCCGGTCCCTTGGTTAGTATTGTTGACTAGTGCAGTTTTGATTTAGATTGGAAAATCTTTGCTTATAAAGAAGATAAGTAGTAACACTAACGTCCAAATCCAAAATATTGCTACTAATTCTCAAAACTGAAGTGCAATTGTGATGCTAGAAATGAGGCTTTAAAGAGGATGAAACTATTTCAGTTCAGTAGCGGTATAGCTGAGTTCAATAGTACAGTACAGTTAATTAGTAGTATAACATTCAACGGAATCTCATGATCGTCAAATGTCGGTTAATATGCAGGAACTTAATTAAACGATGTATATTCCTATCTTTCTCTTCCGTAAACAAAAGGTCTTCATACTCTCACTAAACTTCAGAATATACGCGATAACCTTCACCAAATTTTACAGCTAATATTTAGTCATATTTATATTGAAATAATATTTGTGATGAAAAGAAATTTAGCGAGTTCTTAATGAAACTAATGTCAATATTTGTATGTTTTTGCTTCAGTATTATACGCATTTCATTGTGATTTTAAAGGACGTAGGAAACTTTGCGAAGTGAGAGTGGTTGATTAAAGTCCATAGTTGGAGGAGTTACATTAGCAAAGATTCAATAGACACAAAAGAAAAATTGGAAAATGATATTAATAGTTTAAATTCTTCCATTTTGTTTAATTCCTGCAATATCTTATCTCTCTTTAAACTCACACATGAAAACTAGACTAATAAATTATTCTATTTTCTTAGATATTACTAGCGTAATCCGACAGATTTTGATCTGCACTTCATCTTCTTCTTTTTCCCTCCCTCTCCCTTTCTCTCCGTGTCTCTTTCACCGTCTCTATCTTTCCGCGTCTCTCTGTGCCTCACCTCTTTTCTGTCTCTCACTTTTTCCCTCTCTCGCCGACCCACTCACGTCCCACTCTCTTCGTCTCTCTCTCTCTCTCTCTGCTTCCCTCTCTCTCCGCCTCTCTCTCTCCGCCTCTTTCTCTCTCTGCCTCTCTCCTTCTCACCGCCTTTCCCTCTCTCCGAATCTCTCTCCGCCTCTATCTCTCTCCGCCTCTCTCTCTCTCCGCCTCTCTCTCTCTCCCCGCCTCTCTCTCTTTCACATTCTCGCCCTCGCCCTGCGTCACACGGCAACGCCTAGCAACAATAAGCCCAGGTGGAGCGCAGTTTGAATGAAAATTGAATTAAAATGAAGCGCAATTTTGTTCTGCGGCGCCATATGGAGTTACAGCAGAATTAATATCACATAAACCTTCTGGGTGAAGACCATGTAGTTGTGCCAACTTTCATGAAAGTCGGTCACACGGTGTCGGAGGTCACTGCTCGGATAAATACAAACATCCATTTTTGTACATATAATTTTGATATGGCCACAGGGTTGTTAAAGTATCACGACGGCCAGCGTGTCTTTTTTTCTCATTTTACTTTTTTTTTCTTTCGCTTTACTTTTAAAGCTTTGTTGCAAGATTTCGTACATTCCTTCCCCTTTATGAACATAGCCAGCAGCTTGAAGTCTGAAATTAAACCGTAATAAAGAGTCTGAGAGCAGCTAATTGTAAAATATCTCCTGTGCGCGAAATGGAGTTCGTTAACTTTCATGAAGGTCGTATTTACTTTTCTCATCCAGTGAAAATATAAAGCGATATTTTAATTTCCGTGCACCCATCGTGCGTGAAAGCAAATACGGTTAACGAATGCGCGTGCCAACTCTTAGGAGGTTCAGGGTCGAATCATATCTTTATCTGAGATCATTTTGTTTCCGTTGTAATAACTGATTAATTTTTACTCTAAACACAGTGATTCGCATAGTCAAATTTGGTTGGGCGAAGATTACATACTCTATAACGTCTATAGAATTTTACTACATAGACACAGGATTACATTGAGAGGATTTTTACGATTAATAAAAAAATAGTTTTGTAAGGGCATCATATTGAAAAACCATAAAATAGAAATAGATTTTTTTCTGTTTTATTTGTTCGAATATGATCGCGAAGAATATTATAAATTCAAATTGTTGTTCTATTCTGAATCCGTTCTTCTGGTAAGGGACATCTATTTCAAATATACTACTCATAAAATATCGCTCAGATTTCCTTATCATTTACATTGCTTCTGTTCTACGACACCTATATTAAATATATGAGATCTGAAAAATTCTTGAAAACGGTATCGAAACTAAATTCGAAAGTCCCGTAATTTGCTATCAACTGTTTAGGAGCACACTTGGACACACATTCTTACCACGGCTTTGTGTGTATCTTTATGTCCTTACCCAAGGGCTGTAAAGTGCACTCCACTGTTGTAATAAAATATTTAAATTCCATGAAATTTTCTAATTAGTAATGGAATATAAATGTCGTAAGACTCAGGAGTTCATTACTTCTAAGTAATATTTTACTCAAAATAGTTCCGTTTTCGCAAGCGGTGTATTGGGTGAAGAAGCAGAAATGTTTTTCGATTGTTTTTCCTGAATTCTTTCATCTTTCAGTTTGATTTCATGAATTCATAAGAAAACAAGTATATAGATGTAGATGATAATTGAGTTATGTACACTGAGAGTCAGATTTGAAAGGAATTGTTTTACTCTAGCTTTGCTTAAAATCCAAGATTTTGTATAATACGCTCGCAGTACGTTCACACCGAAAAATTCATAGAATTCCCACAAAATTTATTTGATTTTCGCAGATACATGTCTTATATCTGTTATTTATTCCAAATTAAATTGTTTTATATTTTTATTTGTTGCAGGTAAGTACGCTGATTTCTCCTTGACATGGGTCCTTTGGCGTCGTGGTGTGAATGTAGTCTCTGATAGTAAGGTAGTATATCTCTACGATCCTACATTCGATCTTGTCGTGGTGTAATGTCCAGCCACAGAGCTCATAAGTATATTATGCTTGTGTATTACTAGTATAAATATTGATTATATTAACGATATTCTCTTGTAATATCCAGAAAATATTAATGTTTCCTCAAATTTGTCCTCTTATTTTGCACATTCACCCGAATTAAAGACTTTTTAAATGAAAGTAATGAGTTGACATTTTTGTTTTTAATGCGAATTACAATTTTCGAATCACTCTTTGTGCAATCAAGTTTTATTTCATTTTCAGAATTATCAGGAAATCTAGTAATAATACTCTGTTGTGGAAAATAATTGTTTATGGTAAAGTTATCAATTAATTATCATTCCAGAGATAATCATCATTATCATATCACGTTAGTTTATCATATTGTGTTTGAAAATAAAATTGTCGAAAGATATTTATATGTTATCAGTTCATTATTTACAAAGAGCTTGGAGTACTGTCATTATAAAAACCTCATTTGATAAGGTGTTCTTGTGATCCAATCACTGTCATATAACGTATTATTAAGACATTTTAAACAGAACTACTGATGAAGAATTGGCACATTAATAAAACAAATCAAAAATGAGTTTCTATCAATGTCACTAATATTCAACATTTCATAACAATTTTTTTGCACAATCCGTGGATATAACCAAACACTGAAAACACGATTTCTGGATGTTGTGGATATTTAAAAGTGTTTGATGCATAATACAAAGTAATAACGATTATTTTATAAAATACATTGGAAATATATTTATTAGGTTTATAATGAGTAGTTTATTTTACATTCACAGCCAGACACTTTTCTTCAAGATGTAATACCTCCATATTATATCTTGGACTGCAAAAAAATGAAATAAATATGTTAGTTCAGTTCTAACGGCTTACAATTGTTTTTGAAGTGTGGGTACCAGAATGAAACACTCACGTCAAAGGTAATTGCAAGGACACCGTCATCTTCCGAAGTCTTGATCTCGATGTACGCCTTCCCATCGCTGCCCACGGTGACGCTCTTTCCAGTGCAGCTGCTGCCGGACTTGAGGCCGGAGATCAGGTCGCAATATGTACCTTGCGGCAGGCCAGTCTGCAAGACACATTGTAATTAAATTGCCCCGTCATCAGTTATTCCTCCAGAAATTAAGACATTTAATTGTTTTTGAAGCAAATATATAAGCTTACCTGAAGAAGTCTGTGACAGATCGTAGTTAATCCTTGGTTGAAAGCAATGAAGCCCTTGTTGCCCTCGGGAGAAAGGCAATTGGTTGTTTCCGTTGTCCCACCCAATTCGCCACCTGAGTGACTGAATTGTTTCGATTTGTTTAACCAAGAAATTGACGTTGATTTTCTTTGTACTTTATATTACTATTGTCATTAAACGTAAGAACCAAATTTCCGTCGTAGTATTTATAAAGGCCCTCCTCTCAGACGTACATTCAGGTGCGACTTCTTCGAAAGGCCAACCATGATGTAAATCTGCCTCCAGCGGTGCTCGCACACCCAGCCGTTGCCGCAGGTGAGGTCGCTGTTGACGATCACGTCCTTGATGTTGCCGTTGCCGTCAGCTGGGGGGCCGGCATCGGTATCAGAGAAATCGAAGCTGGACATGACGCGAGTGACGCCGTACGGCCAGGCTTGCATGAATGCCACAGCCATCTAGAAACAGAGAACGTTTTTCAAGATTCGTGAATGGCACACAATGCTTAAAAAGAGATTAATGAAATTGGTTCTCACTTTGTACTGCTTTGAGGATTTGTATGTCAAAATGGATCCAGCTCCACCATGGCCTCTTTGGTTGTCGTGATTGTCAATGAAGGCCAATGCGTCATCACCATCCATAAGGCCCCATTGTGGTCCTGATCAGGAAAATAAACACTTTTTAAAATACGTTCTGATTTAAAGCAGCGTATAACTATTACCTGATTTAAATTCACATTCTTACCAAAGTTAGTCAGCCACTTGAGTGCGTTGTTGCCTCCGAAAACTCCGCTCAGTTCGAGACCATATCTGAACTCCGTCACTCGACCGAAACTGGTGTATTCGTAGTTGTGCACAGCTTCCGTTCCATCTAAACGGAAAGACAATCTCTTTTTGTTGGTTTATCAACTTAGTAATCATTTAAAAGCGAAAATGATCTGGTTATATGATCCTTGTACTTACACATATCGATGACTTCTTGGAAATAGAAAGGTCGGGCGCCTGCTGCGAATCCATGGTCAGTGTTAAGGTTCTTCACTCTGCCGTAGATTATTTCCAAGTCTCCGGGCCACATGTGCTTAGCTGCGTCCACACTGCGAAAAAAATAGTTCTTCGATGAATGTTTACGGTTCGCGTAAATCTTAGCAAAACCAAAATTGTTGTCATAATCATACCGGAATCCGGCGACGCCTAAATCAACGAGGTGGTCAAGGAACTCTACGACTTTGTCGCGCACCCACTCCTTGCTTTGATCCAGGTCTTTCAAACCAACTAGTTCGCAGTTGCGTACCTGGGAATAAATATATGATGAGACGGTCGGAATACAGCAGTAATAATGCAATACAACATGCTTGTAAAATGTGTACCTCCGCTGCGTTGTTGTAATTATTGATGTTGCAAGACGGATTAAAATCTCCAGGACCGTATGGCACAGCAGGGAACTGCTTGTTGTTAGGATCTGCCGTGGATCCCCCAGTTCCACGCGCGTTATTATCGTCGGCAGCCATGTGGTTTATCAGTACGTCTACGTAGACTCTGTTGACAGATTCATTATGAGAACGCGCGCACCCGTGTGCGAGTTGAGTTTGTGGTGAGTGACTGATGCGTTACCTGACGCCGACGTTGTTGCAGCGGCGCACCATGTCTGCGAACGCGGCCTCGTCTCCGGAGCGGGTGACCAGCTTGTAGGAGATGGGCTGGTAGCGCTCCCACCACGGACGGCCGCTCTTCACCACGTTTTCGTTGGCGGGCGAGGTCTGAAGCACATAGTATTGTCAGAAGCTATGTCAAGATTGTCATATTACGAAGAAATAAATAAACGTTTGCCGTCTTCATTATACGAGTTTTGGGAAAACCTGGTTTTTTATGTCTGTGTAAAAGGATAATTTTCCTTTTAAACAACATTTTCAATCCGTGGTTTGGATGTCTACAGAAATTAATGTTGGGTTATCGATCTTGCAGTCGTTCCGATATGATAATTACTTTTTCAGTTTGGAAAATTATAATTTCTGTAAACAAAAATTGAACGAAATTTTCTGTACTAACGGAGAGAATTTCAGTTAATAATGCGGCTCAAATACCCTTTCTGTCTTTTCGTAAACTTCAAAATTTCTTTTATTCCTGGGCATTCTCCATTATAATTTTGAATTAATAAGAATTTAATGATTGTAAAAAAATGAACTTAAGATGGTCTTATGTATAAGGTTAAATTCAATTCTGACGTATTACAGCTGCTCTTTCTTTAGAAATTTTAGAAAAAAATATAAACTAATAACCTCAGTATTGAATTCCGTAATATCTTGATTTGTGATGCAGATTTATACAAAATTTAAGATCAGGGCTAACTGAAGTCTTTCCTAATCAAGTCGTCGATACAAATGTCAAGTGTATTACTATGGAAGATACAGCTTTTACGAACTGTCAATGCTTAAACTGTTACAAATTCGTTTTACAAATTGTTGCAATTTCAATATTTTTCTTGACAACAACCTGCACATATGTGAAGAAAATACCAAATGTGCTTAAAATTTCAAACTCTTCAAAAAAATATCTACTTTTATTTATACATTATTCTATTTGTGAAGTGAAAGGCCATATGTTTAAGCGTTCCGTCTCTTATCTTGTACTTATACTAAAATAAAAATAAAATTCAAGATATTCTCAAGAGAAAATAATTTATTTCATATAACATAACTATCATTCACAGAGAAATAGAGGGTATTCAAAAAAGATATAATAAGAGGTTCAAGGTTTGAATAGAGGCATTGAAGTAATTTTGCACATTCAGGAATCATTACCTTCTATCAGAAATCGTGACAAATGAGGTCTAATTTTGAAGTAAACTTTTAAATGCCCCAAAATTAGAAGGTACTCAATAATATTTCGTTTCATCTCTGTCGGTAATTATGTAAAACAAACATAATTTTTCTGAACACATTGGAATATACACGTTTCATTTTAATCTACAGATGAAACTAATATATTTTTCCTAAATCGTTATTACATTAATTTGAATGTTTTAAAATCCATTCGAGATGGAACAGAAGTCTTACTGAAGTATAACGTATCTGCAAAAAACAACACATGGCGTTTATATACCTGAAGACCCGCGTAGCCATAGGGGCCCAGGAAGCGCTCGCATTCCAAGGCGATGTCGGACCACTTCCACTCGAAGAGGTGGACGATGGTGCTTCGCCCTTCGGTCCAGTTGGGGTCCTTCTGGGCCCAGCCTACGGCGAGCAGGGCTCCGAACAGCAGAGCGGAGAGTGTGCGCATGGTGATGGCGTCTTGGTCTGCAGCTCCGCGAAATGCCACCCCCCTTTTATAGTGCTTCGTAACGCTCCCGTGCTCATATCACCACACTCCCACAAGCACTTGACAGAAAGTCGTTAACGGCTAAGAATATCTTTAAGTCGTGAGTTATTAGTGATTATTCGTGAATTTTTCAAGTGTGGAATGTTATCAGTCTCCGCTGAAGCACGTGAAGAGAGACGAAAACGCAAGTCAAAACGAAATCACGTCGCTAATATGGTCACTAAAAGTTTGTATCTCTCTATTCGTGATAATATTTCGTGACAATATAATGTTATACGCAAGACGTTTTTATATATTTGAAAGATCTTATCGATCGCATGTTCTTTATATTAGCGTATTAAAATCCATTCTGTACGCCGCCAGAATGCGGCCTTAGTGCATCCCCTGAGAGCTTCTGAGGAATGAGGGGAAGTAAAGTTTCTCCGTCCATAAATGGACGCGGAACCTCGCGGAGAAGGTCGGTTCCGCCGGTCTCCATTTTGTATTCCTCATTCGCGCGATTATTCTCGTTTTCGCACTTGACGTGATAGTGTTGATTTAGCGGCGACGCGTGCACCGCGTGATGCTGACTTAACGGTGGAACGAAGTATAGTACTCGGAAGTGACGGCGATGGAAGTTCATTGGGATTGTGAACAAGACGGACCGGTCTCTGGCGGCCCGCGTGCCGCGCTGCCGGGGGAGAACAGGCGAGAGGGAGTGTGCTGTGGTCCCGTAAGTGTGCGACCAAGCACAACATTGCGGAAAAGTATTAACAGGGTCACCTCTTTATTCCAACTATTTAAAAAAATATTTTGTAGAATATTTTAGCTCTGATTCGACCTGGATGGCCGAGGTGGCTGGAGCATGTGCCGACTCGGCGGCTCGGTCCAAAGGGCCGCGGTTTCGAGTCTCGCTGAGAGCATGGTTGTTTGTCCCTTGTCTTTCATGAATGTGTGTTGTCGCTGAAGGTCTTGAGTTTTCTGGTCACTAACCGAAGAGTCTGCATGTGTGTCTGGTGTTAATAGTATCACCATGAAGAACACAGTGGGTACTCGTCGCTTATAGTTGAAATCGGCATTCCCTAAAGCTGGAAAAAGCCGTAGGGACAAAAATATCACGTTCGGTTTATTAAGCTAATTAAGAGCTGCTGAAGGTGCAAACATTTTTTCTAATTAAGGAACCTTTTGATTCTGTATCTATCTTGTTCGCCCACCACCCACTGACTCTTCTCAACAAACGTCTAACAAACGTGACGTAGATGATGATTTTTTGATAATGTTGCAATCTTTATATTTAAAATTTTAAACGTTTTGGTTTAGAAAGAAATCTGAGCTTTCTACTCAATTAAAATTCTGGCTTTAAATGAAATGCAGTGGGCTCCAGATGTATTATCGCATGCTTTTATTAACCGCCGTTATAGAATAAACCCAATGTTAATAAAATAATTATGTATTCACATCTGTGCGTGATGGGTAGCTTATAGCCTTACAAATGCGAACAGCATTTGACGTTAAGTGAATGTAGTACAATCTCTGCCGCCACAGTCCGGAACTATTTCCATTTATCACAAAAAATGCAAAAAATCTTTAATTCTTGCATGCAGTTACTTTACGTTTCACTGTGCAAAACCTTTCCATTAGCGCCAGCAAATGTGCGAATGTGAGGTTATACCCGATGCTGGAACTTGTTTATAGTTGGCGAATGGAACATAACTAGTTTCTAAGTTCAAAAATTGTTTTGAAATGCAAAGATTATTTAGTTTATATAAATACGAAGTCCAGCAATCGTTTGATTCATGCGTTCGTTTACAAAAATGTTTCATTTATCATAATATGTGATAAATTACGTTTTTAATGTAGGTGAATAGGCGGATATCTTAATATCCAATACAGTACACATCTTGGTAAATACAATAAATGTCTATTACATTTTCACAACGATGGTTAACTCTGTGTTCACAATGAATAGTGATACAATTTTTCAGAATTAAAGAACCTTTCTCATTTAATCTGTTTTGGAGAACACGCCCTGAACGACTTGAAACATTTTTGGACGTTTTTAATTTTCCGTCCAGTGCATATGTAGTTCGGTTCTGTTCCCTACGGAACTTTCTTACTTCCCATGTAACTGCAAGGGTTCAGCTAGTGTATATAATATGTTTATATTATATTTTGGGTTAAAATAGGATACACGGTACACCCTTAGAGAAGTATAGTGATGGGGGGGGAGGGGTCTCTTTAAACCCTCCCTCAAACTACGATACGTGCTCTGAAGGAAATTAATAAAACTTACGGATAGAGGATTTACATGGCTCGCCGTTCATACGTTTAGTCCCCACCGCATTGTAATGCCAATTTACTTTCGAAGGCATGTTTTCTCGCAGCGCTCGCCAAGATCCAAGTCACGGCGAGGCTCGGGCCTTCGGCCCTCGCGTTCACTCTAAACATCCTTGAGTCTATCCACCTCATAACTATCAATTAATCTTTATAAGAAAGCACTTATCAAGAAAGCCTCTAAAATTCAAACTGCGCAGTTACCGCCGGAGCGTCGTGAAGTGCCGGTTTAAACGACTTCCGATGTTGCACCGTATACTAGCCTTCAGCCAGATTTTGCTTTCACATCCTGGTATTATGAACATGTTTTAATAATTCGGAAAACATCTCGAAAATTGTCAGAAATTAGTTTTGGGAGTCTCCTGGTGTCATTTTAAAACCGTGTTCGAAATTCTGGCAGCCTTGACGTTCAGCCCCGATCAATACTTACTCCGAAATTTATTACAAAAACCCTTCTTTTATTTGCGATTTACATTAACTCAGACCCTGAAATTTTAAGCGTAAGGCTTTTGTTTGGAGATGTATTGTAAATGGGTCTTAAATAAGTACAAAATGACCGACCCCTTTCGATTAGTTTTATCAGTATTTTATACTTTTGTCTTACAGTAAACTCTCGTTTACACAAATTCAAAGTGTCTGAAATAATCAGCGTCCTTGTCATAAAAAATCGTGTTTATATATATCCATATTTCTACATTTCTTTGGTGGGACCCAAATTATGTTCGTTTTACGACGAATTTTCGGTTAAGGGAGTTCGTGCAATCGAAGGCTTGCTGTATTGTGAAAGAGGGATCCGAGGGACCTTCAGATTCTGCATAGCTGTGGATTTTTATCCGGTTATGGCGTAGCTCGGTCCTAATGTCCACTCATCCTTCATTCCAAATCAGATTCAGTACATAATGACTTCATTAACGGCAAATATTGGGTAAAAATATCCAGGTTGACGCGTGACGCTTCTTCACGCCATCTTCACCCCACTACGTGAGGTGCAATAAGATTTTCTAGTATTTACTAGTTCTATCGTTTCATTAACTGTAAAGAGGGTCGTGGAAGTGAGTAGTTACCGGAAAAGGCTGTGGCTAACATCCTCTAATTCTTAACAGCTTAAACAAGCAGTACTAAAGGACAAGGGTAAAAAAGAATATAAGACAGGAAAATTATTGTTGGATATTTTATGTCGACATTACAAAGTTAGTTTTAACTAAAATTAGAAAAATGTCTATATTCAATATAAATTAATTTTATAAATAATTAATATTCAATTATGAAAGATCTATATGAAAAAATTGAGTGTTATAGCTTCACTCTCATGTAGGATATAAGAGTTTCATTTTAATTGCACAACAAACGTCATTTCTAACCTGATAAAGACCAACAGTGCATATACGTTTTATAATAATTTGCAAAATACATCATCTTCCGCTTTGAAGTTTAACAGGGAAACTATATATATTTTCATTGGTTAAAATTTTAGCCAAGCTAATATTCAACATCAATAGAGCCAATTGATATAAATAAAGTGATTTTGCTGTGTGTAAATTTCTTAAGTAGTTGTGATAAATATAATTGAGTATATTCTTCAATACTAAAGCACATTTAAATGCATATTTTAACTTTGTTAACTCATTAACAATGTGCGGACGTATGAATAATCCGAGAAATCAGCTAAAACTAATACGTCTCCAAAAGCCAGATGTTGTTTATTTAACGAAACAATCAGATTGTTTTTAGAAGTGTAGTCGTGAGACAACAAATTGATGTTTTTTCGACCGAAGATACTATAAACTCTTGAACAGATTTCACTGTAGTTTCGATCTCCTAGTGATCTACACGACTACGTCATATTGAGATCAAAGCTATCATGTTCATTTTTTACGTTTATTTTTTTAAGTAAAGCCACTATCTTCAGCTCGTAAAATGTGTTTTCCAATGTGCCCATAACACTTGAGATCTACAAATCAGCAGTTGATGACCCAAGTAGGAGTGTCCACGTTGAGGGTGTGCGTGATAGCAATGAGCCAATTAGAGAACCAGTTTCTTATCGTAGCTTTATCTCTCAAAAAATTCCGTGAGTCGCCTCGAACGCATAGCAATGCGTGATCACCGCACTGTTAAGCACGTTGCTTTGTGTTTCTGTTGAATAGAGTAATTGCATTCCTTGAAATCATTTCATAACGGTCGAGTTTTTAATGAAACAATAACATTGTTTGAATACGATTGTAAATATATGTACACTTATTTTATGGATGGTAATTAAAATAATTTTGAAATAATGAATTACACGCGGTATTTTAGTAATACGTAATAGTATTAACAAATACTATAAGAGCCAATGCATGATCCTCTGCGATATTTTATTAATACGTAATAGTATTAAGAAATTCTATAAGACACAACGCATGACCCTCTTCGATATAACGGGAGACGTTTGAAGACTGCGCCTCTAGTGGCCCGACCTATCATAACTATGTTTGTGATATAAAATATTGAAGTGTATGTTTGAAAGAGTTTTTAGTTTACTTGTGATTATTTATATTTACGTTTCGAAGAGTGATTCAATTATTTTTTTGTTTGTTAGTACCTGTTTTATATGTCTGGGAAGGCTATGATTGATTGCACAAATAATGAAATTTAGAAGAATCGTTTTTTCGATTTCCTCATGGTGAGAAGTTAGTCAAGAAGTCTATAATTCTCGCACACTTCGTATTGTAAGTGCTTTAATATGCAAATACTTACAATTATCCCATTAAGTACAGATATTAAATTATCAAATCACTGTTTTGTATTGCTTGTGGTGTTGTACATTTATTTTGCAAAAATATAAAATTTAATATGTAAATATAAAAGAGAAAATAAATAATGATGATAATAAAAATGTAAATAATAAATATATTAGAAACCACAGAACTACAAAAGATTTTGTTTGTGTATTGGGCAGTGTGAATAAATACTTAGACTATACTTCAAGTCTGAAGTAAGTAGTAAAAGCATTTACTACAAAGCAAAAGCATTTAGTTAATTTGGTGTGAATGACCTTTACTTTCACTAGGACGTAAATGCAGGGAAAGTAAGAAAATACTTGTAGAATGATACGTTAATGAGTACGTATTCATATCGGAGGAGCTATTTGTGAAGTTAGGTTGCTCAGCTGATTCAATTTACTAGTGCGTTACACGGAATGAGCTCCTCAGACGAGATATGAGTTATCTGAGAGAGACGACTACATTTCTCAAATGCGATTTGTGAAAATCGTTGAAAAACTTAAAACAGTATCGTAGATTCCAAACATTAAGGCCGCAAAGAAAACTGCACACGCAAAGAAAACTACACACTCTGCGACTATATGTGAATAAGAGCCAGTGACATTACTGAAGTAAAACGTACATAGGAAACCAACAGGAAGTAGAAACATATTTTGCAGCCGTGAGGGTAATGGATCTACTAACAGGAGTACAGAATTCCGTTTTTTTTGACACGTGCCCGGTTCGTCATGACGAAAACTGAAAAGTTTTCTATCTCTATCAAATCGGAACATTTTCCGCAGGCCCGTAAATACGTAACGCGAGAGCGGTAGTTTTTTCGTGATCATTAATTCAAGAATTGAGCCATTATTTCACAATTATTACACATTATTTTATTCCGAACACACTCGTCGGACTTGGCAGCTAAATCTCTGTAGAAAAATACTTATTCTCTCCAACAGAATCTTAAATTCGCGGATGAAAGATTCTTAAGTGCGGTCATTACCATGCTTTAAAAAATCGTAGTATTTAGTTATAAAATGGAAAAAAATCAGTTTTATTCACATTTTAAGTAAATACTGGAAAAATAAGTTATTACTAAGATATTAAGTATTTAGCATTTATTGGTAAGTAAAAGCTAGTACTTATGTTACATTTACCTAAATGTAAGTATTTACATCAAAAGCTTTGCGTAGTATAAGCGTTTACTTACTTTTATATATATTACCCATTGAAATTCGAATTTGTTGCCGAATTTTGAGGTCATGTCACCAGGTCTGCTAGTGAACAGTTGTGTCCCATTAATAGTAAGAGAAAGGTTCAGTGTCCTTTTTTGTCTCTATGGAATTTGGTACAAGTAATAATTACATTATGAAAACTACTTCAAATTAAATGTAATTGTTAAATATGAATCATTTAGTTTCTTAGAAGAACTAACACTTCTATAGTTAGTGTACTATAATTATATAGTTAGTGTAGTATTACAAAACTAAAGAAGCACATATATATCTTAATAATATTTATCTTAGATCATGTCTAAGACATTCTCTAAGATCTGAACAATCTGTGAACACGTAACACTCGTTGTTTTCCGCAAAGTTACCTAATAGAGATGATATTCCTCGTATGAAGAAACCTTTCTACGAAATATACCGATGTTCATTAATTCTGACGAAAAAATGCTGATAAATTAGTGAAAATTAAACTATATGAAAATGGCTTTGAAAACTAAATTTCCTTCCATTTCCTTTATTCCGTGAATGGTATTCTGGTTTCCTTCTGAAATACCCATGAAAGGATTCTTTTGGAGGACTTGAACATAATTCTTTTAGTGAGTTCGTTGTGTAGTGTAAGATTTATTTGAGCGGTGACCTTTCCGTCATTGCTACACAATGTCGATAGTTATTACAGACTTTTGTAATGCATATTTAAAAATTATTTCTTTTGATTTGTTTTTAAAATTCAATATTTTCTTACATGCTTTATTATCTTTGTAATTTTGTAGTGTGATTATCAAACAAATTAATTTTCTATGCTTTACATTCGGCTATATTTTATCATTCACATGTTAGGCCTAAATGCCGGAAACTAAATATATCTAAAGAAGTTAATGTTATAACAAAAATAATTCCTATAACTAGAATTAAACATAATAAAATGATTAATATTGTGTTCATATATATTGCATCGTTAATGTTCTTACTTTCTCGCCTTCAGAAGAAAAGAAGTATTGTAATTGTGCGCCGGTCAATGGTAAATGTTTGACAGAAAAACGGTTATTGCCAGGCCCTGGAAATGAAAATGTGTATAATTGTTGAGAAGAAGATTACTTCCTCTAAAACGGTGTGTATTTATAATCCATGTTTTGTGGGTTCTTGGTGGTGAAGAAAAATCGATTTACAGCAAAAATGTTTGTCCGTGTGCCTCTGATCAACGTTACTTCAGACAATTTTCTCCAAAACTAATATTGCTTGTCGGTCTGAATGAACTAGAGTTCCTGTGACTTTGGAACGGAAATTTGGATTTTTAGTGATACTTTTTATAATGCATCAAAACATTTTCAAAATTTCCCCAAAAATTGCACGAATTTTTTGATTAAACATTGTCCTCGTATAGCGTAGGGACGCTTAAAAGAAAGGTGCAGGTTTCGTTTCGTTGATGTACCTAATCTTTTGATAATTATATAAGTTGAACAACTTTTTGGAGTCTTCCTACAATTTTCTCTAATATTCTACAATATTGAATATAGACATCATTTTTTTTAATAAAATTAGTTCTTCAAATACAAATCTTGAAATAAGATAATGGAAAATTTTTTCAAAAATGGGAGTAGTTTCCGCATAACTTTGCGTAAAATAGTCAATTTTGTTTGATTGGTGATGCCGGACGCATCAACGGGTCTTCAGTCCCGTAAGTGCCTGCTTTCTCGCGAGTGGTGGCCCTGATCTTTCCCTGCTGAATAGCGAGATCCGGCGCCGACCTACCGTCGGCTTAATTGGGATTTTCTGCAACCAGGTTTCACCCACTAGTGGGGCACCGCCCCAGCCGAGGCAAACTCTAAGCTACCGACCGGACTTCCGTCTTGGGTGATAGTGTAGTGCGTG